>OZ005662.1:2589435-3123935 GCA_963930645.1 Salticus scenicus
GGCTTTTTATGATAATGTTAAAAAAGTCAGCCTTAGCCCCCCTCTTTTTTTATGTGCATTAAAATATTTTATCTTGCCATGTGTTTGTATAACTAAAAGGTTAAAAAAAAATCGTATTTGGTATCTTGTGGAAAAATATGTACACTAAATTTCATATTGAAAGTTCTATATCAATTTCATTAGTAAATATTTTTTTTTTTTTTTCATAAAATTATGATGATTTTATTTTTATGAAACATAGTGTATTGCATGTTACTTATGATTTTTGTGAAATTCCTGAAAAAATTAAATGTCCTGAAAGACCGTAATTATAAGTTGTCTTAAATTCCTAAAATTTCGTAGATGTTGTGCTACTTATTGTTATTTTAACTAGTGCTGCACCGAGTAGCACTTTGGCCGAGTACCGAGTACTTGTAAGAAAGAATAATTGACGTACATATGAAGAATTTTGCACATCTTGAAATTTAAAAAAGGTGTTTTGAACACATAATTAAATGGTAAACAGCATGTTTTCATGAAACGTTTCAGAACTTTTGTAGTGTATATACACAATTAGGTTCATTGTTACATTTGATACTTACAGTTTAGTGGATTATTAAAACCATAATAACTGATTACTTCATTCTTCATTATATAGTCTTTCTCAGATGCGAATCATTCTCAGATAATTCTTAGAGAATATAAAAGTTCTTTATACACTCAGGCTTAATTTAAGATGCATGAAATTTACAAATGAAATGAGAACATTAAAATAAATATTTTATCATTTCAAACATGATAGACTTCATTAATCTTCAAATTCTGGAAGAGTAAAAAGATTGGTGGTTTCGGGACATAATTTGCAGAACAACAAATTTGTTAGTATAATTTCAATAACATTTTAGTGTATTTACCTTTTTTATAATTATTATTTTTAAAATTAAAAATCAATCTTTTTTTACAGTTTTAAAAATGCCTTACTTTTATTTGCACAAATATGTAACTAGTTTATCTACTATATTAGTATTATATAAGGGCTCTTTTTTCAAAAATATTTTATTTTTTTCTTTTATAGATACAATATTATGTTCTAAGTTTTTATAAAAAAATAAATAAATAAAATTGCATATTACACACATACAAGATGGTTATACTTAAATTCTTGTAACTAAAATGGATAAGCTTATATCATGAATCATCTCTATACCGAGTTTGGTGGCAACCTACTTGCCCGTTTTAACTGCAGAAAGCTGTTTGCCGCAAAAATTTAATAACTCTATGTTTATATTTTCATATTTTTTTAGTTTAGTTATTAATAAACAACTCTTATGAATACATTTCTTTTAATAATACAAAAAAACAATGAAATTCTTACAACTACTCGTTATTGGCCGAATACTTAGTCCATATTCGGCCGAGTACCGAACCGAGTATATACCGAGTACTCGGTACAGCTCTAATTTTAACAACCCAAATTAAGCAATGAAATCCAACAACCCATTTTGTAATGATGCACTGTGTTTGTTAGATAATAATAATAATAATAATAAAAACTGCAGTTAAGTTTTTTTTTTTTTTTTCTTTCCCCGCATGGTTAACGATCAGGTTATTATTTTGACACAAAACAACAGTTATGAGGGGTTTTTTTATTTTCTTACAGTTTATTGTGTTTGCTTACTAAGTTTATTATTGTTTTTTTTTTTTTTTTTTATGTGCCAGGTTTATGCATTTTATTTTTTACTAGCATGCTTTGCCTATTTCACTGGTAACTATAGTTACCAGTCACAAAATTCCATATTATTATTCATAAAATCTAAAAAAAAAAAAAAAAAAAAAAAAAAAAAAATCAGTCGAAGCTTAAATTAACATTTAGTAGTAATTTTAATGCTCAGAACATGAGCAGTCCATCTCTCCACTGCCTTTGCATAGGTGCCAACACTCTCGAAATGTGATTTTTCCGCAAATTCACAGAAATCCACATTTATTTTTATTTTATTTACTTTTTAGTTTTTTATTTATTTTTGTCTAATTTGCAGAATTCCGTCTGACAAAAATATGTCTCAGCTCTAGTTCAAGAACTAATGCACAGAATTTCATATAAATTTATACATACCTTAGTAAAAAAAAGTGCTCATTAATTTTTTATGCAAATCACTCAACAGGTAGCACTGATGTACTGTGTTTTCTCTCATTTAAAGGAAAACTATGTCTTAGTTTCTATTGTGTATAATTAAGAAAAAACAAACTAAGTATGCCACAGGGAAACATGTTTATTTAATTTCTGTGGAAATCGGCCAATAGGTGATGCTGCTGTGCTGCAATTTTCCTGTGTATAGGGAAGTTATATCTCAGATTTATTTGTGCATAATTGTACAAAATTTTGCATATGGAGGGCCATTTTATAAGACATCAGGACATTCAATAGATAAAGATAGGAAAATTAATTAAATGTTAACCAAAGTATAATTTATTTATAGTGTTATCACCATTCAAAATCGAAGTTTACATTGTTTACACTATTCAGTAGTCCTTAGTCTACAACAAAAGACAAGTTTTGATGCGGTTTCTAAAGCTAAATAGATTTTCAATTTGTGATGCACAAACGAGAAATTTGAGAAGATTCTCCGAATTCCAGCAGAACTAGCAGTCATTGCCATCAAGGAACAAACAAAATAGTAGTTGGGGCAAAATTGCACTAATTTTTATCATGTGAAAAAAAAAAAAAAAAAAAAAAAATCCGATTGGGAAAAATGTCGCTCTAGTTCCCCACTGCCTTCAGCAGCGTAGACCTATGTCAAATTATTTTAATTAGTAGCTGAGATCTTATCAGGAACCTTATCAGGACACCTTAAAACATGTAAATCCGGTGAAATCTCGAATTCCACATTCGATAATATAAAAGTACTTTAAAATAGCTTTCAAATAATGCATTAAAAATAATTTAATCATAATTAGAATTTGAAATATTAAAATATTACAGCGCCATCTGGCGGTAGAAATTTCTGTAATCTATTGTTCAATTCCAAACCAACAAAGCTTTCAAATGATGTATTACTTATGAAATTATTTTACTTAGTAGCTGAGATACAAAAGAAAACCTAATCAGGACACCTTAAAACACGTTAATCAGGTGAAATTTCGAATTCCACTTTCGATAACATAAAAGTACTTTAAAGTATTTTTCAAATGATGTATTAGAAATAATTTAATCGTAATTAGAATTTGAAATTATATGCGAAAAAAAAAAAAAAAAAAAAAGGAATGATTTATCTCTAAAAGATTTTAAGTTATGAAATGTTTTGTGAACAAATCGATGTTTCGTAATGTCTGACTTTTTCGTGGTTTTCCCCAAAACATGCATAATTCCGGGCTAAATACTGTTAAAAATCCATAGTATGAAATGTGAATGGAGTATCAGAATTTGAATCTCTGCAAAATATAAAAGAATAAAAGCGTTCTGGTTTTTCCGTCGTTTTCTCCGAAACAACCGCTCCTTTTCTACATTTTTCCCCTTCCTCCCCCCTTTTCCGTCCCTTCGAATAATTTTACACTTGAAAATATCCGCAATCGATTTATCTTGCCTTACCTAATAATACCAATTTCAAACGCTGTAACTCTTTTTTTATTATTATTTTGCCCTTCGCCCCCCCCCTCAAGCCCTTCCTAACAATTCTACACTTTCAAAAATAATGACAATCAAATTACCGGTCATTAAAACCAAATATTACGAAATTTGAACGTCATATCTCAATTTAAAACACTGCAAAATATAAAAGAACACTTTATCTTACATTGTGTTTTGGTCACATGAGTTATGATAATTCTCAATAAAAATGTAATTTTTTTGTTTATTCACATATTTTTATGAAAATTGAACTGTAGCTTTATAATATATGCTGCCTAGGCCGAATATTAATTCAAATGTAACGTGAATGAAAATTTGAAAAAGTTTGAAAACTGCAATTTTTCCCCCACTAGAAAACAGGTGACATCTTAATTGGTTACAATTATTTCCTTTTTCATCGCAGACAGTCATCTGGCATTTGAAATGATGTTGCCACAAAAAATTTATACTTTAGTTAATTTTAAAAAACTTATTGTTGTATCGATAACTCGCTTGCACTATTATATAAAAAAAATTGCCCCTCTCATTTGGTACCAAATTCGTAATGATTGAACTGATATTTCTAATTTATTTTCCATTTTTTCTGTTTTTAACTCCGTTAAAATATCTATTTTTATGGAATCGCGGTGAATTCTCGGTCATTGAGATTGCTTTTTGATTAGACATTGGTCGACATTTTAATTAATATCTCCGCAACTAATTAAAAATTTTTAATTCTGTTTTCAGGAACCCCTCGGAAAGGCTCTTGAGCATCCGTATGTCAATTCTTATACTTCAGCGTTCATTAGGGGCGGAACGTATAGAAGAACAGACAGACAGACAAACCTCTCTTTTATTAATATAGATAAACAAAATATATATATATATTACAAACAATAAACTAAAAGGTTTGTTACAGTTACAAGGCTAAAATTTCTAATACAGTACGGACACAGAGCAATTTCAACAATGATCAATTCAATTGCTTTGCTTCAGAAATTTCAGTCTTGTAATTTAACCTTTTTTTTTTTTCTTTTTACATTAAATTATTAAATATTACCTCTAAATTTAAAAAAAAAAAAAAGTAGCCTAAAATTTATTCTGGGTTTTAATCTATCTGTATGCAACATTAGAAACGAATCTTCCAAAAAATGTGGATTTGTATATGAAACATACACATATAAATACAAATTACGATTTTATATCATGTATTATATTAAGTTTTTACAATAATAAAATGAAGTTACATTTTTTAATTTACTTAAACGATGTCATTTAGTAATTACTTGAACTGTTAAAGACTTTTTTTTAGTTTCTACCAGTTTATAGCAATAAACTTAAATGAAGAAGTGTAAGGGGACCACAGTACAGGAAAGGCAATTAGAAGGCAGCAGTGAAATTTTTGTTCTAAAATGTTAGAAAGTCTGCCACTGATCGCGTTGGAACAAATCACCACAAAGCAGTTTTTAAAGAAAATTTAGTATTTACATGTTAACTGCATGTCATTGGCAGGCTATTCATATGCATAAATACAAACATGTAAGAATGTACAATATATTTTATAGGATTACTTGTATGATAATCATATGTAAATATATATATATAAATTTAAATATATATGTAATATGTATATATTTTGTATTCACCACATGCCAGCAGTTAATCTCTGGCAGGCGGTTAATATATAAATACTGAAATTTTCATTTTAAAATAATAAAATTATAATCAACTACAATTAAATAAATTTAAATCATTAACTATATATGAATGAACAATATAAATGCCAAAATCCCAGGTTGCAGCAGTTGTTATTATGCATGTATCTACGCTCCATGTATATTAAAAAGAAAAAAATAACATTGGTTACTGCTACTTCACTCTGCATGAAATTTTCATAAAATGTATCAAATAACATACTGCAGTAATTACTGTTACCTATGTATTAGTGCTTTGTGCACATGAAAATCAAAGCACCCATTACAAATAAGACACAGAGTATACAGATGTAAAAAATTACCTTTTAAATACAAAATACATATACAATAATGTATGATAATTTAAAGCAGCGGATAATTTCAGTATTAATTTACATTTATATATAATCTTTTCAAAATACTCTTGTTCCAAACACACACATCATTAAAATGCGAAATATCTCTGTTATTCTCACAATATTTATTTAAACATTAATCTTAATTCACTGAATAGAATAATAATTATTATTAAATAGGAAATAAAATTTATATAAAGTTACCTCTAAAATATTTCATGTTCGCAGTAATTATGACTTTTCAAATTACAACTACAAAATTCCTCAGTAACACAAACAAATATATAAATAATTCAGTAATTCTCATTATATTTCTGTTACTTATCTAAAATTCACATTTCAGTAAAAATATAAATCAAATCAATTTATTATGCCGGCCAGGTGGTTCGGTCGGTAGGACGCTGCCTTCCGAATCTACTGGTCCCAGGTTCGAATCCTGGTGCGGGCATGGATGTTTGTGTTGTCTTATGTCTTCAAATATTGTGCACTTGTATAATAAAAACTTGTAAACCCTTGTGGTGTGGATTTTTCGAGATATAAGCGGCCTTAGAGGCAAGCAATAAATCTCAGTACTCATCAAACCAAACCAATCAATTTATGTAAAGTGATCGTTCGCAAAATATTTTATTTACTTTTTACAAATATCCAAATAAAATACACAATGAAAATCAAGGTTTATATAACAACGCCATATATAATTAAGAGATAAAGTTGATAAGAAACAGATTATTTCTTCAATAATAAAAATATATACTAATTCAATAATAACTAAATTAATGAATCTCTCTAACTCACCGTTAAAAGTTATGGTTAGCATATATTTTTCTCCCTTAGTGGCTGGAATTTCCCTCATAAGATGCAGGTGGATACTTTCATTAGATGAAGTGATCAAGTTGTTGTTTTCATAATAACCGAATCGATAATACCTTTGTACGTACATTTTTAATAATCACATACATAACGCAATATTAATTCAGTTGAAATAAATATTTAAATTCTGTAAAATAAAAAATGAAGTTTCTTTTCTTAATTAAGCATAGATATATGTGATGATAAACAATTGTACACACATAGAAATGAAATAAAAGTAATAAACTATAAAAATTTGAGCAGTTAGCCTGTATAAGAAACACTTTCAAACATTAACAGCAGCACAGAGAAAAGTTTTATATGCAGCAACTAATTACATTACATTAAAATTTTGATAATACAAAAGCAAATTTTATCTCTTATTGCAAAGTAACACATGGATATTTTTATCCCAATTTATCTATTCAGAATCTTTAAATCTAAAATAACGCTAAATTATTTTTAAAACAAGAATATATTCGTAACAAAACAAATGTATACTATTTACAACAACGTTAATTTTATAAACGTAGCAAACAAATTTCGAACATGTTATTTATATCAACAATGTTTTTCAGCAGGTAATGACATTGATATTTAATTGTATAACTAATTCATATCTATAAATCTCGAATGCAGTAATTTCTGTTGTTTACCTTAGTTTTGCATTTACATTACACAGTAGATTCGTCGATTGCAAGTCTCCATTAAATTAAGATGGACGTTCGCGCTTGTTTTCGATGTTCTATTTATGTAAAACGAATAGATTAAGAAATTTAATGTTTAAAAATAAGCCCACCCCCCCACCCCCCCAAAAAAAGGAAAATACATCACATTTTCGAAAGCGAATCCCTATATTACGCTACGAATAATTTTTATAACGGAACTAAGTAAACAGTCAGTCAGGTACTGAATATAAAAAGAGAAAAACCTGGTACAGGTTATTAAAATGCTGTACATTAAGGTTTAATTAAAAAAGTGCTTTACGCTAAATATTTGGTTAGTTAATAAATAATAATAGTAATATCAATAATAATAAAGCTGCTTATTTCACAAGTAATTGTCATTATATTATTCTAATAATTTATATCTTTTATCATAAGATTCCCATGAAAAAAACATCGTCATCTAAAAGAGATAATTAAAGTTAAAAAAAAAAAAAAAAAAAAAAAAAAAAGATTATTATGCGAAGTTCTGTTCAGCCGAGCAATATTTAAACTGATTTTACAAATTATCACCATCACTTCTAGAACATTTTTCATTAGTTATAACTATTACTTACTTTTTATGAAAATCGCAATGAGCGGATTTCTTTTAAATTAAATTTTAATTATTAAAATATAATGAGAAAAAGTTGTCTTTATTATTACGGAATACCGTATTTCAAACGGAAAAACTAAAAGCAACAGTGCGTTTCAACTTTTTAGAAGGTAAATATGTATAATTTTCATTTTTGATGACTATAACATTTAATCTCTTTTCAGTATATAAAAAAATATTTATAATAATAAAGCATCAATTAACCTTTCATATGTATTGTGAAAAAATAATTAGAAGCTTTGTGAGAGAAAATTAAATCAGTCCAATAGAAGAGGTATATCCTATATCAGTAAAAAATATTTCATTTTATTTTAATTTGTCTTAATCTTTTGAATATTACCTTTTTATATGCATTTAAACATCTTTATGCCGAATTTTCATAGAATAAAAAGTCACACTCTCTTTTTTACCACCTGCAGAAAACGCAAAGGCGCTTCCTATGTTATTTATGTTCAGTATAAAATAAAATTCTTTTCAAAATAACCATCATGAACTTTAATGCATCAGAAATTTTTTTTGCAAGTCCCTCTACACACATTTGTTGCGAAAATTATACAATTTTCGACAGAGAATATCGATATGCCATAGAAAACTTGACTTAGGTATACCAGCTCCAAGCCCTGTAATAAATATTATCAGGGAAAAAAAAATCTTGTTCACAGAGGTTAACAGACAAACAGAAAAACAAAACGAAGCCAACTAGTTATTAGATATTCTTATAAGCTTTAAAACGCATTTTTATTTATTTTTTTAATGGATTTTTCTGGGGACTTTTTTTCCGGGGGACTTTTTTTCCGGGACTTTCTTTCCTGGGGACTTTTTTTCCGGGGACTTTTTTCCGTGACTTTTTTTCCGCCATTCCTTAAATGGTGGTAGTCCGATAGCCTGGTTCGCGAATTTGGAAAATGCCGACTCCTCAGAACCTTGGCGACAGAAGCTTGGCGCGAAACGTTATTCTGAGATGATAAATCTGAAATGTGGAAACTAATCATTGATTGATTCAAACCAGTCAGAAATGAATCAATCATCGATTCATTCGTTCGCAATTCGTATTTGTAATATGTAATTGTAAACATTAAGTAAAACATTTTGCTTAAATAAAAAGTAACTTTCTTCACATTTTATTGAATGAAATGCGATTATTTTACAAGAAAACATTTTTTTTTTCTTTTTATAATTATTAAAATGTGCTAAATAAAAATACAAATCTATTACACATAACTTTTTTTACCAATAAGTAAATGTATCACAATAAATTTCTCCACTGATTTATTAATTTTACCATTCAATATTTTTCTTTATACAATATAAATTAATTTTATCCAAATAAATTAATTTATACTGTTAAATATTTATTCTGAAGTATTCTTTTTTTCTGTCTCTTTTTCTGTAAGAGAAAAAAAAATCGCAATAATTTGTTAAGTAATGATGAACTTAAGTATTTTGTGAGTAATTATAAACATAAGTAATTAAGCAAAATTTATTTGTCAGATAATGTTAATTTTGATTAATGGAGATTTTTTTTTTTTTTTTTTTTTTTGCCTAACTTTGAAATTAAGCTATATTAATTTTTAAAATAGCAACACATTGATTTTCTTTTATTTACTTATTTAGATTAATAAATAAAGAATACTCACTTTCTAAAAATCGAGCAAATTCAAATGTTTGCATAGGTATAGATTGATTACATTTATAATATGATTAATTATATGTATAATCTCTTCCTTAAAATGAAATTTCTAATTTTTTTTTATGTAAATGATTTTTAACTGAATTTATTTCAGTAGTAATCTTGCTTCAGTGAAAATGAACTATATCCAAACATTTAAAAGTATTTATATAACCTTTATATAAAACCTTTCATTTATAAAATTTCATGCAAACAATTCTGCATTCAAAGACTTTTTTTGTTGAGTTTTATATCGTTACAACTTGACAAAAAAAAAAAAAAAAAAAAAAAGATATTTGAAACTTAAATTTTTATTATTGAGAAATTTTTAGTCTTCTTGATGCAGCAGATTGCGCCAACAAGTCATATAATTTAGGATACTTTGATATAATTAATATACAAGTGCTTAAATAATGCCACAGTCATTTTCTCAGCATGTAGAGTGTTGCCAATACAAAAATTGAGCTTTAGAACTAGAAGTTGGTGTTACTCACTAGTTGCTCTTAATTTTGTGTGTATAGTATTTTCCCCCTGATGATCACATGAAAATGGAGATATTAATAGCAATATTTTATCTGTATAAACATTATGTGAATTGTCATAATAGATTACCATTCCAGTTTAATGCTTTTAATACTACACAAATCCAAAACAAGCAATAAAAATCCAAAGTATTTTATTGCCAAATTTCACAAGATCGGATTAACACTAATGTCTGCTTTAGACAAACTTATTTTTAAATTAAAATAATATTTGAAGATAATAAGTATAAAGGCAATACTTTTATAAACACTAATAGTTTTCTAAATCGTGCATAATGAGTATTTTTAATGAAAATGTTACAAAATAAAAAAATATATATATGTTATTCATCGAAATTTTAATCATAATTCACTGTAAGAAAAACATTGATATCAGTGGTAATTTAAATGCATTCATCAAAATAACGTCTTTTAACAATAAATGTTAAATTTTGCTATCTAAAAACATGAAGTTAAAAAGTAAAATTTACAGTAATTAAGGATATCCACTTAATTTTCGAAGTGTACTTCATATTTTTACTCTAATAAAAACGTTGATATAAGTATCAATTGAGATGTATTAACCAAAATAACTTAGTCTAACAATAAATAATACATTATAAAAAAGCACAAAAGAAATGGCACTTAAAAGTAATAAATACAAAACTTTGAATAAACACCATAAAAGCAAGAACTCGCAACAGTTGTTTCAGGTCAAAAGAAAACCTAGCCCTTCATCAGGTGAACAAAGTAGAGTGCTGTAAACAAAGCAGCAACACAGTGCAACCTGCAACAGCGTTTTGTTGCTGTTTTTTTGCAGCACTCGTGTCTACTTTGTTCGCCTGAAAAAGGGTCGTGTTTTCTTTTTGACCTGAAACAATTGTTGCAAGTGTGCTTTTATTGTGTTTATTCAAAGATTTGTAGTTATTAATAAATAATGCATTTTACTATTCAAAAACAGGAATTTAAAAAGTAAAATATACTGTCATTCACTTAATTTTCAAAGTATAATTGACCATTTATTATTATTATTTATTTATTTATTTTTTTTTTTTTTTTTTTTTTTTGTTATAGGTTTGGTAAAATAGAAACTGACCATTCATAGTTAGTTCTTTGTATGTTATCATTCTTTCTATCAAGATACTCTACCATAACTTACCTGTCAAGATTGCAGCCATGTTTATTTTAATAATTTAAACATGAAAAAGAAAATCATTAAATGAAGAATTAATTGCCTTAACCATGTTACACGTACATACATTTTAATAAATTATAGCTATATTTTAATACAGTTGTGCATATATATTTTTTAATACACGTACATTCCTTAATATGGAAGCCTATTTTTAAGATTAATAAAACAAATATTTAAAATTGAATTACTTCACTATGCATAGAAATCTGTACAGCAGCAATCACTACCATACATGTGTGCTCACTCTGCAACCATTAAATCCAAAAGAAAAAAAAGGAATACTGGATATAGCTTATTCATTTTGCATGAAAATCTGTGTAGCAGTAGCAGATCTAGGGGGCTGAACCCTCCCACCCCCCCCCAAAAAAAAAAGCACTGACATTCACAATTGAATGTTACAATTGTAAAATTTTCATTGATCTGGAATAACATCTTGAAAACCCTTAGCCCCCCCCCTCCAAAGTTAAGTTCTGGATCCGCCACTGAGCAGTGGTCATGGTACCATACATGTATGCTCACTTAGCTAGCATAAAAAAAAAAAAATCTCACATGGGGACCATTGGAATATACATGTCCACAAACATTCCTGAAAATAAGCCAAAAAAAAAAAGTCCTAATTCATTAGGAAGGGTAGGTTGATTTCTCTTTTTATGAAGTAGCCGCCATTGTAAAACAATGGCAGCTGTAAATTATTAATGGACTTGGTAGAGATACTGATTTGGGCTATGTACATATAGGGTTTTAAGCACATCGGTTCATCGGTACTTTTTATGTGAATTTGAAATTTTCAAGTGGCCACCACTTGAAACCAAAAAAAAAACGAAACAACTTGGTTAACAAACTTGTCCAAGATATTTATAAGATAAGTTCACTGTCCAAATTTGGTTCAATTTGGAGTATTATTTCGGGGGTTATCATGATAACAAAATTTTCATTATAGACAGATAAATAGATATATAATATAGATAAACGAAGAGATTGCAATACGTCGATTTCTAAAGAAATATACCTCTTAAAAAAAAAAAAAAAAAAAAAAAAAAAAAAAAACTGCTACTCCAACTACAATAGTCTTTATGATAGGATTATATATAACACCTATAGTAAATTTTTTATAAATAATACTTCATGTCTTATTACAGAAAATACCATTGGCAAATATTTAGCTTAGACAGTAAAAAATAAATAACTGGTGTACAATGGCTATTTAAATTTAAAACACTTTCTCCCACACCATAAAATTAATGAAAGCACTACCAGTTTCGAAAGGACGTGACCTTTCTTCTTCAAGTACAAAAAACACAAGTCTTGCTTTTTTCTCCAAGGTAATAGCAAGTGTTTTGCACCTGAAGAAGAAAAGCCACATCCCTTCGAAACTGGTAGTGCTTTCATTAATTTTATGGTATGTGAAGAAGTTTTTAACTATTAAACATAGCTTAGTGTTCAATGAAAATCATTCGAGTATAGATGGAATACTTTTGTTCTCTTTGGCAAAAATTAGTGGTAAGAAATGATGCATTTTACCAAAACAAATAACTCTGTTAAAATTGAGAAGTAAGGTTTACTAATTTTGGCTATCCTGAAACAATATTTGCTGCCAAATTTGATCGCTAATTTCACCAGGCTGCCAAGTTTGTAGCCAACACATATGTTGGTCTTTGCATCAGTTTTAGCGATTTGCTGAAAAATTTGTAAATAATAAGAAAAAACCTTACATTACAGGTTCATAAAAATCTGAATAGCCGCTCTCATGAGGGGGGGGGGGCTCCTTCATCAGCTTACTTCCTCGTGGTCTATGCCATCGCTAGTGGATATTTTCTTCTGTCTCTTACTCTCTCTTTAAGTAGATGGTGCCACTGTCAGGAAGCATATGTGCTGAAATCAAAGCAGCAGCGTCCGTTGCCACTTTCATGCAGCACTGGTGCTTACTTTGTTCGCCTGACAAAGGGTCGTGTGTTCTTTCGACATAAAACAATTATTACAAGTTTATTGCATTTTATGGTGTTTATTCAAAGTTTTGTACTTATTACTTTAAAACTGTGAATTTACTGTTTTGTGGTGCTTTCTTATTATCTTCTCTTCTGTTTTCTTCCGTTTCGTGATATTTGTGAAATATGCCAGCAGGCCCATAGCTGCAGGTACAAAAGCTATCTTGTGCAATGAAGATATGTTCCAGTTAGCATAGGATGCAAAAACTGCACAACTGGAGGACTTACCGAGGGAAGCTGTCCTTCCTTTTCTTTTCAATCTTCCTTAAACTGCAACTGTTTAAACACATATTTCACTTTTTAAACGTTTCAGGATGATATGATATGCTTTTTTTTCTCTCTTTCTCTTTCCATAGTAATAATAATTATAAATTTATACACTTAAACTGCAATTTTCAAATTTACTAGATGAGGCTAAGTCTTAAAAAACAATTCGTTAAAAATGACGTATAACTTAAAAATTTTCAAGAAATTTGTAAAATTTTGGGAGCGTAGTGATTAAATCTACAAGTCTCTCATGACAAAGGTCTTAGCAGAAGAATTAAAAATTATTTTGCATGGAGCAATTTTAAAAATTTTATCTTATTAAATTTAAGTAGTTTCTGAGAAATATGTAAAATTTTGGATCAGGAAGTGAAAGCGGTGAGTTGCACAATTAATGAAAAATGTGTTTTTTCTTTGGATTAAAGCTGAATTGACCAAACTTACGTTCGATTTGATTGAAAGAGTTGAATAATACCATGAAAATTAAGTAATACCAAATTAAAAAGCACCATAAAATTCAAAAGCATGCAAAAGTTCAAATGGAAAACAATTGAACAATACAAGAAAGTAAAATATTAAATGTTTATCTATTTTAAGAAAAGTTTTCTTTACTGCATGCCATGATGAACAAACATTCTTTCTTCAATAAACTTTTCCTTCCTTTTCTTCCATCTGACATCGGTGTTAATGAAATGAGCTAGCAAGCCCATATCTACATGCACGAAAATAATTTTGTGCACTGAAGATATGTTCCAGCTGGCATAGGATGCAAAGACTTCATAAATGGAGAACTTTCTGGGGAAAACTGCTCCGTCTTTTCTTCTTCACTCTTTTTTTAAACATTATCTATATAAAATATATATTTTAATATTTAAGGATAATGTGTAATTTTTTTAAACTATAGATATATACTCTGAAATTGCTTATTACAAATTCGTTAGTTGAGGCTATGTCTGCAATAAATAAAATTTTTAAAAAGGAACTAAAAAATTTTATAAACAAACACCATAAAATTAAAAAACACACGCAAAAGTTTGAATGGCAAACAACTGAAAAGGCAAGGATACAAGAAAATCAAATGACAAATTTAAATGTTATTACTTTTAGATTTATTTACAGCATGTCACAAAGAACTGGCTGTCTTCAATAAGCTTATCCTCCTCTTTCTTCTATCGGATGTTGATATTAATAAAATCGCTAGCAAGCCCACGTCTACAGGCACGAAAATAATTTTGTGCACTGAAGATATGTTCCAGCTGGCATAGGATGCAAAGACTTCATAAATGGAGAACTTTCTGGGGAAAACTGCTCCGTCTTTTCTTCTTCACTCTTTTTTTAAACATTATCTATATAAAATACATATTTTAATATTTAAGGATAATGTGCAATTTTTTTAAACTATAGATATATACACTGAAATTGCTTATTACAAATTCGTCAGTTGAGGCTATGTCTGCAATAAATAAAATTTTTAAAAAGGAAAAATACAACTAAAAAATTTTATAAACAAACACCATAAAATTAAAAAACACACACAAAAGTTTGAATGGCAAACAACTGAAAAGGATACAAGAAAATCAAATGACAAATTTAAATGTTATTATTTTTAGATTTATTTACAGCATGTCACAAAGAACTGGCTGTCTTCAATAAGCTTATCCTCCTCTTTCTTCTATCTGATGTTGATATTAATAAAATCGCTAGCAAGCCCACGTCTACAGGCACAAAAGCAATTTTGTGCACTGAAGATATGGTCCAGCTGGCATAGGATGCAGACTTCATAACTAGAGGACTTTCCAAGAAACACTGCTCCTTCCTTTCTCTTCGATTTTCTTTAAACTGTGATTGTTTATAATTTTGAGCCTTTCAACTGAATTTTTTTTAAATTGTACTTTATGCATTTTTTGCATTTAAATTTTTCTTTTAAAATGTATTTTGAAGCAATTTTATTTTCTACCATTCTGAGTAAGGCATTCTTTGATAAACTTTCCTAAAGTTTGTAAATCTCAAGGATAATAGTAAAATTGTGTCAAGTTAGTTATTTATTAAAAACACTAAGGCATATCATAAACTGTATTATTATTCCCAAGTAACAAATATTAGTTCTTGTTTTTATAAATTCAAATTAACATCACTCAGAAAGTATGTGTACAACTTAATCAGCAGTCCACATAATGCAATCTATTCTATGTAAATATATCTTACTATACTATTCAAAATGTAATGTGTAATAAATAAATTTATTGAAATTATCATTATGAAAATGATTGAACTGATAATTACATGTTTACATGTAATCATCAGTTCAATCGTTTTCATTTCAAAGGGTGATATTTAACAAAATAAATATCCAACTAATATACTAATTAAAAGGAGAATGATCACTATTATATCACAATTTTAAGTCAAATGTCTAAACAAATAACTTGATGCAAGATAAGCTATCAGGATAGTATTAGATACTAACATTCCAATAAGTTATAGCAATAATATACACAATATTACTTTTAATTAAAACATATATATATATATATTAATTCTAGGCACTTATACAACTTACAGACATTAAATTCAACTTTAACAATTATAAAACCATTGAAACTTGTGTTTACGTACATACCTTGCATCAAGTTGTTCACATACACACACAAAATAGAACATTTGAATTCCAGCACTATTAATTAATTATTCATTTAAATGCAGATGTGAAATAATAACATACATCGGCAAAATATAAAATAAATATACGTCAATCTCTTTTCACGTTTATCTATGCATAATATAAACACGACAATTTTATGTTTAGTGTACATGTAAGATGTTTCCAATTACCTACCTGTGAACGTTTCCATTTTAAAACCCGGAAAAGCTTGTATAGAAAACAAAAATATCTATTCAATTACCAAATAAATGTTTTAAATCATACTTCAAAGTATCCAAATCAGGAGATAAAAGCATCTAAAATTTATACACATATTTTGTAAAGTATTAAACAAATTTCTATTGTTGATATATGAACTCTGACGTTCGTTTCGTCAATCGTCATCAATTCACATTCAGGTCTTCAGATGCAACCCTTGTGCTTGTTATCGCGACTCGCGCTCGCTCGCCAAAGCCCGATTATGTCTTTTCGCCAAGGTTCTGAGGAGTCGGCATTTTCCAAATTCGCGCCTGGTTCGTATTTAAGCTGAAACTGAACTGACTCACATTCAAATGGTTATCCGCGTTTGTAATGATCGATAGATGGCGCTCTCTGAACACTGCAGTTGTTAGTAAATATAACAGGCACGTGTAATTATTATTCTTTCTCCGCCATTTCATCATGGAAAGTCGATTGCATAATATGAGGATATGCAGTGGTGTGATAATTTCACCTTAGCCCACCAGAGGGCGAGCATTTCATTACAATCGCGGATAGTGCTTACCCTTAAAATGCTTTCTAATTATTTATTTGTATGTTAGCTTTTTGTTGTTTAGCCCATTAATTAATGATAACCACATAGGACCCAAAAGAATGTGGGATGTAGTTAAACAATAATAAAAATTAAAATATGAATACAGATCTAACCATAAATACGGATGAAAAACAATATGTGTGTGAAGAATGCTTAAAAAATTTTTCTAATGAAGATAATTTAATTGCGCATCTTCGCATTCATCCGGAAGAAAAATCATATGTGTGTGAATTATGTTTCAAAACATTTTCTTTAAAGAGTACACTAAAAAATCTTCCACTTGATACACGAGAAAAACCATATATGTGTGAAGAATGTTCTAAAGGATTTTCCCAAGAATATCATGCAGAAAATCAACATGTCCTTTCAGGAGAAAAGCCATATGTATGTCAAGACTATTCTAAAGAATTTTCTCGAAAGAGTAGTTTAAAAGGTCATCATCGCATCCATACAGGAGAAAAACCGTACGTATGTGAACAATGTTCTAAAACTTTTTCTCGAAAAAGCCATCTAAACACACACTTTCGTATTCACACAGGAGGGAAGCTGCATGTGTGTGGAGTATGTTCTAAACGATTTTGTACAACAGGTTGATTAAAAAGACATCTTCGCGTTCATACAGGAGAAAAACCATATGTGTGTAAAGAATGTTCTAAAGAATTTTCCGATAAAAGTTATCTAACAAGACATCTTAGAATTCATACAGCAGAAAAACCATATGTTTGTGACGAATGTTCTAAAGGATTTTTTGAAAAATGTAGTCTAAAAAACATCTTCGCATCCATTCTGGGGAAAAATCATATGTGTGTGACGAATGTTCTAAAGCATTTTTTGAAAAAGGTAGCCTAAAAACACATCTTAGAATACATACCGTTGAAAAACCACATGTGTGTGAAGAATGTTCTAAACGATTTTTTACATCAAGTGAATTGAAAAAACATGTTCGAATTCATACAGGAGAAAAACCGTACGTATGTGAACAATGTTTTAAAACTTTTTCACTAAAAAGCCATCTAAACACACACTTTCGTATTCACACAGGAAAAAAGCCTTATGTGTGTGAAGAGTGTTCTAAAGGATTTTCCGATCAAAGTTGTCTAAGAAGACATCTTAGAATTCATACAGGAGAAAAACCATATGTGTGTGAAGAATGTTCTAAAGGATTTTCTGATAAAAGTAGTCAAAGAGGCCATCTAAGAATCCACACTGGAGAAAAACCATATGTGTGTAAAGAATGTTCTAAAGGTTTTTCTGCAAGTTATAATCTAAAAAGGCATCTTCGCATCCATAATTTAGAAAAACCATATGTGCGTAAAGAATTTTCTAAATGATTTTGTCAAAAGAGATTAAAAAAAAAAAATGCGTATATTCAGGTAGAAACTATAGTAGGCGAAGTATGCACCATTTTTTTTCTAAAACGGCATTTATTTACACACTTTTCTATACACCTGTTTATTATTATATGGAAAAAAACATGCATGTGTCAAGAAAAAAAATCTGTAAAACAGAAAATTTAAACATAACATCTATGCACATATGTCGTAGAATAAGTGCACGTGTGCAAATAATATTAGTAAGTCATCTTTAAAAACTTTTTTTCATCAGCTATATGTGTATGAAATGTGGTATAAAGTGTTTTCTTAAAAGAAAGATTTAAATAGACATGTACTCGTTGATGTAAACTTATAAGTGTTAATAATACCCGAAAATTTTCTTAAAAGGATGTTTTAATACACAAATACAATCGCATCGAAAAATGATAATTCGTACAGGGTTGTTCGAATTAAAATGACCCAACTCAGATTCCTCTGACACCTGTTCTTACCATCGGATTTTGATGACATTTTGTATATATGTGTATGGACCATGTGGAAATGATGTCTGAGAGTGTTTAAAAAAAAAAGAGGGTAATTTTCGCCATCAGGTGGAATTGCAGCTTTTAAAGGAAGAAAAAAGAAAAGAACTGCATTGGGAAGAGAGTGGACATTCTGGAAAATCGGCCGTCTTAGGGAGGCATACTATTGTAACAATCGCAGTTATCCTAGATCACAAGTCGGGTCGTAGTCGTAATTTTGATAGAAATGTAACGCCATCGGCCATATTGAGTCGTAAAGTTGTGATTGTTGTCATAAAAAATTGCGACTGCCTACGCTCTCCCGTAAGCTCTCACAAGTAAGATGGCGGATATTAGGGTTGATCAATGAGAAATAAAATATTTATTTATTTAATTATTCTTGTGTGTGGAATGCCATTGTTGATACAGAAAATTAAATTAATAACCTTAGTATAATTTTAAAATGACAAGATTTACTTAATTAAACGTGATATCGCACAAACACGAAAATCACCAATATTGTTCATTTATGATTCATTATTTAAAAATTTGTATAATAATGCGAAATGAACAGCATATTTCTCATTTTCTATAATAATAATATTTATTATTATTAACTGTATGTATATTATTTTGTATCGTTTGTTCCTTGTTAAAAAAAGTCAAACTATATTTTTACACTAAGGGTACTTAATGTGTTAAGGACTCCTTAAATATCATTCACAGGTATAAATGAATTCTCTTAATAATAGATATATGATATATTTATCATTAATAAGTCTTCCCTCGCCATTCTTTCTGCAGACAAGTAGGAATTTTCAGTGATTTTGCATGTTAAGTAGTTTAACCCCTCATTTATCACAGAAGTCATTAAATAATATAAAGCAGCTTGATACAACTAAAAACCAAAATTCTAAACTGATTTTCATCAAAATTATTTAAATTGTAGAGTTAAAATCATTATTATGAAAAAGAAAAACTATATATGTGGGGAATTAATTTTGTATCTAAAAGTAGATTATGAGAGAGTTACTTTCTAGAATTTTTAAGCTGTTGGTGAAATGCTAAAATTCATTAATGGGATTTTTTTTTTATTCACAAAATTTATATACAGTCTCTTATTTATAAGATTATTGTAACTCCTACATTCTGAGATATTTTAACTCCTACAATATTTTAAGCATTAAAATTCAGAAATATTCTTTAAAGTTTTAACTTTCCAAATTTAGGTATATACTATAGATTACATATGTTTACTTTAATTTTCTTATTGAATTGAAACATTTATGTTTAATAGTTTTAATGTAAGTAATAATTTTAAAGCATGGGATAATTTGGGTATACATTGCATTTTATTAATTAGGGAATGAAAAGTAATCATTTTATATACCTGCATCATTGTTACCTAAGGTTGTATATGCTGGCAACACTGATATTGACAAAAGTTTTGTTTTTCAAAGATAGCAATGCAAACATATCCATATATTATTAATTTAAATTAAGGTGTACGGATTCAAATTCATCATTTGAGATAAAAATGTTTCCACCACTTGTGTAAAGTAGCTTTTGAATTGGTTTTTATAATCATTTTTATAATCATTTTCATTCAATTTTGTGTCCTCTAAAATCACCTCTTTTTCAAAATTGAATGTATTCTATTTTCTTATAAAACAAAAGACATTGCATATTTTCTCCTCTTTTACCAATAAAATATTCTGGTCACCTTATACGTAAAAAATAGAGTAAGTTAATCATATTTTGTGGTGAGTAGCTTTTTTTTCCAGCGAGTATAATCAAAGTTGAAATTTTGGGCTCTGATACTGCTATCCCATTTAAATTTTAAAACGTTTTATTATGAAAGGTGCTACATTGAGTAAGAAAATGTTACATATTTTTTTTCTAATTAAATCTTCATGTAATGCAGAGTTAAATGAATGCTTTGCTTAGTAGGGGATCTAATAATATCTTATGTGTTTAAATTTTGAGTTATTTTTGCTAATATTTCTGGATTATTCTTTTATAGATAAAATAATTTATTGTACTTTAAGTTCCATTGAAATTAATAGGTTTTTAATCCAGCTATCTCACTGTTTCAATTAATTAATAAATTGCTTAACTTAAGATTTTAGAGAGTTTTTTTTCATGATTTAAGGAGAGGGGGTGGGGAGGTAATTTTCTTGCGGTTAATTTATATTTCTTTTTTTTTTTACTTGTTGCATTGGAATTTTAAAAGACAACTTGTTGATAAAATACACTTTTAAGGTAATTTTCAAGTGACCTTCACATGAAAATAAAATAGCAAAACAACTTGGTTAAAGAACTCATCCTAGCTATTTTAAGATAAGTTCGCTGGCTAATTTTAGTTCGATTTAGAGTATTATTTCAGAAGTTTTTGTGATGACAATATTTCTATTATATATAGATTTTTAAAAAAAGTGATTGTAGTAGGTCAATTTCTAAAAAAATTGGAACAACTTCAATATATCCCCACAATGATATTTGGCGATTATGGCTAAATCATAAATCTAAAAATAATAAATCATAAATCCAAAATAAACAACATATACAGCCCGATTCACAGCGCGGCGGAGTAGAAGAGTGAGTGAGACGTGACGTAGCCGAAAGCTTCATCTCTACTCCATCGCTGTTCTCGGGAGTAGGAGAAATTGCTATTCCGGGGCCCGTTTCACTCGCACACGAGTTGTGACAGCTGATCGATGAAGCAAGCGAGAAGGCGTCCCTAAAATGACGTCAGTTTTACCGATTATGATAGAAAACGTAGCGATATAACCAATAGGAAAAGTTTCATCGGAATATTGTTTGTAATCAAAAGCACGTGCAGTGCATACTGCGTAGTTGTAGAAATTCAATTATGACAGTCCGTGTTTGCTCCAATTTACATTTTCACATATTTGATAAATAACTTTATTTACATCAAGTTTTTCCAAAAAAATTTTAACTATGAATTAAATAAGTTCTTAATTTCGGACTGAAATATTATTGTTTTATGTATGTGAATAATAATTATAATGTCATATACATTAATTATTCAGTCATTTGCAAATTGGATTAAAGCATTTCTTCTGAACATCTTATGTGGAGCATAAAAATATAATTACAAGTTGTAAATAGGTAAGGAGAGTGATTTATATATTCTTGCTTGATTATTAAATTTCAGTTGAAAATTTGATATATATGTATATATATGTATTGATATAAAGACTTTTGTTATAAATTGGTATGAATTTTTTAAAATTTACAGTGTTTGCTTACAAAGTTTTTAATTCTGTGTCTTTTTTTACATCAGTTTTTCAATTCATTTTAAAGCTTAGCTTTTATAACAATTAAAAAAGTTTCTTTTTCCTCTGTTCCTCTAAACTGTGTTTTTTCCCAAATATAATTACAACAATGAAAATACCTGAATTTAATAATTTAAATATATTCATCTTCCTATATTTCATGTTTAATTTTCTGAAAACTTGATATTTATAAAACTGGTAGCATTAGTATAACTTTTTTTAAGAAAAATTATATGTATACATATACATATAATGCTTGGTGTGGACACTAGATGAAATCATTCTATACCCATATTTATAACATTTTTATACACAACTCTACATATTACTATATACATGACAAGCCAACAATTTTTCGTCAAATGCAACCCTTTATCTTTACAGTTCAAAATACTGAACAGAAAAATTCTGTTTTAAAATATTTTTTCTCTTTAATCAGATGAAAATTATTAAGTTTTTTCATTATTTAAATTAAAGAAAAGAATTTATTTCAAATATCCCAAATATAATTCTTTATTATTTACTAAAAGTATTCAGTATCATATATTATATTTAGCAATGCTGAAAGCACCGAGTGAAACCATATTTCACTTAACATAGTTATACAAATTCCTTTAAGCAAAATCTTGTATAAGTTATCAAAATAGAAATAAAAGTCACTAATTTATCAAAGTATATCTTATTATTCTACTATGGTGCTTTACTTTTTTAATACCAAAGCTTCACACAAAATATGTCATTTTTAAGACCTGTATTTGAATGTCTTATAGCCATAAAGTAGCTGCGTCACAAACTTTTAACCCATTAAGGGTTTTTGTATTGATTAATAATACAAAAATATATCAGTAATTTTTCTTACCTATTTGCAGCTTAATAAAGTGAATCATAGCTTAGTATTTTTCTTGGATCCAGTTTTTTTTTTTATTATTCATATGAGATTTTAATGATTATTTTCAGATGATTGAATAATGCATTACATGTGTGTCAAAATATTTAATTCTACATACATAAAATAACTATTAAGTTAAAAAACAATCAAAATAATATTTAAATAAATTGATTACCAGGTTTATTTATGAAATTAATGGCCTTGATCATTTCGACATTAAATGTTTTTCACAAGGGAAGCATTTAAAATAGAATGGAAGTTTATTTAAAAATAAATAAATAGTTAGCTTTGCAGCCTTATTGTGTATTGATAGAAACTAAACACATTAATTTAATTTGAAATTTAAAGTCTCATACACATTTTAATCATTTGGAATTCAAATTAACAAAAATCTGTACTTAAAGAGGGAAAAAAGTAAATATACATGTATAAACAAACCTATTATTATTTTTTGAGTAATAAATATGAAATTCTGTACAAGATGGAGTTTAGTTCAGTATGAAGGACTTTCAAAGCCTATTCTTCTATACAAAAGCATGAAATAACTCATAACAGTGTTTTGCTCCTTCTAAATAGTTACTATATCCATTTCTTAAAATGTTATATTACAATTTTAGTATAGGATAATCTTAGTGACTTTTAAATTTTTGTTGCCATTTTGAGGATAAATTAAAATAGCTGTAACAATTGCATTAGTATAATCTTGTCGAGAAATATTAATTTTCTTAAACCGAATATATATATATATATATTTCCTTTCACGTAAGAAAAAATTGGATGCATTATTTTGAAAGTGGGAGGAATCAACTTGTTTTAACTTTTTAATAATTTTGAAGTTAAACCTGTGTTTTTTTATTTAATATTGCTTGAACTGAAAAATAAGCATTACTAGAATTTGATACCAACTTTTGTAGTGATCAATTGAGCGGTGTAATTTTGTATAGAGAATTGAAATTTAACAAAACTTAAAAATTGTTTGATTCAAGGGGAGTAATGCAAATTTCCACAATGCTAAAATCACTGTCTAAAAACAATAGTCGTGTAATGCAGTATCAAGATAACTAATAAATAAATGTTCCAACTTCCATTGACCAAAATGAAATTTCTTCTAGTACTAACATTACCGCTGTGTACAAGTTTGTCAAAAGATTATTGTAGCAACCGTTAAGACAGGTGCCAATACTTAGATATTTATCGCATTTTTTTTCTCCCCAGAAAGTGATAAATTGCTAAATATTAGCACCTGCGTGGATGAAACTACTTAATATTGAAAAGCGCTGAAAACAACTATTTGGGATGCAAAATAAATGACCTATTATAAAAAATATCTATTAAAACCTATAACAATGATATTTAGAGAGTTGTTGTTAAAACATTATAAGGCAAATTAAACATTCAAAATGAGAAAATTCTATAAAAACAAAATAATCTAACATGAAATTGAGATACAACATAATTTTGAAAATTTGGTTTGCATGATTTACAAAACAATTTGCATGTCTGTTTATCTCTTACAGTCATTGCTTGTATGAAAGTAGTATGTATATGTTTTTATTTAATATCGTGTATCATAATATATATATACATATATATATTATCTTGTTATGATGGTAAACTTAAATATTGTTTAAGCATACTGCTGTTTATTTATTTAAACTTTCCAAAAAAGTTAAAAGGTGTTTATGACTTGGTTGATTTTTTTAAGATGACAGTAGTTGAAAATTGTTTATTCATAGTTTTTTCACAACTTTTGTCATGTAAATAATAGTTTGTTGGAATATTTCAAGAATATCCATCAAATAAACATCATTCATAAAACATAAACATAACATTCATAACCAACATAACATTCATAAATAACAAACATAACATTCATAACCAACATAACATTCATAAATAACAAACATAACATTCATAAATAACAAACATAACATTCAATATACATAACATATCAAACATCATTCATGCCTTTCTTTGGAAATTTCAATATTCTCGAAAGATGCATTATAACCAAAAAAAGGAATCTCTTATCATTATAAAGCAAGCGATTTATCGCCAAATGTGACCTTTCACAACAACCTCAAGATTTTGTTATGCAACATAGTGTTTCATAACAAAAAGTGTGTTTCAAGTTTTGTGTACAAAATCTATTTTAAAACACAATTTTCTCTTTGATTAATTGAAAATTGATAAAGTCTTTATTTCTTAAATCTGAAATATGTATAAATTTATGGACAGGTGCAGTATAATACATCATTTGACAAGTTTTCAAAATTGTAACCAAAAGTCACCAAATTGACATTTTAGCATTTTTAAGCCATTTGAAAGTTTGCTATAATTGTGTTTTTCTCTAGATAATTGTCTATGTAAATATTTAGTATAATATATTATCTTTATATATTACAAAACATAATGAAATTTATATATAATTCAGAGGCACAAAACCACGTTTTCTAATGAATAAGGTGTAATCAGCATTAATGATTGATTTACATGTTTATATAAAATTAACCAAGTACATTTTAAAAAATAAGTAGAAAAATTTTAAAGTGTATTTTTTGGTGGTGTTGTATTGAAACAAGGATGAGAAGTTGGAGGTTTAAAAATGTAACAAATGGGTACAGATGCAAAATGTTTTATAAATCATGCAAACCATCTGTTTTTTTTTTTTTTTTCTTCATCTTTTAATTTATTGAAATTTGAATTTTAAAGCAATAAATTTTGTAAATATCAGTTTTGCAAAAAATTTAATGTATGATCGTTCAATAAAATTTGATATAATATGTGTGAAGGGAGAAGATCCAATTATAAAACAGATTCACAACTAGATTATATTATAAAAATTTATTATTTCATTATTATTGAAAAAAGCTTAAAAAACAAACTTCACAAAAAGGCATTATGGTAATTCAAAAGTCAATAGTTGTTTAACTAATGTATTTCATAAATAGAACTGATAGAAAATAGAATTAGTAAATGAACATTGTTATTACTTAATGCTAAAATATTTACTTCTCCTTACCTATTTACAACTTGGTGATACTTTGGTATATAATTGAATTTTCATCCCAGAAGAGGCATACTTCTTTTAGTATAATATAGTATCCAGTTTGAAGATAAAGGACTGAATTCCTACTGCTTATAAATATGGCAAAATTTTAAATATCCACATTCACAAAACAATAGCCATTCAGTCTAAAAAATGAAATTTCATCTTCATCATTTTCGTTAAAAATAATGTTGAAAACTAACTTTCGATTATAATTTTACAAAATAATACATTTAAAATATAGTTAAAATAATATGAAAAGATTATTTTCTTAAAAAACGCAGTATAACTTCACAAAATCTGTCGCAAATTTCTTTTTTAAAGAGTCAATACACACTTCTCCATAGCTGCTTCTCGGTTCTCGCCGACATAGAACCAGCCCAGTCCGCGATGCAAACAAACGAGACATTTAACACAACGATGGAGTAGAGAAAATGAGCCCCAGAATTGCTATTTCTCACTCACCGGAAACTAAGACTCCTATAACACGAGCTGGCTCACAGCTGATCATTGTTGCCCAGCGGAAATATAGCTTGGCGACGTTTAGTTGCAGACGTATTACTCGACGTCTTTATCGCCTAAAATGGCGAGTTTGCCTAAACAGAAGAGCGAATTATTGTTTGTACTTGATAAGTTTGGCGGTAATATTTGGCGAAATTTTCTTATACCCTTGTGAATAGTAGCCATTACTGTTGCTGTTAAATTAGTTAATTTTAAATATTTATACACGTTGAAAAGTAGTGTAGGTTGTAAAATACAACATTTTGATAATCAAACAGCAATAAAAACAAATAATTGACACAAAAAATGCATGAAAACATATCATAATTACACTTCATATTTGTGATTGAAAGCTAAGCATACAATTTTCTTTTGAACAATTAATAGCCCATTTGTTTCGCCTTTCTTCATCTGTTGGAAATCTAAACGTTCTAAAAGCAGTTCTGACATGATTTGAGCAATTTTCAGCTGCAAAACCTCCGTTTTATGTGATCTGATAACACTTGAAATTCGGACCGCGTGGGCAACAATCGCTGAGTGGGAAACAAAATGCCTGATGAGCCAGCCTGTATTGAAGGAGCTCTACCGGAAACATTGACGTCAAAATGACGTCAGAGATGGGCGTTGTCACGGCCATTTCTCCGCTCGTACGTAATCTGAATCGGCCTGCTGGTCTGCTATTTATTTTTCCTCTATCATGTGACCTCTGACGTGAGGTGGGAAGAGTCCATTGCTACTTGCGAATCATATAGTGAAATTGCCGGAAATTATGCCATAGAGTTAAACTATGTTTCATTTCATATTTGTTACTGCTTATTTTATTTATCGAAGTGTCTATTGCTACGGCAGCCGGAACAATATTATTGTTACGGCTGCATAGAATAATAATAAAGGAAGAAGGAGCGTTCGTGTTTTGGTTTCGGTTTGTAAAATCCAGGAATGCCGGGTATAGGGTTGTAACAGTGCTTCCATCTGATTGGTTGGAGACTTGTTGGCGAGATTTTTGAATCGTCTCGTCTCTCTGACAATCAGTCTGTGAGGCAGCACCCACAACAAACAGCGATAAATGCGCTGAGGATGGGTGCCCTACTTCAAGGTTGAGAGGAGCAAAAGTAGCTTTTGCTGGCATTTCACTAGAAGGGGTTTGTAAGCATTAGACTATTGGCGTGCTCCTTCTTCCTTTATGGACAATATTCATGGGACGTCATCGTAGGTAAAATCGCCGAACACGTGGCCGATATTTTGTAAACAAATTAGATTCAATATGCCATTTTATTGTTACGCATAACATTTTCCTAAATATTTCTGCAGTGAAACTTAATAATAATGTTCAAACAAGAACAAAAGAGAAATGTAAACAACTGAATCGAATGATAAAGTTAAGACTATTCCATATCGTAAAATTGCATTACATTTTATGTATACACACACACATATACATATATATATAATGAATAAAAGAATAATAAGAACATTTTATACACACACACATATATATAGACATCAAAGCTTAAATAATTAGAATTTCAATCACTTTAATAAAGGAATTTACTAAATAGAACGTCCATTTACATATGTTAACATCGCCACAGTTCACACGGCAACTTTTAATATTACAGATGTTAATTAATAAAACTGGATTAAAAACAAAACAAAGTTATCACTATATCACGCTTACTTCAATTTCATATAATCTGTAACTCTTAAAAATAACATTGCATGATAAAAATTTGCAAGCCACAATGCTTTGTTATGGTAGAGTTGAGGATTGTTTCCCTACCCAGCTGATATTCTTGTAGCCTCGAACCCAAAGCGGGAATATGGTCCATTATTATTCTATGTACGGCAGTCACCAATGAATCTTTATCGCTCCCAAGAACGACTCTTTTGTGAATCAGTCTGGCAGCACACGTGTTGTTGACATTCATGACGCCATTTTTATATTTATTGTTTTAAATGATCGCTTTACTATCCTTGCTTTTTGTTGAATGCGGCATTTTAATTTATTTTTTGGGCTAGTGTATTATGAAAAAAAAATGTTGAAATCAATGTGGGAGATTTATTTCCCTCATATAATGATTTCGGAACGGGATTTCGATCAGAAAATAATTGAACCATCGATCTGTGATAATTTAAAATACAATCGATTTATTGTGCAAAACATAAAATTTACTTTTTTTTTTTTTTTTTTTTTAATATTTAGCGTTATACTTCTCTGGGATGAAAATCGTTTGCATAATTTTTCATAGATTATTTGTATTGTGTGAATTCTTATAGGAAAATGAACATAGTTTTGTCATGGCCGCAACATGCTAGTTTTTTCTCATATCTTTTATTTGTTTTGTACCATAGTAGAATTTGTACTTATTCAAATATTAATTGTTATAATAAATGTAATTAATCTTTTTTAATATTGCTGTGGAAGATTTAAAATATTTGCTTTCGTTTACATCATGGGTGTAAAACCACTTAGAATGCAAAACACTGTAAACTGCTACTTGCATGCAGAATGAATAGTGAAGGAAGACTTAATAATAGTAGGTTATCTGCAGGATTTGCTTCAGTTGTGTCTCTGAATTTCATGTTATTTTGTTTTTATAGAAATTTTTCATTTTGAATATTTCATTTACATTGTGATTTTCTTAGAACTTCACAAATATCATACCATTTATGATTAGTGTAAATAAATATTTTTAATAATAGCCATTTTATATATCATTAACAAGTCTTGCCATTCATTCTGCATGCAAGTAGCAGTTTTCAGGTTTTTTGCGTGTTGTGAGCATATAATGCCTACTTTCACTGACAGTTATTGTATGGGAAAATTTGTTTCCATAATTATTCATTACGTAATGTATTTTTTTTTTTTTTTAATTCTATTTTCACATTCAAAAAATTCACAATCGTTATATTAGTACTTATTCTCCAAAAATTCATTTTTAAAATTTTTAGTACTATTTCATTTTATGGCTAGTAATTGACAAAAATGCACTCAATGAAAACTCGCAGTTTTGAACACAAATTTAAAAATATTAGTCTTTGTAAAATGAGTTTTAATAGTTTTCTGAATGTGAAAATGAAAAAAAAAAAAACCTAGCATGTTGTGGCCACTATATGACTTTCTTCTGCATTTGGAACAACTTCAGTAACACCCACAACAATATTTGGCGATTTTTTATTGGCGATTATGGCTAAATCATAAAATCACAAATCTAAAATAAACAACATATAGGCTGCCATATTATATCGCAAACAGTCCAGAACGACATTGTTATCATTCAAAACAGTGCCAAAGAAAAATCGCCAAATTCAGCTGTTGGTGTATACTGAAGTTGTAACCTATAATTTCGTAAACAAATTCTCTCAGTAAAAATAATTTATTAAAATTATTTTCCATGATAACTGCAGATGATTTACAATTCTAGAGAAGACATAACATCAAATATCCAAAGAAAATCAACTTTATTCTCCAAATAACATTTTATAAAAATAAATTTTTTTCTTTCTTTTAATGAAAAAAATCAGAAACTTTTATCACAGATCTATAGTTCAATCATTCATTTTAAAGGTATTGATTCGAGCTCTTTTGACATAATTGAAGCTCTTTGGGTACATAAGGAAAATTTACAGGAGACAGATGCAATGCTCCTACGTATACAAAATATTTTCCTCAGTTGACTATCACTGTTATAAACAATTCTTTTTAATTTCATAATTATTAAAAAATAATTCTCTTTATGCACATTTACACGAAATTTTGATATATATCACCATGTTAAAACTTTAGAAAAAGCAGGTTGGCAAAGCCACCTTTAAGACTATTATTACCAAAAGTTGACAGGCACTAATTTATGTCAAGGTGCAACTACATAATACCAATTTGCATGAAATTATATGCAATAGTTCCCGAGATACAATTGCCACAAAAATGTATCACACACAGACACATTTTTTAAAAACTGGTCATATCGTGTTCTACTCCTCTCAGAATGCGTAAATCAAAATCTATTAAAATCCCAGGGTCAAAAATTTTTACAAATACAATACTTTCTTCTATTAAAATGTAGAAGAAAGTAATAAATTAAGTTTTAGAAATTTGGCTAATTGAATAGCTTACCAAATAATTGGATATTTGGACAAACTAAATATTCATCTAGCCAAATAGTTTCAGATTCGGCCAAATGGAATAATCAGTAATATGGCCAAATATTTGGTATATTTCTAGTATGAATATTATGCAGAACATTTCAGTAATCTCCATCTCCAGCAAGATTATAAATAAAAAATACAGATCAATTGTTACAAAATTTCAATTTATGAACAGTTTGTGCAGCTGCAGATTAAACCGTAATTATCTAAAACTTTAAAAAAATTAAGTATGACTGCATATTTAAATAAATTTTAATTTAGATACAGTATCTATTTTTAATTGAAATAATTGTGCTAATTTCTTTTTTCTTTCATGCTAATTAATCACAATTTTTATTTCATAATTCTGAAGAACTATATAACTTACTAGCAGGCTTTGACTGCTTCACTAGACACTATATTTAAACGAATTCTCAAAATTCCATATCATTATTATAAAATCTCAAAAATAAAAGTACTTAGATCAGTTGAAACCTAAGTTAAAGTTTATGTTGCATTCTGTAGAGATTTTCTCACTTACAGCATAAAGAGTTCAGGTTCCCACTGCCTTCGGCACTAATTTACTCCCCTGTCCACAGCAGGAAATAGTAGTGGATCTACAGCCCTCCCCCCCCCCCCCCCCCAAAAAAAAGCACTGGTATTCATTTCACATTTGAATATTACAATTGTAAAATTTTCATTGATCTGGAATAACATCTTGACTAATCTTAGACCCTCCCCCCCCTCCCCCCCAAAAAAAAAAGTTAAGTTCTGTATTCGCCACTGGCGAGAAAATCAGAATTTTCAAGAAATCGAATCGGAGAGAATATTTCATATTCTTAATCAATACTCACAGTGATGCCGCTAGTATTTCAAAATTTTGGAACCCATGAATTTAAAAAATCTGTGTTAATTTTTCAAAAAATGGGTCCCCACATAAATGAATTTATACATTACAGATATATATATATATATTGTAGATGAAAAACAGATTTTTAGGAATTTTGAACCAGCACTTTTTGAAATTGTCTTAAACTAATATTATGTAGGAGGAAAGGATCTTTTTTTCTTCTTCAGAGCAGAATGCTTTAAAAATATATAGAAAATATTAGTTTTAAACAAAAAATATATTTTTAAATATATTTTTTTTTCTTTCTTCGCTTATTTATTTATTAATTTTTTCGAGAATGAAAATTACATGACCGCCACAATAAATTTTTCATGTTTCTGCCTCCGATTTTTCACGTAATTTACGCACTATAGCACATAAACAGCATCTCTAACTCAGATGCCAAAATTCGCCATTCTATGAAAATTTGAAGCATATTCAAACTTGAAACTGTGTTTTTTGCTGGGCCTACCCCAACGAATGGTGGTGGTATGTGTGTGTGTTGGGGGGGGGGGTAATTTCGCAAAACCTCTTTAGAGTGTGTGTTGCATACACGTACCAATTGATGCATCAAAAAATCGCTTTCCTCGGATAATTTGGAGCAGATTTATGCTACAAACGTGTCTTTGTACACGCCCTGATCCTAAAGTGTGGAAAAAAGGGAGAATTTTGGAAAATCTTTTTATACTACGTATTGGATGCATATAACTGACCCACACATAAACAATTACTGTTCTACAATAATTTGAAGCAGATTTAACCTTGTAAACTTTCTTTTTACTCCCCCCCCCCTTCTTATGGGAGTAGGTAGAAAGTAGTTTCACAAAATCTCTTTGTGGTGTGTGTATTGGGTATGCATAGCCAATCGATATCAAAAAATCACTTTCCTAAGATAATTTGGAACAGAGTTAGTCTTGAAAATGTATTTCTTTCCAACCTTTAAAAGGGGGAAGGTGGGAAATTTCACAAAATCCTATTATAGTGCATGTTGGGTATGCATAATCAACCCACACATTAAAATTAATCTGACTGAGATAATTTGGAGCAAAGTTACACTTGGAAACTTTTTTCTCCCCTCCCCCCCCCCCTTGAACCCAAGGAGAGAAATCTCATTATAATAGGTATCGGATACATATATGCATTAAATTACATGACTGCAACTCACCTAGAATTCCCAAGACAAATTTAGTGCTGAAAAGAGGGGGAGGGGGTCACGAATTTGCCCCCTTGCAACACACCTCTCAAAATCGAAAGTCACAAAAACATGAATGGGTTTTTGGAGATATGTACTGACAACAGCCATGTGTTTTCTTTCGAATATGTACCACGTTTTTGTAAAACTCTACTCAAAACTTCCCCCCTATCCCTCTTAAAAATTGAAAATTTCAAAATCACAGAAAATGCTTTCCTGTACTCAATTAGAGTCCTGCGCGGGTCGGGTTTTACCCGACAGATGAATTTTATATCAACCCGAACCCGACAAAAAAATTTTCAACGACCCAAACCTGACTAAAAATTTTTCATCAAGCCGAGAACCGACCCACACCTGACTTGAAACCCGAGAACTAAATGAAAATTACTTTTTCATCTAAAAATCATACAAAACTTTTTTAAATTATGAAATAAGGTATGTTTTCCTTGTCATACAGTTGGTAAATTATTTTAAAAAGAATTTGAAATGTAATTACTAATTGTTTAATTTAAAACTGAAAAAAATATCAATAATAATTCTTAACCATTTATGTGAGTTGTGAAATTCAAGAGTAAACTAGTATGTTTTGGCCACCACAAGACTTTCTTCTATACTTTCATATATTTAACTAAGTGCAAATAATTTATTAAAAATATTATTTTTTAAGATTATCTAACAGGATGAATGCAAACGATTTTCATCTTAGAGACAACTAACCCTAAGTATCCAAAGTGACAGTTTTATTGCCTATAAATAGCATCTTAAAAAGTACCTTTTTATAATGGTTATCTCACATATCAGCTTTCGTAGAGTTATATACCATAGAAGTTGAGATATAGCCCTCCCATTATCGAGGGATATTTCAGTATAGCAGCTCCACCTATTGGCCGATTAGCATTCAGATTGATTCAACATAATGTCTCATTATGGCTTTGTCACATGTCGTTTTGTATGATTATACACAATAGAACCTGATATATAGCCTCCCATTAAATTGCAAAAGTAGACACTAGGATGTGCTGCCATATGTTGGAAGTTTTTGAAAGCTAAAAATAGCAGAGTAAAGAAAGGTGGGTCAAGCCTCCCATAGGGTCAACCCTCCCCAGTCTTCCCTATATGATCCGAACGGAAAGTTATTTCTGAAAACGGCAAATCAAAATTCTATTTATCCTATTAAGGGCGTGAAAATGGAACTAGAAGTAAACAATGTTGAAATAAATTCGAAATCGCTTCGATTATGACATGAACGCTTCGATTATGACATCGCTTCGATTATGCTCATGTTAATGTTGGGGTAATATATAGGATGGTTAAAACGAAAACGATATTAGGTGTAGATAACCTTAAAAACGAAAAAATTAATTGTCACGAGTGCGCACAAGGAAAACTTAAAAGAGGCCTATTTTAAAAGGTTGACGGAAATTAGTAGTAAACAACCTCTTGAATTATTGCATGCGGATCTTTGGGGGCCCGTTCCTGTGTCTAGTTTAAGGGGGAATAAATATTTCTTGGCCACAGTGGATGATTATTCAAGGTGGTTAACAGTTTTTCCGTTAAAGAAAAAAAAATGATGCAGCTCATAGTGGAAAAGAATTTATCACGTGCTCAGAAAGGCAATTTAATCGTAAAGTTAAAAATGTTCGCACGGATAACGGACTCGTATTTTGCTGTGAAGAGCAGAATGCGTATTTTTTAAAGTTAGGAATAAAACATCAAAGGAGTAATTTTGCATCACCGGAAATGAATGGTGTTGCGGAAAAGATTATGGGCGACTCCATGAATGCTGTGCGTACTTTATTATTATAATCTAAATTGAAACCTAGTTTTTGGGCAGAAGCCTTGCAATGTTGTGCACACGTACGAAATAGATTGCCTCACTCAACTGATAAATTAAGGACCACTTATGAAAAATGGTATGAAGCCCAATATTTTTTATTTTCGTATTTTTGGAAGTTTATGTTTCTATCATTTGCCTAAAATATACAGAAGTAAATTAGATCCTGTCGCGCATGAAGGTATTTTTATTGGATATGCTACTTATACTAAGGGATATAGAGTTTTTGATCCTCAAAAGAAACGAGTTACAGAGATTAAACATGTAAAATTTGACGAAACCATTAGAGGCGTAGATGGATCGAAAAATAATTTTCTCCATCATACAAAATTAGACTCGGAGTTTGGCGACTTCGGCGAAGCTTCAGATTCGAGCGCTTCCTAAGAAATAACGGACTCCACCGCCGATACGGCCGACGATCGGATCTTCCCGCGCTTAGGCGAAACCGAAACCACCGCAGTAGATGAATTTACATCACAAGTCCCGCCTCTCAATTCGGCGCTGGATTGAAGGGCTACGAAGAGCTCGCTTTCGTTGAAGCAGGAGGAGAAACATTTAACTACTCGAGATTAAGCCTCCTATATATACGAGCTAGCACATCAGGCATTTTGTTGCCTTAGGGTTGCCACATGTACCCAGCGCGTTTCTCTGATAAACAAACCACAAACATTTCTTTTTATCGTGTTACGTTATTTTAGAACAACTTATTTTATTATATTTCATAATTTCAGCTAAGTTAACTATGATACGGAAGTTTGTTTAGCAATAAACTGCTATAATCATTCAAGAAGTGAATATAAAATGTTCACAGACCTTCTATTACTGTGTATTTGAGTTTTGGTGACATTTTGTAAATACACAGAAACCGCCCTAACAACACATCGTACATCCATAGGATATCCTCAGAATAAAATGACATCCTGAGAATGTACTGTGAAAAAAGTGTGTTTTTAGGAATATTATTGTTGCTTATTGCTCTTATCTTGACCGGATTAGCTTCAGATCAAGATTTTTTAAAATCATTAGGGAAGCGATAAGGACGCCAAGCGGGAAAACTGTCCTCTTCGGAGGCAAAAAAATGGCGGTGATGCGCCGGCCTATTATTTTATTTAGGGGCTCTACTCGAGATGATACAAGGTCACAGCCGCAGCACATAATTAGGTCAGCTGATGAGAATACCGCTCCTTGCGAATGGAGAAGAGTAGAGATAAAAAGAAAAACAGGACATAGAAAGGATGTTTATTATTATAGTCTGGATAATGTTAAGCGTCGATCATTAAACGATATAAAGAAATATACAGAACAACAAAACATAGAAGTGAATTTAGATCATTTTAATTTTAGACCAATTAAAACTGAATTAAAAACCGAAGAATCGGATAATAACGATATCGAACCGGTATTTATGACTTTAAATATGCAAATCCCAAATAATTATAAAGAAGCAATTTCATCCCCTAATCGTGATAATTGGGAAAAAGCAATAAGGGAAGTGTTAGATACAATTTCAAAACGGGATGTATGGGATATTGTCCCGCGTGATGAAACTAAGAAATTTATTAGAAGTAGATGGGTATTTTCAATTAAAACTGATCAGGATGGGACAGTTAAAAAATTCAAAGCACGCTTAGTAGCCCATGGACATAAACAAAAATATATGGAAGAATATGAAATGACATTTTCCCCTGTTATAGATTTTGAGATTATTAAAATGTTTTTTGTATTATTGGTAGTTTTAAATGGTTGGCAAAATAGACATTTTAACGTGAAGTTTGCTTACTTATATGGTAATTTAACTGATGAAATATATATGGAAATTCCTGAAGGTGATGAGAGTGTTGATCAAAACAGTCTTTTGAAACTGAAAAATCATTATACGGCCTTACTCGTAATTGGTCGTAATTGGTATGAACATTTAGCTAAGACTCTAACATCTTTGAACTTTAATCAATCACAATTTAATCCTTGCATATTTTATTTAGAGGATGTACGAGGGTTGTAAATTAAATAGTGGCAACTTTACCTTGAAACTCGCAGAAAGGCGGTCATGCGCAAATAGGATATGGGAGCGGTGAGGTGGCGCTGTTGTCGATGTGTAGAGTGCAAAAAACAGTCGATCTGCTAAGAAGGGTAGTTGTGTGGCGTTAAAGTGAGGAGTTTCGTTTCCATTGCTCTAAAGCAAGTTTTCAAAAGGTGATCAGCGGTCGTGGCTTAAAATCGAAGTTGCCCGTGACAAAAATGCAACAGAATGCCATCGAGGATTAGTGGAAGCCTGTGGCATAAATGCTTTACCGTATAGGACAGTAGGACGATGGGTTCAAGCATTTCGTTCGGGTCGGAATGCGACTGTGGATTTGCAACGCACAGGTCGGCCCTCCATTCCTCAAGAGCAGATTGACATCCTGAGCGGTCTCCTTACCAAAGACCGCCGATGGACTGTCCGAGAATTATCCTTAGAGGTTGGTCTGAGTCATCAAACGGTGTGGCGCATAATGAAGAAATCTCTCAACATGAGGAAAATTGCTTCCCGCTGGGTTCCACATCGACTAACCGAAGTATAGAAATGGCACCGGTATGCACTGGCTGGCACCCAATTGGAGAGATACCGCAATGAAGGAGACGCATTTCTGCAGCGTATTGTCGCCATTGATGAGACATGGGCACGAGCCTATGAACCTGAATTAAAGCGTCAATCAAATGAATGGCGTCACCAAGGTTCGCCACGTCCACAGAAATTTCGAGAGGAACCCAGTCGGGTGAAGGTTATGCTAACTGTGGCATATGACTGGGACGGTGTGATTCTTACACATGCTGTACTTAGAGATGTAAAAAACCCGAGAATTTTGCTTCAGGGGAATAAACATGGGAATATCCCAAGCAGCACCGAAACGTTCTCTGAACGTTCAAAAATTGTTCTGCAAACACGTTCTAAGAACGTTCCCTTTGAACGTGCTATAGACGTCTATTTGTCCATCTTGAAGACGTACAATAGTACGGTTCAGAGAACGTTCAATGAACGTGTAACTATCACCATCGGTGTTATAGAAGCGTTCTGAGAACGTTCTATGTATACGGTCTCAGAACGTTCTAAACGTTTTTAGAACGTTTTCAAAACGTTATACACATTTTCAGAACGTTCCAGGAAACGTACTGTAAACGTTCTAAAATAGTGTAGTTAAAAAAAAAAAATGATGACGTCATTATAAAAAACCACCTCAGTACGAGCGTTTAGAAGTAAAATTTACATAGCTGATGACGAATAATGATACAACACATGAACAGGGATATGAATTACTTTTGTTTTTCAATTCAAATAATGTTTGAGTAATTTTAACATACTTACTATTCCTTTAATTTCAACGTATATGCATCAAAAATTCTATATTCTATGACAGTTTTCCCCAAAAAGTGTCATAACGTCTCTTTATACCTTAAAAAATTTCTTAAATTTTTGCATTTTTTAAAAATTTCTTTTTTTCCCCTAATCTGAAGATAATGAAGTTGTAGTATTAATTACAAAACTTTGAATACACACCATAAAATGCAAGAACTCGCACCAACTATTTCGGGTCAAAAGAAGACACAACCCTTCATCAGGCGAACATTGTAGGCACGAGAGCTGCAAACAAGCACGTTGAGTGTGTTGAATGCGTTGCCGCTTTGTTTGTAGAAGCCGTGCTTTGTTTGTAGCAGTTGCGAGTTCTTGCATTTTATGGTGTTTATTCAAAGTTTTTTAATTAATACTATAACGCCATTATCTTCAGATTAGGGGAAAAAAGAAATTTTTTAAAAATGTAAAAATTTAAGGAATTTTTTAAAGGGATATAGGCACGTTATGACACTTTTTGGGAATTACAGTCATAAAATATGGAATTTTTCATGCATATACGTTGAAATTAAAGGCATAGTAAGTATGTTAAAATTTCTCAAACAATATTTGAATTTTAAAAAAAGTAATTTATATCCCTGTTGCTGTGTTGTATCATTATTCTTCATCTGCTATATACAACTAAACTCTTGATTTATTTTGCTTGTTTTAATCCTTGTGATTCCGAATGCGTCATCCTATGATTAATGTTTGTTTTTCATGGTTGTTTTCTGTTTGATTCTCTGATTTCTTGAAGTAAATAATTTATTCCAATTTATTCTTCATTTCTAACTTCAATTAATTTCTTGTACGATAGGGTGCCCGCTAGCAATTTGCTATTATAGCTGCTAACGAACGAAATCGTACATTGGTGCTCAACGACGAAAAGGGTCACCCTTGACGAGTTTTTTTTTTTTTCTACCATTCTAAGCTTTTCCTACAAAAAATGTTTAAAATGCTGTCTTAATTTTTTATTTCCTCGTTGCTTGTTTGTATCTTTTGATTTGAGTTTCATGTGGTTTTTACGCACCGGCAAAATTATTAAAATTGCAACTAACAATATAGGAATAAATTTAAGATTAGACTGAAGTTAAATAAAATAAAAATCAATAAATAAAATATAAATGTTTCAATAAATCACAATCAGTCTCCCCAGGTTATTTAAATTTGTTGTAATTTCCTTCTCATTGACCTATGTGGTTTCAGGGATCTTATATCTGTTGCTTGGCTTTAACTAAGATTAAAAATTCATTTATACATACATATATATATATATATATATATATATATATGTTTTTTTTTTTTTTTTTTTAAATACAGGGTGCAAAGCATTGTGACGAGAATACCTTTATCTCCGCAACTATTGGTCGCAAATATATAGTTTCAGTTGGAAAATGTTTTAAAGAATATGAGCATTTGTGGTATAACATGTTTAAATTTAAAATATCTATTTTTTCAAAATTGCAAAAACTAAATTTTTACATAGTCCCAGATCCCTATAATCATATTTAGTAAACTGACACTCATCCTAACAAACAGTTTCATTTCTATTCTCCCAAAATGGAACATGATATTTAAAGTTTGGATTTTCTAACATATTTCGGCCTTCAATAAGGGATCGGTTTAAAAATCCTAATTGGACTTTGTTTGCATTTTCCCTGGGTTTATTAAAGAAATTTTCTTTGACTTTTTAATAAAGCCCGAGAAAATGCGAAATAATCCTAAATTTTGAAACTAACTATCTCAGACAATTTTGGGTGCACAAAAGTGAAACTTTTTGTGTTATATTTTTTAGGTTAGAACTCAACTTTCACTATTAGTGTCATGAAAATTGTATAAAAATTATCAGTTTTTGTGATTTTTAGTAAATTGATTTTTTAAATTTAAACATGTCATATAATGAATTCTTACATTTTTTTTTTAAATACATTTTCTTATTGGAGGACGTTTGAGACCAATTGTTGCGCAAATAAAGGCCTGCTCTCGACTTTGCACCCTGTATATTCTAGACATTTCTGGGTACTACTTTGTAAGTCCATGGATAGTTTATAAATATATTTGAATACTGAAGTTTATAGAAAGTTTTAATATTTCAACATAAAAAATAATTTCAAAAATGAATGTACCAATACACCGCTAAAATAATATATAATTGAGTTTATATTGTTAATTTATAATAATAAGAAATTGAAACAAAAAATTAAAAATTAGTTAGAAGGAGGAAATTTTAAAAATGTCCAAATACTTAAATACATATATATATATATTTAATCATAATATTTTTCTAAAATATTTAACATACTTCATATTTTTAAATTTCAGTGCATGTGTGCATACATATTTTCAGTTTACAGCAGCAGTTTACAAAAATGATGTTTGCAGGTATTTAAATTTATTCCACATGGCAATGTAATTGGTATTTTTTAAATGTTTAAATTTCTTTAAATTGAGTCAACGCAATTTTTACCTCATTTGATGTAATTATGCTATCATGGCATATTAAATAATTGATAAATGTAAATATTATTAGTATTAATAAATAATATAGTAAATCGTCCTTTTTTTTAAGCAGAATATCTTTTTTTATAAAGATGTGGAATAAAATTGAATTGAATCTTTGTTTTATTATGCAGTTAAACAATTTCATATATTTTATTTAATAAATAACAGTAAAGAGATATTTAAAATTGTAAGTCGGTGAAACTTAGGATATTATTTTAAAAATATGCAATTTGCATAACCTAGATTGTATATATATTATCATATAAACATTAAATAAATACTTCAGAATTTAAAAAGAAAAGAAAAAAAAAAAGAATTACATACCTTCCTCATTTTCTTCATAAGAATTTCTCAAAGAAAACACCCTTCCAACTAGCATTTTAAAATACATAATGACCAGTCTGGAAGGGCATTCACTTAAAATTAGCTCTCATCTTTTAAATTCTTTATGTTACTTCATTCAGAAGCATAATAACCAAAAATAGTCATTTTAACAATTTCCATCTCAGAAGACTGAATTAATAAAATGAATCCATAATTTCTAAGCGGTTTTCTGTAACAGGAGCAGTTTTTTCTGCGATTCAACTTTCAAATATCAAAAGTTAGGCTTAAGAACATACGCAGATATGAAAATGATTGTTTAATTGATATTAAAATAAGACTTTAATAAATAGAAAATAGAGAATATTACAGGTTAAAAATATTACATTTTTACCTTTTCTAAAGCTTATCCAAGTCATTATAACGCGAAAACTGAACAGAACAGATTACATTACACGTTTTAAAATTACCGCTTCACATAACGGCACGACATTCCCAAGACCTTTGAATTTGCACGCTCAGCGAGAATTAAATAAATGCAATCCACAGATGTCAGTTTCATCTGCTCTTCCCCTCTTACATCCGGAATAATCATGTTTCAAAGTTCAACGTTTGAAACATAAATTTATTAAGCATTTATAGAAAGTATTTGAAAAACTTATGAGATCACTTTATTTTTCCATTTTAAAATCTCGAATTAAACGGAAAAGCATATTTTGTTTTAGTGTATATTTTAGTATTGAATAAAATATTCAGTGAAAATAAATAAAATAAAATAAGAACAATCAAACAGAGTAACGATTTAACAACATTATCAATATTGATAATTTATCAGTAACATTTAAACTTAAATAGAATCATAAATAAAATATAATAAAAGTTTAAAATTATGCTTAAAGAAAAGAAGAAAAAAACTCATTCTGTAACTTCCCGATGAGTATTAGAGACCGCGAGGTTCAACTCTCGAACCTTACAGACGGGAAGTGTTGGCTTCAATTCCTGGTCACGCTCGTCGACTTAGGTTTTCGGAGTTTTCCCGTGATTTTCTTTGAAACTCGCGTAAAGCACTATATTACTTATTCAATAACATCCGTGATTAGCTTTTTGTATCTAAACTTTGGGTCTGGGGAATGCATAGATTTTCATGACAGAAGACAATCATTTTTATGCTGTATAGAAGATCTTAGAAAATGTATTTTTCTAAGGGTTTATTATTATTATTATTACAAATGAAAAAAAAAAAAAAAAAAAAAAAAAACGGTAAATTTGTTTTAAATCATCAGAAAACGATGTTTCAATTATTCGTTTTAAAGGTGATATCGAATTCTTTTGAAAGATAATTATAGTGAAAATTTTTATCCACCCTTCCCCCATCCCCCAGGGATGATGTATACTTATTCCTAGGGGAAAAAACAATGTCCTATGAATGATAATAATAAAAAAAAAACTGTTTGACTATTACTCGTTATACAGCCAAATTGAATCAATAATATATATCAAATGTATGTCACGCAGAAGGTTTGGTGAGTATATATATTACAGAAGCTGATAGATAGCCTTTCTGTGAATGGAAAATATTGGAACGTGGCAGTGCCACCTGTCGTCCGATATGCACCCAAAGGCAATCTGTAGAGTTTTACGTAATATTAATTTCACTTACCAAATTTACAATATTTATAAATTACAGAAGTTGAGATTTTTCGTTTCCGTTATGAGATTAAATTTCAACATAGCCACGCCACCTGTTGGCCGTTGTGCATCCAAAATGGACCAGTAAAGCTTTACATAAAATCGATTTCACTTATAACTTCAGTGTATCACAAAATTTATTGTTAAATCACAAGAGTTAAAATATTGCCTTTCCGTTAAAATGATTAAATTGCAGATTAGCAACGCCACCTGTTGGACAATGTATACATCCAAATTGTATTAGCAGAGGTTATGATGATATATGCCAATATATCATGTTTAATACATTTGTACACTATAGAAGCTGAGATATAGCCGTCCCATAAATGGAGGGTTTCATTGCATAGCACCGTAATCTATCGGGCGATATATCCCAAATGAAATTCAAATAAACTCCAATTTAGGGCAAGATCTAATATTGTAACAAGTTTGGTCGAATTCCATACATTGATTCCTGAAATACAAAATCCACAAAATTTTTCCATGAGTTTAAAATTTTGTAATTTTTTTTCACTTCACCGCTACTGATTATTGGGAAGCATTCTTTACTGACGTGCTAACAAAACGTTAAACTGAAAATGTAAAAAATGCTCTATTCTCTATCATGCTAAAAATTATAAATTTCGAATAACTTACGAAGTTTTTAAATTAGAATGTTCCAAATCTCTCAGTAAGATTCTTATCAATATCATAAGTGATATTTTAAAACTGGTCCGATCTCTCTGCAATCATTTGTTCTTGAGATATTGTGTACATGAACTAACGGGCTATCACAATAATAGGTGCCGATACACATTAACAGATACCATACCAACCTTTTGACTTCCGGATTCCTCACGCCACAAAACGTGTAAAAAAATCAAAAGCTGAAGTCAAAAATTTTAAAGATTAACCTAGTTTCCCAACCAATAGTACTAAAAAGTCATTTTGTCATATTCGTTATAATTACACTGTTACAGAACGTGTTATGACGGTGTCACACTTGAACGTTCTATATAGAACTAGAATTGTACGTTTTATAGATGGTACAAATCAAACATTTTCAGAACGTTCTAAATAATACTATTTCTGAACGTGTTTTAGAACGTTCTTTTGACACGAAACACGGTGTTTGAACTATTGAAACCGTTATTAGACGTTCACAGAACGTTCCTGTGCTACTTGGGATTTGGGTTTAAACCGGGAATTTTGGGAACTTTGGAAACTTTGATGGGAAGAAACTAATATTCAGTGTTTCGATTTAATTTCACTTCCTTTAAGTGTACAAACAACTTGCTTCAATATCATTTTTTTTCTATTTGCTTAAATAAAAGTGATATAAAAAATTGTGATTATTTTACAAATAATTATAAAAAATTAAACATTTACGTTATTGACAATAATAAATGATAAAGTTTTGTCTGCCTATTTAAATAACTCTAGAACTTTTTTTTTCCTTTTTTTAATGAATAACATAATAAAACAGGTTATAAAAAATAATACAATGAAATTAAATTATGGTTAGAATGCTTTAAAATTATTAAATTTTAATATAATTCATCGAACAAAAATTCACAATAGTTCATGAAATTTTGTTACAATCAGTTAAAGAGCACGGGCAACAAAATCGAACATGAGTTCTTCGTTTATTAAGAATTAGAGCAATAATTTTTTAATGCATCAAATCAATACATAAAATATTCAGTAGCTAATAATTAATAATTTCGCTGTTATTTCTTTCTTTCTTTATTTTTTGCATGTTAATATTGTTGAAATTTTAATTGAAATAATATTTCCCATTGTAATATTGATTGTTTTAGTAAATGTAGAATATTTTGAAGCGTTTTTGTTTTATTTTTGAAATAAAATGTTAAAGATATACAACTGAAACATGATAAACTCCGATTGCGATAAAAAAGAAAAAGAAGTGTTATATTGAACTCAGTGTGTATACAGTCAGACAGAACTAAGATATAAATATACTGCAATAACACAAAATAAGTCTTAATTAATGAAATTTGAAACTTGCACTTTTTAAATTTATAGACGTTAAAAGCACTATTTAAAAATTGAAAGATCATAAAAAACATCTAAATGTGAGATAACATTTTGAAATGCCTTAGAACATACCTAATCTCAGAAAAAAAAAAAAAAAAAAAAAAAAAAAAAACTAAATTTATAACATTTGAAAATTTTCAAAATTCCCTTCCCAAAAAACCGGGTTTATTCCCTGGTTTAAACCCGGGTTTTTTCCCCGCTCACATCTCTAGCTGTGCCTGATGGACAAACTGTCAACGCAGATTACTATTGTCGATTTCTACAGCGCCATCTGCGTCCGGCTATGCGGCGCAAACGTCCACGTTTATTGCACAACAATATCCCTATCGTATTGCAGGACAACGCTTTTTGCCATATCGTAAACAATGTCACTCTCCTATTGCGACGGTGGCAGTGGGAAATCCTGGAACACCCTCCCTACTCACCCGACATGAGTCCTTGTGACTTCGATCTGTTTCCGAAGTTGAAGGAACCGCTCCGAGGTCACCGATTTCATGACATTTCATCTGTACTCCACGCAGTAGGGCGCTCGGTCGCTCACATCAACAATCAACACCTTGCCACTGGTCTACAACGGCTTCCCGACATTTGGCAAAAGGTTATAAGCTTTGCTGGTGATTACATAGAATGAATGTAATGCAATTGTACTTGTAAGTTCATTAAAAATTGATTTATACCTATGTTGCCATTATTTAATTTACAGCCCTCGTATAATTCTTATTTATGTTGATGATTTTGTTATTTTTACAAAAGATGAAGAAACTTTGCAAAGTGTATTTTTATCATTGTCTGTTCTATATGAAATTACTAATTTAGGAGAAATTTCTAACATTTTCGGTGTTCAATTTCAAAAGTGTAATGGTAAAATATATATTCACCAAATCAAGTGTATTGAAAAAATAATTGAAAAATTTAATGTTGATTTAACTGTTAATGTGTATACTCCATTGGATTCTAATTCTAATTATGCTTTTTCAGAAACAAATGATGAGTGTATAGGGATATATCCTTGTCCTTTTATTTTAAGAATTGCTTGGATCTTTATTATTCTTAGCTAATCGGACAAGACCCGATATTTTATTTTCTGTAGTTTATGTAGCCCAATTTTCATCTAATCCTAATCATTATAATTTGCTTTTGAGAATTTTGAAATATGTCGGTTATACTAAGAATTATACTATTGAGGTATCTAATGCCACTTCATGTGATTTAACGATATATTCTGATGCCTCATGGGCTTCAGCTGTGGATTGTAGAAGATCCATATCTGGTTACATTTGGAATATTGGAGGAGTTTATTTAGGTTGGAGATCAGCTACTCAAAAATGTATTGCTGAAAGTACAATGGAGGCAGAATTCATTGCACTTGATATGGCTGTTACAGAAGTGCATTATTTGACAAATATAATTAATAAATGTAACAAAGCTTTCAATATTTCGTATAGTGTTCCTACAGTTTTTTGTGATAACCAAGCTGCCATTGCTTTTTCAAAGAATGTAATAGTCAATAATAGAACGAAACACATTGATGTTCGTTACTTTTATATTAGAGACATAATTAAAAGAAATTCTGTAATTATTACGTATGTTCCTTCTAAATCTAATGTAGCAGATATGCTGATTAAAGCATTGTTAAAGTCAAATCTTTTAAAATTTGTTGTGTTTTTGGATGTTTTGCGAATGGGGGCATATGTGAAGAATATTCGTAAACATCGCCAAATCGGTGATCAATCGCCAAATGTGGTATAGATTTGTGGTTTATGGTAACCCTGTAATTAATATAACCTGTGGTTTTTATGTATATGTTCTCTCTCTTTCTGTTTTGTGCCGTCATGTAATAAACGTCCTATTATTATTCTTGTCTATTTTTTTCCACTGTGCTTTGGCCTCTCAGTTTTTAATAATTTTTACTATGAGCGCAAGGGAGTAACACTGTTATCTGTATATATAATTTATGTCATAACATATTACATGATATATTTCAATTATAAAGTGTTACTCCCTTGCGTTCATATGAAAAAAGTTGATCAAAGCCCAGAAAATGGGGTAATTTCAGTCAAAAATGCAAAACTGTGAATTTTTGGGCACGTGGCTAGCACACAAATTACTAGTGTAGTATAAAAAATATTGTTGGAAATTTAAAATACAGATGTTGTAATATAATTAAAAGCAAAAGTTTTATACGCCCAAACACCTTTATATTTTCTTCCTTTTTAGGGCCAATATCCCCTCTTATGGACCCTCATCCTTTTTTTTTAACTCCTGTAACTACATTATTTAAGAGTGTACAATACGTAATCATGCAGACAGCCAAAGTCCATATTATTCTGTGGGAAACTAGATTTTGCAATTACTCATTACCTAACGTATTTTTTTAATTTACGTCTTTACATTCAGAAAATTCATAAAACATTAAATTAGTACTCATTTTTGAAAAACTGATTTTTTACATTTCTTCTAAATATTTTTTTTCCAACATAAACGAAAGATTTTTTTTTACTGTGAACTCGTAATTGTTATTTGTAGTCTTTTTTTTTTTTTTTTTTTTTTTGTTTGTTTGTTTGTTAAAGTCAATTCACAAATTAAATTAAATAAATAATTAAAAGATTAATAACATGGAGTAGCATTTGCATAACTTTATCTTACCTCGTGTTTGAATATTACTATAAAATAGATTGCAGATGAAAGTGTATGATAACAGTTACTGTATACGAACATACTTTAAAAATATGTAAATATTGTTTTAAAACTGGTTTTGACAGATATTTCTGTTTAAATTGGCTATTCCCTCAAGTTCCTGATTGAATATAACAACACATTCACACAAAATGCAAATCTACTTGGGGCTCTGACCCTTGTTCACTATCCCCTGAGAAAGTGTTCTCCCCCGACGCGCTTCCTTATTAATCTCAGCAGTGCTCTGCTCACCTACTCGCTGCTTTGCCTTTCAATGAATAGTGCATAACACAAGACAAAAGCATAAAAATGTTATAGAAATCTCCATATTCAATATCAAATTGAAATACATAATGAATATTAAAGTTGTAATTTTTTTCCAAAAATATTTTTGAACTATGAATAGTAAAATTGCACTATATAAGTATGGAGTAATGTATTATCTTAAAAAACTAATTCTTAAAAAATAAATTCATTTTTCAGAATAAAATTGAAAAAAAATATTTTTTACCATTTAATAAGCATTGTATGTATTTCTGGTACTCTTCCATTTTGCAGGCACAAATTTCAGAAAGCAGACTTTATTGCAGCAACACATACAGGGCTGCCACTGGCGACTAAAAAGGCAACTAAAGAGACTATTTTAGCCAAAATATAGGCAAAAGCTACTATTTTGGTATCAGTTGAAAAAAATTAAGCAACTATTTTAAGCATTTAGCAACTAAAAAGAGCAACTTCTGACGTTATATTTAAAAACAAATCCTACTCCAAAATTAACCCTTCTCAAAATTTTATCTTAAAAAGAATCTTTTACAAAAAAATGTTTACTTAAGTAATCATATGCAAATCATGACATATTTCCTCTATCGGGCACTAGAAAAGAAGATTTTTTTTTTATTTGGGGCTAAACAATATTTTGGGAATGAGCTATGAAAACGAGTGCAAACTTCAATGCTGTGGCTACCACAAGACTTTCTTATATATTTTTCTGTGCAAAATCACCCTGTAAAAATAATTTATTCAAAATAAATATATAAATACATAAGCAATGTTTAAGCACATGAACACATTTCAGTGATTCAATTAAACAAATGACGACATTTGTCAGATGACATTTTATAGAAAAATCTATTTTTAAAGTTGCATCTTTACAACCTTTGGAAACATCATTTGAAATCTAACAATACTTTAAATGTATGAACAATAATTATAAAAAAAAAAAAAAAAAAAAAAAAACTTTTTATATACTATGTTTATATACTATCATAACTACAGAACTACATGAGCACTTTATCAATGCATAAAAGAATTTTAAAGTGATAATGACGTCAATTTCTGTGAGATGCATAAGTTAATCTTTTACAATTTTTAATGTTCACGTTTAATTAGATGTATTTATTTTTATGTCGAAAGAATATTAACTTGTAAATTTGTTTGGCATCAATTAAATTATAGCTAATATTTTAATGTCTATTTTTAAAGCTATTAGGAGGTTATTATTTTCATATTTTAATTAATTAAAAGAAAACTAATAAAATTTTGAAAATTGGGCTTCGAAGTATCGTGTTGTTATCGGGTTCTGAGCTATTCTGAAAGTGTCAAATGTCTAGCCAGTAGGGCAGTTAGATTAAAATTGCAAGATTTGTACCGAGCAAAAAAAAAAAAAAAAAAAAGAATTGAAGTTAATAAAAATATGGTAAAATAGGAACTTTTGTCATAACTTGACTAAAAAGCTCAATAATTAAAAGCATAATCTAAATAGGTGCTAATATATATATATATATATTTACAAAAAAGAATGAATAATAATAAAATAAAAAAATTAAAAGGTATCACCATCATGGCGACAAAAATTTAAAAATCACCATAGGGGTTCTATACTACAGGTGGTCCTGCCTAGGGAAATATGAAAACTGGGTTGTCAAACATGAATTTTATTTTAAAACTTTTCTTTGGATGATTTGGTTTAACTATTAGTAGTGTTTCGTCCTACAAAAACTAATAATAATTTGGCTTCTGATGGATTAAAATTTAAATTGGGCGATGAAATTGGTATAAGCCTTATGTTTCAAATTTTAAATGTAAATAAAGAGAAATTACGAAAATTTCGCTTGGATTTGCTGGTAATAATACATTTTGGGAATCAGTTTTGATGAATGCAAAAATTTTAATTTTCAAAAAAAAAAAAAAAAATCTGCATATTTTACTACGTAATTGCAATTAAATATAAATTTTGTTAATCAGCAGTGATTGATTTCTGTTTCAACAACTTGCGGTAAAAATATAACTTTTCATCAAGCTTTTTTTTTAAAGGCTACTTTCATAAATTAGATAGGCTTTTACATTAAGAAGGTTTTTCATTTTAGGGTTTGGTGTAAGAAAATGATTTTTTTTTTTTTCCTATTTACTTCTTTCTTCACTCACTGTATATTATGGAAAGGTGAAACTTTTGTCATTGCAATGATATTTCTCATAACATGTCTCCTTGTTGATGTTTGCATGTTTCTAAGCAGCAAAATACTGTGCTTAAGAGTAAAACCATTTCTCTAAGTAAAAATAATGTGACTTACTTTCATAGAACAAAGAAAAAAAAAAAACTACATTTGTTTCAGATCAAAATAGTATCATGACCCTTCATCAGGCAAAGAGTAAAGTGTAAAAAATAAAACAGCAATGCACAAAATAAAGTAAATAAGACTGAAAATCAGTATAAATACTGGTGTGACAAGGTTTAAAAAAAAAAAAAAAATGTATTAGAAATAAATAGATGTAACCATTGGGGAAAAAAATTGCAAAAAGGGGGGGGGGGGGAGGAAACAAAAGAAAATTAGCAAGAGAACGTTATGCGAGTATTGAAGAAAAAATAACAAGATTTTTATTTATTTATTTAATTTTTAATGATATGAAAATTTTGTAAAAACAGCAATAGGAAGCAATAGATGATTTAGAAATCTCTTCATAACATTCCATTGGTGCTCATTAATTTTAAATTTCAAATACCTTTTAGTATTAATGAGCTGAGAGAATTCCAACTTAGCAGAAATCTCATGGAAAATGTGAATTGTCTTTTAAAATTCAGAAAAATTTAATTGTAAATACAGTAGAGAGCCAGAAATCCGCGGAAGTTCAAAATTTGCACAGCTTGTCAGATACAAACGATGAAATTCACTATTAATAAGTTACAAATGTGCAAATCAGAATTTTTGAAAAAGATCTTGAATACAGATTTTTATGTTTGCATTTTATGATTACAAAAAAAGAAAAACAAAATAATAATATGAAAGACTGCAAGAACCCAGTTGTTGGTAATAAAATTATTGACAGTATATTAAATTCATCAAAAGGAAGTAATGATTATTGTGATATGATAATATGAATCAGGTAAATAATAACAAACTAATTTTTTAAAATGCTTTCTGATGAAGGCATAATTATAAGGGAGAACTCAATAAAATTCTTAAAATAAATAAATAAATAAAATTTGTGTTACTACTATTTACAACAAATAAATCATGCAGGTTCAAGTGTAGTTTAACTACATGTGAACAGATTTTATCTAACTTTGACAAATATTTTTTCCATTATATATTTTTGTTAATGTTCATTATTATTTTTATCTACCTAATAATTTAATATTCAGCGTTATTATTCACTAGTATGTGATGCGTTTAGTTTGAATAATATTCTGTTTTTACTATTCAAAATGAAAATCATTTTTTATGGGCCCTGAAATCCAAAAAATCCTAAAGTCCGCACAACCTCTGGTCCTAAGCTGTGCGGATTTTTGACTCTCTACTGTATCTGGAAAATTGAAATTTATCTTTCTCACACTTAAATATACCTTGTTCAGCTCAATTCATATGTTTCACATATATTCTAATTCTATCAAAATCAGTAGAAATATAACCTCTTATGGTCTCTAATTTTTTAAATATTATATTAGAAAAGTACTAAAATTCAACCCATTGTGTGTTATTTGAAAGAAAAAGGATTGAAAGTGAATATCAGGCTAAACCAATTCTAGGTTGCAAGAGCAGCTGGCATCACCAGTCTGGTTATATTATGCATTGCTGATATATATGTATATATATTTCAGTAATCTGAAATACCCAGGATTTTTTTTTTTTTTTTTTTTTTGAAAATTTTTCTTTTTTTAAAACATTATTGAAAATTACTGCTTAATTATTCGGATTATTTTATATCATCATAACATTAATATTTGATAAAAGAAGAAATTGGAGAGGGGGGAGGGCTGTAAAACGAAAACTATTTTCTGCTTCAGGAGACTTATTTAGGAAACTTTTTTCCTATATCTTCATTGAGTGGCAGCCCTGCACATAGTATACACATAAAAAAAAGTTAATAATGCTGCAAATCTTGACAAGCAGACTATTGATGACAACACATAGTATACATATTTTTAAAAAATTAATATTATTAAGGCAAAATGGCTTTCACTTAAAAGAATTCGACAAATTCTTCCTGTCTTCTAGGCAAATCCCAAATTTTCCTCCATTTTTGATTTATTAAGAAAAAAACATGACTGATAAGAAAGGGCCATGACGTGTAACTAACTACATGAATTAACTACGAGGAGAAAAGAGTGAATTATATGTTCTCTTCGTTAATCAGCACTTTGTGTTAATCCATTACTCAGTAAACTATCAGTACACTTATCAGAGCCTGATTACCGCAAAGGCTCAGGAAGCAGAAGCTTCAACCTGAAATTTAAGAGCGACCACAAAATTATTGCAAACATGGACCCGAATTTCTAGTTTCAGGTTTTCAAACTAATGCTTAATTTTTTTTCTGAGGAAGTTTACCTAAATCAAGAGAAAGTACAAATTATTTATGAGAAGTTCTATTACTTAACCACAGAAATGCAGATATTGAATCAATAAACTGTTAACTAATCATATACAATCTTGATGTTATTGTTATGGGTAGAACCACCTAGACATATGAATGAAAAACAGCTAATAATAATAAACACAGACAGTTATTTTCAGTCTATAATATTTTTATATGTCAATGCATAAAAATTAATTTTTTTTTCCGTATGTGTAGAAATTGGAAAACATTCATCGAATGAAAGGGGGCATGAAATGATACTGAGCTTACCTTAGCTTTAAAGATTAATCAGATCCTGACACATATAAAAACATCTCCGTAAACATATACATGACACAGATTTAAAATGGAAACGTGTACTTCAATTACTAATAGCTAAAAGCTTTGAATTAATAAAATACTTAGAATAAAGAATATATCAAGTAAACTTTCATTTCACTTAAAAAAAAAAAAAAAAAAAAATGTTTATCATTGCAAGACTGAAAGAGTCTAACAATAACAAAATGAAAAATACATATTGATAATTAATCAGCATTTACGATAATTATAATCGCTTAAAATGATGTTTTATACTTCATTCATAAATAGGATAAATGGGGTGGTGTGTAAATTATTAAAATTTGTACACATCGATTAATTATATCTTGTGGAGCAATGGAAAAGAAAATCACACCAATGAAATCAGACATTCTTTGCTAATAAAATTCGTGATTAAATGCTACTAACGTTAGTGTTTATTCAAAGTGACGAAAGTAATTTATCCTTATTTATGTTAATTAAAATTCAAAATACGTAAATTTTAAGAAGCCATTCGTAATTTTAGCCATCATCACAGATATACAATTACAATGAATCACACGGTTTCCGTATTTCTGAGAACGACCAATGAACCGCTACAAATGTAAACAAAGGCGCTAATTGGGATATTGTCAAGATCTGTTCGCCCTCTATCGGTAAGATGAAAATTTCTACTTTTCCGTAGCATTCGTAATAAATCCTCTTAAACTTTTCATCCATGCTCATCTCGTAAACATTATCCACTCGTGGCTGTAACAGTTACAGTTAATGATAAAAGTATCAGTTAAAATAGTATTATTGCAGTTACAGTTAAAGATGTCAGAATATGAGTTTATCAGTCAATCACCAGTTGGTGGTTGTAATTTGAAAGTCATTCTTTAAATTCTTATTCGATATTTATTATTTTGCGATTTGCGAATTGTAAAAGTGCTTTTTTTTCCAGATACCCCTTTTCCGGAATCTTCAAAATCTAGGCATTTCAGAAAATTACTTTTCTATCTTAAAATTGTACTTCACATTCATAGTCTTTTCTCCGATATGAAATACATCATAGGCTTCAACAACCTTTTCACAAAATCTTACAGATTATATTAACACTTCTAAGGCTATTTACATGTATAATAGGACCCTGAAAGAAGGGCACCGGAAAAAGGGCACCGGTAAAAAGGGCACCGGAAAAAGGGCACCCGGAAAAAAGGGCACTTTTCCAATTCGCAAAATAATAAATATCAAATTAAAAAAATTATTTTCAAACTACATTTTTAGAAATTTCACTTGATTTGGTACAACATGCATTTAGTCAACATGCATTTTTATCTCGGGGAAGAGGGGGGAGGGGGCAGGCTTAGGTCGAAAGAAAATAATTGTTTTTTAAAAAACTCTTACCGATTTTAATGAAACTTTGTATAATCACGTACAATTTGTGAAAAAAATGACAGTAAATCTAAGTGTCACGCAAACTGGGGAAGGGGGGGGGGAAATAAAATTATCTTTTATTTACCGATTTCATGATATATTCTATAATTATCACTTACTTTTTATGAAGATCACAATGAGTGCGGATATGGAAATAGATTTCATTCTTCTTTAAACTACCCTTTTATCGCCGTATAATTACGTATAATTTGTGAAAAAATTACAGTAAGTGTCAGACATACTTTGGGGTGGGGGAGGGGTTAAAGAGGGGGAGGGGCAGAGGAAAACAAAATTATTTTTTTATATCACCATTGTACCGAATTAATGATACATTTTATTCCTATCACTTGATTTTTATGAAGATTACAATGAGTGTATTATATACCTGGGGGAGGGGGGCAAGGGGGGAGCAGATGAAAATAATATATATTCTTCTTTAAACTACTCTATTATCGATTAAAAAAATTTGTATGATCACGTATAATTTATGAAAAAATTACAATGTGTCAAATATACTTGGAGGGGAATGTTAAGAGGGGGGGGGGGCATAGAAAAATAAAATGATTATTTATATCACCATTTTATCGATTTAATGATATATTCTATAACTATCACTTACTTTTTATAAAGATCACAATGAGTGTATTACACATCTGGGGGGGAAGGAAGCGCAGATAAAAGTAAATTATATTATTCTTTAAACTAACGTATAATAGATTAAAAATAAAAACTTTGTATATATACAACTTTCTGCTTATGAAAAATCACAGTGAGTTTACACATATCTGGACGAATTGCTATGGGTGGGGGGACAGAGTGAAGACAATGTTTCTATATCACCATGCTACTTATTTATATTAAACTTTGTACGACTATCACTTTTATTTTATTAAAATTATAGTGAAGTTACCTATAGTTGATAAGGGGGGGGGGTAGTGACGGCAAATGAAAAATTAAATAATCTTTTTAAAAAACACTTATTACCGTTTGTTTTATTTACATTTTCTGTAAATATCAGTTAGTATTAATGAAAGATTATAGGGAGGTACTCAAAAATTCAATGTATGATTCAAATCCGTAAAAAGTTGTTCAAAAATGAAATTTCTTCTTTTAATCTGTCTCTTTTGCCCCCCCCCCCACGTAGAAATAAAAAACCTATGCTCTCGTTGCTACTTAGCATGAGTCTTACAAGGAGAAATTAAGAAAAGTGTCCTTTTTTCCGCAATCCGGAAAAAAGGGCATTTTTCTTAATTGTTACTTGTAAAATACTTGTTAAACATGGGCGATAGCAAAATTTTTTTGTCTCTACGATGGGAGGGGGAGAGACAAATCAAAGAAAAAAATTCTGTTTTAGAATAATCTTTGATATTAACTTTTAATTAATGTCTGATATTAACCATGTATTGAACTTTTGGATTGCGGAAAAAAGGGCACGTTTTTAAATTTCTCCTTGTAAATCTGATGCTAAACATCAACGAGAGTGTAAGTGTTTTATATCTACATGGAGGGATACTGTACAGGACAAAAGAGACAGATTAAAAGAAGAAAATTCATTTTTGAATAATTTTTTTACAGGTTTAAATCATACATTGAATTTTTGCATACCTCAGTATAATTTTTCATTAATATTAATTGGTACTTACACAAAATGTAAATAAAACAATAAAACAAACAATAATAAGTGTTGTTTAAAAAGATTATTTTATTTTCCATCTGTCCCCCCCCCCCCCCACCTCTATCAGCTTTAGTTAACTTTCACTATAATTTTAATAAAATGAAAGTGATAGTGGTACGAAGTTTCATATAAGTAGGTAGCATAGTGATATAAAAACAAACATTTTCTTCATTCTGTCCCCTCCAACTTAGGAAAATGTCCAGATATGTGAACACTTATCGTATTTTTTCATAAGCAGAAAATTGCGTAGTTTCTTTAAATCGACACTGCGGTAGTTTAAAGAACAATATATTTTACTTCTATCTGCTTTCCCCTTGCCTCCTCCCCCCCCCACATATGTATAATACCCTCATTTTGATCTTCGTAAAAAGTAAGTGATTGTTATAGAATATGTCATTAAAATCGGTAAAATGGTGATATAAAAAATATTTTATTTTCCTCTGTCCCCCTCTCTTCACCCACCCCCCTCAAGTATGTCTGACCTTACTGTGATTTTTTTCACAAATTGTACTCTATTATACAAAGTTTTTGTTTAAATCGATAATAGTGTAGTTTAAAGAAGAATACATTTTATTTCCATCGGTCCCCCTTCCCCCCCCCCCAAGGTATATAATACACTCATTGTAATCTTCATGAAAATTAAGTGGTAGTTATAGAATATATCATTAAAATCGCTAAAGTGGTGATATAAAGAATCACTTTATTTTCCTCTCCACCCCCCTCCCCAAGTATGTCTGACACTTACTGTAAATTTTTAATAAATTATTTGTGATTGTACAAAAAAATTTTAATCAATAATAGAGTAATTTAAAGAAGAATATATTTTATTTCTATCTGCCCCCCAGGTATATAATACACTCACTGTAATCTTCATAAAAAGTAAGTGATAGTTTTATAGAATATATCATTAAAGTTGGTAAAACGGCGATATAAAAGATAATTTTATTTTCCTCTGCACCCCCCTCTTTAACCCACAGTAAGTTTGCCTGACACTTATTGTAATGTTTTCACAAATTGTACGTGATCACGTACAATTTGTGTATAAGCGTATAAGCGCTTATATATATTATCGTATAAGCGCACGTATAAGCGCTTTTACATAGTTTCATTAAAATCGGAAAGAGTTTATATAAAAACAATTGTTTTCTTTCAATTTGCTCCTGCCCCCCCCCCATCTTCCTCGAGGTATATACTAAATAAATGATGTACAAAATCAATTGAAATTTCTAAATGTCTAATTTGAAAGCCATTTTTTAAGTATCATTGTTTGTTATTGATTATTTTGCGATTTGCGAATTGAAAAAGTGCCCTTTTTTCCATGATCCGTATAAGTGCGTACTTGTCTATTTAACACTAGAAGCGGCAAAAGAAAGGGCGCATTCGAAAGTATTTCCCGTCACTTCCCGAGTTGGGAAATGACGTCACGCGGGAAGTTCGGGAAATGACCGGGTTATTAAGTACTTCCGAACACATTTCCATAAAGCTCGATGCACATTTCATCTTCCCGGGAAACAAAAATATAAACAAACATGGAGGAGAAAAACGATTGAAAAACATCATTACATTTTGGACAGCAATATAAATTTAAATTAACGTTTTCAGTGTTTTCACCCTCCATATATGAAAAATAACCATTCACTAATTCAAATTGCGCTAAAATAAGTACCGACGAAGCATTCAATCCACGTGTGTTGTGTCACGTGATTCAATTTCCCACACTTCCCAACAAAATATTTCGGGAAGTTCGGGACAAGTCTGGTCGACCGGTGAAAAGCTTTCGAACACCATTTGCAACTGACCAGGCTTCCCGGGAAGTACTTTCGAACACCTTTTCTTCTTCCCGGTCGACCGGGCTTTCCGGAAAATACTTTCGAATGCGCCCAAAGACTACTACACATATACGGCTTTTCTGTATGTATGAATGCGAAGTAGTTTTTTTTTTAATAATCTTTATCAGAAAACTTTTAGAACATTCACACTTAATAAGTACCAAACTTTTAATGAACACCGCAAAATGCACTAGAAAACTCGCTACAACTGTTTCAGTACGATAAAAAAAATACGATTCTTCGTCAAGCGAATGAAGTAGGAACGACTGCTATAATCGAAGCGGCTACGCTTTGATTTGATCTTTTCTTTCGACCCCAAAAATTTCTTTCGAGTTTTTATGGTGTGATGTTTTGTGGAAGAATATGCTATGGTTAATTTTTTGCTGTTTTTTCAAAGTTTTGCACTAATTACTTTAAATCGTCAATACTGCAGTGCTTTCTTATTATTCACACTTAATGGTTTTTCTTTAGTATGTGTGCAAAAATGTTTTAAATAATCGTTTTTAGAAAAATATATTCACACACATGTGATTTTATCCTGTATGAATGCGAAGATGTTTTCTTAGAGCACTACATTCTTCACAAACATATGGTTTTACCCTGTAAGAACGCGAAGATGCGTCATTAAATGGCTCTTTTCAGAAAATCTTTTAGAACATTCTTCACATACATACGGCATTTCTCATTTATGAAATCGAAGATGACATTTTAATTCACTTATTCCACAAAATCCTTTAGAACATTCTTAACAAACATATGGCTTTTCTCCAGTATGAAATCGAAGATGGTTCTTTAGATCAGCTATTCTTGAAAATCCTTTACAACATTCTTCACACACATACGGTTTTTCTCCAGTATGAATGCGAACATGGTTTATTAAACTGTTCTTTTCAGAAAATCCTTTAGAACATTCTTCACACACATGCGGCTTTTCTCCGGTATGAATGCGAAGATGCTTCATTAAATGGCTCTTTTCAGAAAATCTTTTAGAACATTGTTCACAAACATACGGTTTTTCTCCAGTGTGAACGCGAAGATGTTTTCTTAAACTGTTCTTTTCAGAAAATCCTTTAGAACATTCATCACACACATACGGCTTTATTCCGGTATGAATGCGAAGATGCGTCATTAAATGGCTTTTTTCAGAAAATGCTTTAGAACATTCTTCACAAACATACGGCTTTTCTCCGGTATGAACGCGAAGATGCCTCATTAAATGGCACTTTTGAAAAAATCCTGTGGAACATGTTTCACAAACATATGGCTTTTCTCCGGTATGAATTCGAAGATGATTTATTAAACTGCTCTTTACAGAAAATCTTTTAGAACATTCTTCACACACATATGGTTTTTCTCCTGTGTGAACGCGAAGATGCGTCATTAAATATCTCTTTTCAGAAAATCCTTCAGAACATTTTTCACAAATATACGGCTTTTCTCCGGTATGAATGCGAAGATGTTTTCTTAAACTGCTCTTCTCACAAAATCCTTTAGAACATTCTTTACACGCATAAGGCTTTTCTCCAGTGTGTATGGAAAGATGTGTTTTTAAACCACTCTTTCGAGAAAATGCTTTGGGACATTCTTCACATACAAACGGTTTTTCACCTGTATGAATGCGAAGATGTGTAATTAGATTGCCCTTTTGAGAGAATTCTTTAGAGCATTCTTTGCACACATACGGCTTTTTAGCTGTATGAATGCAAATATGTATTCTTAGACTGTCTTTATCAGAAAATCCTTTACAACATTTTTCACAAATATATGGCATTTTATCCGTAGTTGCGTGTGGATCCATATTATCTATTAAATTGGTTTTGAGTCCATGTCACAAAAAACTCCCTATAGGTATGATATATATGTAGATGTCTATTTTGTTTTTGGAAAGCTTTACAAACGTATGTCCCATACAAATGGCTTTTTTCGTGAATTTCTTTGAATTTATTATATATATGTCTTTTGAAAAAACCTATTAAGACATACCTCATATGAGTTTAACATATATCTCTTTTCAAATCTAATACGCGAAAAAGACTTTTGAACAAACTTCTTATACGAATATATATATATATATTATTTAATATAGTTTACTGAAGCCGAAATAGCGATCCACCTCCGATCCAAAAAAAAAAAAAAAAAAAAAAAAAAAAAGGAAAAAATCAGAAATGTATTGTATGAAATCAACATTTTTTGAAAAGTTATTCTTTTAGGAATTTTTTTTAAAATGGACTAAATAAAAGGAAGCGATTTTTCTATTAGGCTTTTGTCAATTTATTGAAGAAATAATACACCAAACCTGACTAACAATTTGTTTCTATGATGTGTATTTGTATAAATGTAAAACTATTGTTAAAACAGCAATCGGTTTATAGTACTTGAGTAATACCACGGATAGCACAGGCGATTAAACTTAGAACAGTAACTAAGACTACTATATAGTAGTCTTAACAGTAACAAGGGGACTTTTTTCCTCTGATTGGTTCTTCCGATAAGCTGGTAGTACGTCACTTTACGCATGTGCCTAAACTAAGGCTCCTATATATACTAAGGGAGGCATACTATTGTAACAATCGCAGCTATCGTAGATCACAAGTCGGATCGTAGTCGTAATTTTGATACAAATGTAACGCCATCGGCCATATTGGATCGTAAAGTTGTGATTGTTGACATAAAAATTTGCGACTGCCTGCGCTTTCGCGAATTTACGCATTGTACTCGAATGGACCAAATCAAGCCAAATTTTGGCGAAAAACGCCTTGGCGTAAGGTTGATGAATTACAAAATATGGCAATGTTTAATATTGGGAATCAGAGCGCGTGCGCGTCCGCAGCGAATGTCTTTACTCTTTATTTACCGCATTAATGGGGTAAGAAAGGAATTGGCTTCTGCGAGTAAAAGACTAATAATAATTATAATTAATTATATTTATATCAGTAAGTAAGTGTTTTTAAAATATATTTGTATTGTATATATATATATATATATATACTGTATAAGTTAAGTATAATGATATATTGATTATTAGTCTGTGGTACAGATTTATTTTGCATTCTGAAATTGAGCATGTGTAATGATATTGCATTTTCTATATTACTATATTGTCTTGAGGCTGTAAATTTCTTTAAGTTCAAAGCTAGGTTTTGAGTATTATTCGATAAGCATAAATTATATAAATAATGTAAACTGTTTTTTATCTTTTACAGAAATTTAAAGTAATGTAAAGTAATTGTTACATATTTATTAGGAATGAAAACAAAATCATGTGGAACGAAATGTGACTGTACTACGACTGTTTGCAAACAAAAAATTATTTAATTCTTTTTTTGCAGTTTTATCTAAATATTAGAGTAAGAATTGTTTCATTGATCTTTTCTTTATTTGCATTGTCGGATATACTGTAATAGCCTTCGTAAGAATTTAATGTATTTCATTTTACACATTCTCTTACAATTTTTCAAATAGTAAGAGTTGTATACACAAGTTCACAATAGTAGATAGTTTCGAAACCTTAAAATTTCGTTTATTTTTTTATTGCTGTTTGTATAATAGTGCTAATTTCTTGTTATGTAACACAACTTTGTTTTTCTGAAATTTCAAATACTTACTGATTTTCTAACTATTCCTTGGTTGAAAGTGAATATAGAGTTCCCATGGGTCACGAGTTTCATTACTATTTTGTCTTTTATGTCACAAGCTATGTTATGTCTTATGTTGTGAGTTTTTTTTTTTTTTTTTTTTTTTTTTTTTTTTTTTTTGTCACAAATCAAATTTTGTGACCGGAATTTTCTAAAAATACATCTGGAAAAGTCAGGTAATTTTATTCTTGAAATTGAGTGGGAACCCTGAATATTTCTTCTTTGCAATCTGATTCTGTTACTGGCAGTGATGGTGTGTAAATTTTCTTTAATGATCTTAGGATTTTTTTGCAATTACTATTTCAGTAACTGTTAGGGAAAACCTTGTAAATTATAAATTCAGGAATATCTTTTGTAATTTACTGGTATTTTAGATTTACTTCAAATGGAAATATATAATTTTTTATAAATTATGTAATACATAGGTGTCAACTTTTTAAAAAATCTGGGGGGGGGGGGGGCGAGTTTCAGTGGAGCTATGTTCAAATAAGATTTAAAAAACTTAAGAATTTATATATATCGCATGTGATACCCCTCATGTGGGCCCCTCGCATGTGATACCAACAATACGGCTATTAAAATGCATTCTTTATAAAAATTTTAACTTTCTATAAAAGGAAAAACACAACTGATTTAATTGTGAAGCAATGAACAAAATAATGAAACAAATCAGTAGGCAAGAAAAAGGAAAACTGATCTAATTGTGAAGTAATGAACAAAATAATGAAACAAATCTGTAGGCAAGAAAAAGAAATATTTAATCCGAACTGATATCAATCTTATCAAAAAGTAATAAGGAGAAATGCAATTTCCGTAACTTTAAATTAAAAAAATTCTAAAGGTGATAAATGACTGGATTGAACCTGGCTACTGAACTAATAAGTTCATTAATGAAAATAGAGACTAATTTCTTTTCATACATACATATGAAACTAGTATGTTGTGGCCACCACAAGACTTTCTTCTATATTTTCCTATATACATATTTAATTAGTAACAATATTTAAAAAAAAAAAAAAAATACGATTTTTTTTTCAAAGTTTTTTTTTTTTTTTTTGTTAAAAGTAATACATATTCAATCAGTAACAATATCTAAAAGAAAAAAATTTTTTTTTTTTTTCTTTTTGCTAAAAGTAAAACAAATCGCTAACTTTGTTTTAAATTATCACAGATTTATAGTTCAACCATTCATTTTAAAGGTATTGACGAGATCTTTCGAAAGATACCCATCTTTCGATCGGGGGGGGGGGGGAAGTGATGCCCCCACATGCACAAAAATTTTTTCCTAGTTAACTATTACTGTTATCAATAATTCATATTAATTTTACAATCACAAGTTAAAAATAACTCTCATTATGTACATTTATACGAAATTTTGTCCTATATTGCCATGTTAAAAATTTAGAAAACATGAGATCACAGCGCCACCTGTTGAGCGATTGATCCTCAAATGTAATCAGCGCCAGTTTATGTCAGGGACCAACTAAATACCAAGTTTGGTTAAATTTCGTTTAAAAAAAAAAAAAAAAATTCTGTTTTTTTTTTTTTTTTTTCATTAGAAGTAAAAAAAAAATCGATAACTTTGTTTTAAATTATCACAGATTTATGGTTCGACCATTCGTTTTAAAGGTATTGACGAGACCTTTCAAAAGATACCCATCTTGAAACTTTGCCCCGGGGAGGGGGGGGGGGTACTGCATGCTCAAACTTTAACAGTATTTAGCACAGAATTACGCAAGTTTCGGAGAAAACCACGAAAAAGTCAGACATAAATCATTTTATAATAGTGTTTATATCATTTTTGTATCTGAGCTTCTAATTAACATAATTTCAAAAGTAATATGTCATTTTGAAACTTATTTGAAATGAATTTCAAGAGTAGACGCCACAAATTTTTGTCACCTTCCATTAACCGACTACCATAAGTAATGGAATTCGAGATTTCACATGATTTACACGTTTTAAGGTGTCCTGATTAGGTTTTTCTTTTGTATCTCAGCTACTGATTAAAATAGTAATTTTATAAGTAATACATTATTTGAAAGCTTTGTTGATTTGGAATTGAACAGTAGATTACAGAAATTTCTACCGCCAGATGGTGCTGCAATAGTTTAAAATTTCAATATTTCGAATTCTAAATATGATTAAATTATTTTTAATACATCATTCAAAAGTTATTTTAAAGTACTTTAAAATTATCGAATAACCTACATTAAATTTATCCAATAGAGGGCGCTAATCGCAATTATTTGAGATTTCACCTGATTTATATGTTTTAAGATGTTCTCAAGGCGGGCAAAAAATTAGAAATTGAGTTAGACCATTCAAAATTGGTATATATAGGTTTTGGGTGCCTACGAGTCAAATGAGGATATTTTCGAAAGTGTAAAATTAAGGAGGGACAGGAAGGGTGGTGAAGGAATACGCGCATGCAGCAAGCATATATATGAATTCGTGAGCACTGCGCGCACACAGGTCTACGCTGACGAAGGCAGAGGAGACCCGGTATGAGTTTTTACCCAATGAGAAATGACTTTTTTTTTTTTAATTCCTTTTCTTAAGGTTTATGAGTAATAACATGGAATTTAGAAAAATCATAAGGGTGGTGAAGGAATACGCATGCGCAGCACTCATGTATATGCATTTGTGCATGCGCATTGTGCACGGGTCTACGCTGCCGAAGGCAGTGGGGACCCGGTGCAACATTTTTCCCAATCAGAGTTTTTTTTTTTTTTTTTTCACATGATAAAAATTAATGCAATTTTGAGAGTTCATTAATTATAATGATTCATTTAAAAATAGTGACCAGTGAAGCGGGCGTAGCCTGCTAGTTACTAATAAATGTAAGTCGCCCCCCTCCTCCCATCCACTAGTAGATCAACTAAACTAACTCGCTTCTAACACATTTTTCATCTGTGTTAGAAGGAAAAAAAAATGCTTTCATTCAATACACCATAAAAGCATATAAACATTAAAAAAAAAAAAAAAAACTTTTAATTTTTGTTTATATAAAGTGAGGAAGAAAATTTTGGAAAGTACAATGCCTCTTCCTCCCTAAGAAATTGCAGAAGCATGTGCTTCTGAAGTCTGCTACTTGTAAGTAACAGTCTTTATTATATGCAGGGATGATAGTGAATTCAGGAAAAAAATACCTGAAATTTCGACGAGAAAAATTTTTCGTATAGGTAGAAAACATATATAATTCATTACAGAGAGCTCCAATCCTCTCATTATAAAAAATAAGAATTTTAATTAGGTTTAGCAGTCATATGAAATTTATATTTTAGTCTTATTATATAAATTTAACTACGAAAAAAACTGAAAATATAGTACTAGAAAAAAAAAAAAAAAGGTAAAATACCTGAACACAATGACCTTTGTACATGTTTACGCATAGGTGTAACTTAAGCGAAAATTTTGTGTGTGTGAGGGACATTCCCTTAGACACTTTATCAAAATAAAAAAAAATCTACAGTGATTCCACTAGGCTTTCCGAACATTAAGCACTTAACGGTTGTATAAATAAAATAAAGTAAGAAAAATCATTACATACACAAAAGAAAAAATTATGATATGGTGTATCAGTACTTTTCTTCATATAGTATGCTGTTTAATTCAACGCATGTTACGCTTCAAATAATTGAGTCCATAGATCATGAAGAAAAAAACAATAACTCCATAAATGACATACTACATATGACATTGTATTCAAAGATTACTACATTACCTATAGATAGCTAAACTTAAATTAGTATTACTCTATCATTAATCATTTGGCTGATTAAAATTGCTTAATGATTCATAATACTATATTAAAAAATAAAAAAGTAGGTTAATAGTGTGTATATATATATATAGAGAGAGAGAGAGAGAGAAAGAGCTAGATAGATACACAGGGTTCCAACTAAAGTGCAAGATCCCTGCATGTTTTTTTATTTTCTCACATAAAATTTTTAACATTGAAACAAATTTGTGCAGCCTTGTGGAGCCAATTCATTAAAATTTTTGGTCCGAAAACAAACACTCATAAAAAAAAAAAAAAAAAAAAAAAAAAAAAAAAAATTGAAATGAAAAATCTTTCATCTTTCACAAAAATTAGCAAATTTCAACAAACCCTTCACAACAATAGAATGATTTAAAAGAGTTTTCGAAAAATTTTGATAACAAATTATGTATTTTGCTGATAAGCTTCAAAAATACATTATATTATATTTCTTTGATAAACACCAGAAAACTTGGAATTGGATAAATAAACTTGTACATATATATATTATATATACAAAGTTTCATCAATTTGCAGTGCAATAACTATGTCAGTGATTGACAGTGAAAAAAAAACGTTTTTAAGCAATTAAATGTAATTAAACTCAAATTATACAAATGAGCTGTAAAATTATGCATCATTAGCAATGGACGACTAGAACGGGGCGTGGCTTAGCACATATGGTAAACATATGATCTTTGTTTGTGGGCACGAGAGTCTTTTGCCCACATAGCTATACACGCGGGAATTAATATAATAATGGCGTCTTGCTCGAATTACGTTGGATTAACATGGGGAAAATCATTAAAAAATCTTGAAACCTTCCAAAATTTACATATAACAAAATTTATTGAAGGCTGCGGCAGCCAGCGATTACTTGGAGAAGGTTATAGTTTGTTTGTGTCATCCTATGTGAAGGACGTGTGGACAGCTTCATCGGAAAATTCTGTATTTTTGAAAGCAAAGTAATGTTTATTTTTATTTAACGTAACTTTTTGCATGTTTTAATCGATTGCATGTTTAATAACTATTAATCTGATTATGTATTTATGGCGAAAATTGGAGTAAACCAACTTTGTTTATGTTAGTAACATTCAGTTCTTGACACTTTATTCTCTGTACAGGTATGTATGTAATACAATGTATTGTATATGGATCATTTAAAATTTTGCTATCATATATGTAATTTTATTTAATTATTTCTTTATTTTTTAATAATCGAAATGTTGCACCAAAAAATTACTAAGAAATGTTTATTATTATCAAGTTATTATATTTGATGTGATGAATCAAAAACCAATGTATACAGCATTATGTAGAATTTATATTAATGGTTTTGTAGGTCAGAAGCTTGAACATCCCACTTACATTACATATTACTGAGCAGATCATTTTTATTTATTTCATATTAATTTAAATATTGATACTTTACATAATATTTCAAATGATTATAAAGTATTTTATTCTTGCACCTTATTTAATATAATGATAAGGATCAGTGTTCGAAATTAGCCGTCGTTAGTTGTCAAGTATGACTAAATTATTGCATTTAACGACTATAAAATTTTTTCTAGTCATCAAATTTGACACCTAGCTTTTTTTAAAGACTTATTTTTGTTTAACTTTGAAAGCTCCATGATTGTATTGTATATTTTCCCCCTGCTGTGCAAGGAATATGTTGTTTAAACATCTGCGTATTTGGGGCATAATACATCCCTCCCTCCCTTTACAGAGATAAAAAAGAAAAAGTTTTCCTTAATCCCTTTTAATCTTTTCTTAAAACTGCAATTTGCAACCCTCTCACCACACATGCGTATAAATAACCTATGTAACAAACACATTACACCTATTTCTGTGTGCACATTCCACCCCAGAAAATACTATTTTACTCAGAATCGCTCGATTAGTCATGTTAAAAGTGAATTTCTGAAATTGCAACTAGAAATTTCAATTTGGCACCTAAAATATTTGCAGCAGGCGTCATATAATGCCTTCCCTTTCCTTCCCAGTTTCTATCACTGATAAGCATTCAAAAAGGTGATTGTTGAAACAGAAATGCACTGTTAATTTTTTCTGAAATCTAATTTTTAAAACTTCATTCCAAAAGTTTTAATTTTGTGAAAAAAAAGCACACCTGTGTGCTCAAACTTTAAGCATTTTGATATAATAGGGGCTGAACGTATAGATGCTCAGAGAGACAGACAGACATCTTCTTTTATTATTATAGATTACATGCTTAATTATGTGTGCCATTTTCAGAGATTTCAAAATTTTCTCCTCTCATTCTTATAGATTCCAAGATTAATTTGCTGTTATTTTGGGAAAAGAAAGAAATTCTGAAATCGACTGGCAGTTCTGATGGATGTCTTGAATTATATGAAGAAGAAAAACGAATATATTTTAAGAAAACTTCTTTTATTAGCATGATGTTACTTTATCATATGTTGTGCTATAAAGAAGTTATCTTGAATCTTAAGAAAGTTATCTAGCCTGCATGGAGCCCCGAAAAGAAAGAAGGTGATTTATTTTATTTATTCTTCATAGACGGTGCAGTATCACCTATATTATAATATCTTATGACTTGTACTTTTATAAATTTTATAATATAAAATTCTTTTAGTTAAAAGTGTTTCACTAAACACATTTTTTCTAATATGTTCAGCTGTAACATATAATGTTGAAATTATTTTTCCAAATATTGGGTGCATTTAATTTTTTTCTCTTCAATTTTCTCTTATTTATTATTTTTTTTTTTTCTTGTTGAATTTAGGTAGTATAATAATAGACAGGTGATATTTTAGGTTTGTGTCAATAAATTCTAAAACTAAGGTGACAGAAATTATATGTCATAATGAAACTCAAGTATAGGTCCCACTGTCTTAAAATTCATTATGAGATTCTCTCACTATTTTTTTTCCCTCATTCTGTTTAGTCTAAACTCTAATTGTTTTCGGACCCATGGGCAGTTTCAGAACTTGGTGGAAGAAATTGTGGTGCTTGGTGGAAAAAGGTATGTGTGTGTGTGGGGGGGGGGGGGGTGCTCTCTTTTTTAAAAGTTTCATTTTTCTTACTTTTTTCTATACTTATTTTTGGTTTGACTGCTCCTTTATTCCCAGTCCCTTGGCCCTGGACAATTGCAAGCTGTTTGTGTGTTCTTGTCGTCGGAGCAATTGAAATAAACAAAAACATATTTAGGTAGAGTAAGCGATAATGACTTATTTTGATTGAATGTGGTTTAGTTAGTTATAAGCTTGCATAGCTAATAAAAATAAAAATTTATTAAATTAAAACCTATGGTAAAAATTGTAAAGCTTTTAAAATATTACAGTTGACATAGTTACAATAGTAAGGTTAAATATACTTTACTTGCAAATAATCTGTTTTCAGTTATTTGTATTTGATTATTCTTTGTTGCCATCAGTCAGCACCCCCTTTCCAACAAGTCCTTTACAGCTGCCAATATTTTGTAGTCAATTTTCTTAGTATATTTTACTACAATTTCATGGCTATTCAAGAGTACACAGAATTGCCATACTTTTCTTTGTCATTACTTATAAGCAGTGATCTTTTGTAGTATGGTTATATGACTGAAAAAAGCAAAGATTTCTATACAAAAATCATGGTGGAAAAAATGTGAGTGGTGGCAATCCTGCATATAAAAGCATGAGCGAAGACAGACAAACTAAACTGATAAACATTTTTCAACTGTGTTGGGAAGTGAAAAAAAATAAATAAAGGAAATTTCTTTCAATGCACCATGAAAGTAAATTAATTTGAAATATCTATCCAATCTTTAAAAATTTGGTACCAAATGATAGGGGTGATTTTTCTTAATCCAGGACTGCAAACAGTGTTTCAACATGACAATTAAATTTTTTTTTATTAACTGAAATATGAAATTTAGATGGAAACACTTCATTATTTTATTTATCGATTTTTCAGTGCCAAACATATTAGCTGGCTATTCTGTCGGGAATATAATTGCTTTTCAACCATATGAGAAGGTACCAGAAATAAAAAAGCAGATTTTGAATTTTTTCAATTTTAAATCGATTTAAGCAGAAATTCGAAATCACCTGACGTTATTGCTCACCTGTCTGCAGTTTAAAAAAAGTAAAAAAAAAAAAAAGGTTAAAAAAGCAAAGTTAAAAACTAAAAAAAAATAGACATTATATTTATTTAAATTCATTTTTATTTAATTTGTTTATGTAAAGAGACAAAGGTTATATTTAACAGAATAATAATGCTCTTTTTCTTCTGAACTGGGCTGTAAAAAAGCAGATTTGGATTTTCTTAAATTTTAGACGAATATTTTTTCTTAAATTTTGCCTTTGATAGATTAGCAATTTTGAGTCTAAAATATATCAAAGATATTCATTAATATTGTACATAATACATCAGTTGAAAGATATTTTAAAGTACTTTTATTGCACACTATTTCTATATGAGCCGGGAGCCGCTATATAAGCTGTATTGCTATATAAGGGATATAAGCCGTTCAAACTTAGTATGAAACTTTTGGAGAAAACTATGGAAAACCAGAATGTTTTTTATATTTTACGAATTTCGAATTCTGGTTTCCACTCATGTTTTGTACAAAGGATTTTTAACTGTATATAGCCCACAATTATGCAAGTTTCGGAGAAAACCACACATAAGTCAGACACAAATTTTTTTAATAAAATGTTTATATTACCTTTCTATCTCAGCTTCTAATTAACATAATCTCATAAGTAGTATGTCAATTTAAAACTTATTTAAATTGGAATTAAAGAATAGAGATTACAAATCTTTGTCACCAGATGGCACTTTAATATTTAAAATTTCAATATCTCCAATTCAATTCTAATTATGATTAAATTACTTACAATGCATTATTTGAAATACATTTTATTGTTACTTTTAAACTGATATAAACCGTACAATTCCGTGCAGGAGTTTCAGTGCAAAACAAGAATCACACAAAATGCCTTTATTCCAATATCTCTAATTCTAATTAAATTAATTATAATATATCATTCGAAATATATTTTACATCAATTTTATTGCGAACTTTTAATCTGATATAAGCCATTAAATTCAGTACAGGAGTTTCAGAGAAAATCATGGAAAACCTAGATCACATTTATTATTTTTTATTTTACAGACTTTCGAATTCCCACATTCTGCTTACATTCCTTATTAAGGATTTTTTAACATTATTTAGTCCACAATCACACAAGTTTTGTAGAAAACCACAGAAAAGGCAGACACAAATCTTTTTACAAGAATGTTTATATTAATTTTGTATCTCAGCTTCTAATTAACATAATTTCATAAGTAATATATCATTTAAAAAGTTATTTGAATTGGAATTGAAGAGTACACGTTGCAAATCTCTGTTGCAAGATGGTGCTTTGATATTTTAATAATTCAATATCTCCAATTATGATTAAATTATATGGGAGTAGATTAGGAGACCACTGGCTCCATCAGTTTGGGATTTTCTACAATTAGAATTTTCAATGTTTTTTTACACGGTGAGAAAACAGGCTGTTTCAAATCATTAAACGTAAAAGGGTATCGTAGCCATCAGTGTGTGAAAATTTGCTACAGTTAAAATTTTCAAAGCTATTTGCATTATGAACGAGCAAGCTGTTATAACTTCTAAAATGAGGATAAGGGACCGCGGGTGACACTGAGCGAGACTTTGCTAGCGTCAGGATTTCCAAAGATCATAACTTTCATAGCATAGTTGTTAGCAAACAGGTTGTTTCAGATACTAAAACAGGAAGAGAGCACCGCAGGTGCTACCGAGCGGGAATTCACTACAGCTAAAATTTTCAATAAAGCTATTTGCACTATTAAAGTTTTCAGTAGTCAAAATCAAAAAGCATAGAAGTTGGCAGATATATAAATTTTTAAAGGATTTTTGTTTAATTATATTAATAGAATGTAGTAACGACTATTATAATTTTACTATTTGAACAATTTGTCTGAAAGTGTAATGCAAATGTAATAATAATTTAAGTAAAATCTAAAAGCACACTGTGCATATTTCTTCCTACAGACTGAATTCATCTGATCTTTTTATAAAACAATTTTACACGTTTCAGCCTCATACTTATCTATGCAGTAAAATCATAAACCAGTTCTTAAAGGAAAAAAAAAAAAAAAAAAATCTTTAAAATTAATGGAGGTTCAAAACAAAATCTTGCAAATATAGAAAAGTTAATATTTTGTGTACAATGACCTGTAAAAGAATTTAGGTACATTGCAGGCGGTCATTGTAAATACTGGAAAATATACTCTCAATTGTGTTGTGAATTTTTATTTATTTACAACAGGTAAGCAAATTGTAAAGTGACAAATATATATACCGTAAAATTCCGATTTTAACCCCCTTTACTTTTAGAAACAAAAATTGTTAAAATTAGAAAGTGTGATATTATTGCAAATTTTTTAAAAGCTGAATATTTAGGAAAAACTTCAGATTGTAACATCCAAGAGAATGGAAGGTTTTTGAAAAATGAAAACACCTGAAAATCACAGAGCAAGATATAGTTGGGTGGAGGGTTACTATTGGAATTTTACACTAATTAAAGCATGAAATAGTTGAAAATACACTGCTACACAGTATTTCTTTACTGACTGTTGGTAGTGATGTGGGGTAGAAAATTCTGAAAACCAAACAAGTAATTTTTTTTATTTCACTTTTTGCAAGACATATTAAACTTTTCTTAGTCACAGTGTAGATAATAATTACATTAATATCAGATATAGTATTAAAAAAAAAAAAAAAAAAAAAAAAAAAAAGTTTATTAAAAACATTTTTTAGAAAGATGGGAAACTCACAACTCTAACTGTTGGTTAAAAAAAAAAGGTTAAACTAATTTTTATGCAGAATATATATATATATATATATATATATATATTTTTTTTTTTTGGGGGGGGGGACAATGTTTATGTATATTATGCATGTCTACTGATCACCAATTAGGAAATGTAAGTCACTGTTGGCAACTGTACTTGTTAAACCCTGATTTCAAAGAGTGATTTTAATACATTGAGAATGTGTTTAAAACAATTATAAAATTATTTTAAATATATGTACATAAGACTCCCTCTGATCTACAAAGCAAGTCATGAAATAATCAATTATTAATTAAAAAAAAAAAAAAAAAAAAAAGAACTTTTAGAAGAAATTGAAATTACTATCTAATTAAGAATAACATCACATTTCATAAAAATAAAAGGAGGTTTTAGAACTTTCATTATGTTAATGAATCATACTTCCACAGATTAAGAGAAACTCAGTATAAAATGATAAAGAAAAAAAAAATGTGAATGTTACTACTTACATTATGTTAACTTGCTGTATCAGAAAGCTTTCGATATTGTATGAGCTATAAGTTAGGAAAATTTTCTTCATTTCAGATATTTTTATGCTTTTTTCATCCAATTCAGCTCTTCCAGAGATTGTATTAAGAAAACTTCTTCTTAGCATAGTTTGTTTTGAAATAAACTTATGCTGTAAAGAAATTCACTTAACATTTTTCTATACTTTCAACGCTTTATTAGACAACATATTTCATCAGTACTTTTTTTCTCCCTCCTTTTTCACACTAATTCCTAAACTCATTCTAAATATTATAAAGAAAAGTAACAAAATCATAAACATCTAATTTCCAAAGAATTAATGCACAAAAAGAAACAATATAATGTCATACTACAATATTACTTTTAATTTAATAATTACCTAATCAACAAAGCATCTGAAAATTTTAAAGAACTTACCAAAGCCTGCATTAACAGAAACTGCATCAGTCGGTAGATAATCTTCATTCTTATAAGTATCCAAGAAAGCAAAATCCTCTGTCATTAAATGTCTAAGAAAACTTCTTTATAGCACAATGTATTATAAAATGACAGTATGCTAAAAAAAGAAATTTTCTTGAAATATCTTCTTTTTCTCCATCTACTTTATAAATGGATAGAAATTTCCTTGGTAACCTGGAGATGCCTCTTCATCATCTAATGATACTTTTTATCTCTCATTTGAAAGCACTACGACACCATTACAACATGAATATACTTTGTATGTATTTTATGATTACTGTAATAAACACATGTATAACATAACAACTGAATGTGTGTATATATATATTAGAAATACTAGTAAGAGTTGTAGATAGCACTTATGCCCTCACTTACATTGTTACTAAAGTCCTAAAATCAATTATACTACCTCATTTTCATATCTTCATAATATAAATAAAGAAAAGTACACAGAATAACTGATCAAAGATATCCTGGATGTGTACTGCTCTTAAACAAAAATAATATAGTTACACTAATGAGATTTGTTTACAGTCTTAGAGCAGAACTTTTTTATTAAGAAAGTGCATAGTTTTATATTAAAAAAAATAAATAAAAATCAGGTACAATGAATCAGGCATTAGTGTCAGTGCTTATATTCTATATGTTAATTATAAAAGTAAAAAGTAGTTTGATGACATTGAAAAAAAAAAAAAAAAACAATCTACAGAAAGCATTTATGTGTTATAACATAACACACATCAATAATTACATGCTCAGAATTATTTCTCAAAAAATATTTAAAAATACTCACTTATTTTAAATTCTAATTGCGCATTCATTACGTGTGCAGCTTCTAACTCTGCTTGTGTAGCTTCTAATTTTTTTTCAGTGGCTTGTAATATCTCTTCTGTATCTTGTAATTTCTCCTCCATCTCTCTTAACTTATTTCCCAGATTTGTTTCTTCAGAAACACAAGATTCCATATCAATTTCATCTGCTGACACCTATACATTTAAAAAAAAAACAATTGCATATTTACAAAATTATTACAAATGAAGATTTTGAAATCTAACGCTACATAGCACTTAATATTATGTCAAAATCGACTGTTCATATGCTCATTGATGTTTCCCCATAAGGTAGAAATTTTTGTGCTGAATTTAACATTAAGAACTGCTATAAAGGTAATATATATATATATATATAAAAGGGATATGTTATTTGATTAAACAACACTGTCTAATATGTGGAAATTAAATGCCTAATTATCGATTTAAGTAACTGTTCTCGCAGTTAAATAACTTTTACATAGTAACTTAACTTAAATTGTGTAGTTTGCATGCTAAAGCGATAATTCCTGCTGTAAAATCAAACTGGTCTACTACTATTTCTTTGACCCATTTTTTTTATTTACATGTATATACTTATAAGAAAGACATATGTAAGCAAAACATTCTAGAATTAACTCAGATAAGCTAAAAGGAATAAACTTACGTTTGATGAGGAAGCAGCACTTGTAGTGTCAAATGCCTTTCTTATCAGGGAACGACGACGTTTCAACTTTCTAGGAGAAGTAAATGAAAAGACTGAAGGCACATCATCTTTCTGCATATTTCTTCGTTTTCCATTTTTTGAAGTAATAAAATCAGTATCCAAAAAATGTGTTGAGCATTCCCTTATAGTATCCGAAACTTCTACATTTTTTCGTTCATCACGTGGAATTTTTACAAGCCATTGTTTTCGCATATTTCTATCTCTTGGGAATGAAAAACACGAAATTCCCTTTAATGTAGCGTTGTTGCTGCATTGTGGAACAGCACAATGTTGCACCATCATCTTTTTTTTTAAATTTTTTTTATAAAATCAAATGATCAACGAGCAGCATCAAGCTATCCAAAACCGAAACTTCCCGCGCTGCGCCCACAAACAAACGCCAGTGACGTCGTTGTGACGTAGGTGGGCGTGTCTCGTTCTAATCGTCAATTCACATTAATCCAGATTTTTTTTTTTTTTTTTTTACTCTTCTGCTCTTGCATTCATTAATTCACATACAGTTTTTACCTTTGATGAAATCCCCAATATACATTAAAAATGAGAAGCATTGGGCTCTAAAATACTCTTAAAAAAAAAAAAAAATACAGTGATGGATACAAATATTATCTCACAGCTCACACTCCCTTTCAAACTCAAATAATCAATTACATTAAATATTGGCACTGTTAAAAACAGGTCTAATGAAATAAACAGATCTTACTGCTATTTCATCATTCATAATGGTCAGCAGCCATTTTGAATCTTTCAATAATGACATGAGTAAAAATCAGGATTGAAAGATAAACCACAGGTAAGTTTTGTATTATTTTATATACTAAATGTTACAAGTAAGAGAAAAAAATATACAGTATTGCTTTAACAAATTAAAAAAGAATTAGTATTCTATAAACATTTAAATAAGAATAATCACGGGAAAAAAATACTCACAGTTAGGCTTAGTAAATAAGGTGAAAGAAAAAAAACAATGTATATTAAGACTTAAAAATGATCTTATCTTATTAATTATTTTAATATTAGAATATTTTAATTGAAAATTAACTAGTATGATAATCAATACATATCTACTATAATGATTACACTGAATTTGCAATGATTTTTAATAATATCTAGTATAAAATATCCTTCATGTTCAAAATACTTTTCATACAACTTAAGTATATTGCATAATTCTATACATGAAACATATACTGTAAAAATGTTAAAATAAATTATGTGTTATACTCTAACAATACTTTCTATTAAGAGTTTAACTTAAGTACTTAAATTATCTAACTACTTAATTTCTTTCATGTACTGTTTAAAAACATGACAAATGATGTAGAAATTTACTATGACCTTGTGTATATTAACAGAGAGGGAAAAAGAAAATACAAAATATCTTAAAAAGAATAAATTGATATTTAAAGCTTACTTTAAAGTTATTTTTCTGTATTTTACAATGTAAGCTTAGCAGTTATTGTTTGTTTTAAACCTAACAGACAAATTTCTTTAAAGTTTAAGAACAATAATAACAAAAGATTGTAAAGAAAAAAATTAGGCCTTTGACGGTTGATTTTCAACCTGACACCTGGAGTCTCCTCCATAGCTGCATTGTGTAGGGGTTTAGTTGTTTTCCAGGTGCCGGCCCCTTCCCTACACTAGGCTATGGATTCTTCGACTTCAGCTATAGTAAAATCCATAAGTGTGTTCATCTTTTATAGATTACTAATTTTTAAAATGAGGTCTTTTACCATGTAAGTAAAATTTATAATTATATTCTTACATGTACAGTAACTTGTCATAATTCCTTATTAAAAAGTTTAAGTTATTTTTGTTAGTATTTTTTTTTTTTTTTTTCAAAAAGTTTACAAAACACTATCTTTATAAATAAATAAAAATATTTTTTTAACTAACATAATCAAAGTAGACATCAAATTAAATCTTATGAAATTCTCTTTAAAATGAGGAGTCCGAAATTTCTCTATCTCTTATAAAACATAATGTGTTTATTTAAGCTAAAAAATGCCCAATTTTCAAAATCAAAAGATATAAAATATTTTTAAGAGCATTTTATTATTTATTTCAAAAAGAGGAATGATTCCTGAATGTTTAAAACTAAAACACACTTGGCATGGGTTGATTTTACAAACAAAAAAATTTGTAAAGCATGTGTAGCACAAAATAGCCTGCCTTTAACTAATTCAATAAATATTAGAGATTATATTTTAAACAGGGCTTTGCACAGTACTTTTAAACCTTTCAATGCATAATTTTCTGCAAATTAACCTTTATTTATAGATACTGCATTAAAAATTAATTTAAATACAAGTGGTAGATGATAAATTTGCGATTTAGCTTACTTTTATCTGTTTACACTGTATTTCAATAAAACAACAATTCATAATCTAAACGTAATCTGCTTCTTTTTTAATTTAATTTAACAGCATCCAGCTTCAAATACGTTAAGAAAATATGTAAAATTAATATTTACAAGAGGATTATTAAAGAGTAAACTTTTGACAAAATTGTTACATCATCATTCTTTTTTTTTTCTTTTCTAAAATAAAAAAGCCTTAATTAAATCAAATACAAAACTAATCTGTCTTTCTTTCCTTTTTAATTAACAAAAGATATATACATAATTAAACAGTTAAATATTTAAAATTATACATGTACAAGTAACAAGCAACATACTTAAGCATTTTATGAAAGTCCGTTTCTTAAATATCCTAATCTGAAAACACATGGACGAACCCATTTTTACAAAACAATTTATATAATTCAAACTTCACGCTACTAAAATATACATTACAAGCTTTAAAAATATGCAAGTATCACACTCAAAATTTTGTTAAATTTGAAATATTGACGTTCAGGTTGACATTTCCGTGGAATTGCCTTATTACGAATCAACAGCTATATAATAAATTAATGTCAGGCACACTTAAGATTATATATGAAAGAAAAAGATATACAATCAACTTATTCAAAAAATACTTCTATGTAGATTTTTCATTTTAAAATTTATAAATTTAATATATGTTTACAATAAATTTTGGTGAGTATTATATAATAAGACGATTAAAATATATATAGCAAATAAAAGTAGTCTTAAAGATACAATAATGAAGTTGCAGCAATCTTATAAACAATACACCCGCGAGATATTCATCAAACAAAATCTACTCAATTTCAAAGTATCCAAATCAAAAGAAAAGGAATAACTTGAAAAAATATAAATATGTTTTAAATGAATAATAAAATTTTTTTTCTCTCAAATCGCTCACACAAACAAAACAAACTATCCATCCTTCCAAATACGTTTAGTTAAGCGTAGAGCCTCTATAATACAGGCCGACTTATCGTCCTCCATATTTGCCCCCATTTGGAACCGCGCTTCCCGACTGGCGCGCTTATTGCTTTATTGGCGAGTTTGAATGAAGGTTTCTTTTCTCAGAGTTCAGCGCGATATTTAACACGGCATATATAATAGTTCTTTTCTTAATTCGAGGCTGCACTTAATCGGTAGTGATTTCTGCAGTAGTGAATAACATTTCTTGTTCAATAATATGAGAAATGTTAAATTTTGCTTTGGTTCGTTTAATTGTTAGATATAAAAATAATTTCATTTTCATCAAGATTTTATAACTTAATTTAATTGCAAAATAACTTTTAACAATTTATTTTAAAATTATATATAGATGTTTATTGTTATTGTGCAAGTACTGTGTAATTTAATATATATATATATATATATATATATATATTAACAACACTTTCATTAGTATAGATGCAGAAATAAAGAACGAAAATAAACTAGTATGTTGTGGCCACCACATGAATTTCTTCTATATTTTCCTACACTAATTCACTCAGTAAAAATAATTTATTAAAATTTTTATTTAAAAAAAATTATCTTCCATGATAATGCAGACGATTTCCATATTAGAGAAGTAGTATAACACTAAATATCCAAAAGAAAGTCAATTTTATTGTCAATATTACATTTAAAAAAAATTTTATTATTTTTATTTTTTTGTTAAAAATGAAGAAAATCGATAACTTTATTTTAAATTATCGCAGATCGATGGTTCAACCATTCGTTTTAAAGGTATTGGCAAGCTCTTTTGAACGATACCCATCATGAAAAAAAAAAAAATCCACAGATGTTGGCACAAAATTGACTTTCTCTTAACATTTAGTTTTATACATCTCCTCCGAGACGAAAGCGCTCAAAGCTGGTAGATGGAAGGTGCCGAGTTCGATCCCAGGTCACGCTCATTCACCTAGTCGTTCGGAGTTTTCCGTGGTTTCCTCCGAAACTCGAGTAAATACGAACTAGGACCCCTTAGAAAGACCCCCATAGAGGGCATTTCCCCTACAGGCCTAGGACACATGCGGAGACAATCGGTCTTAAATCCTCCAACCAACCAACCAACCTCCGAGACGCAAACCGTCTGCATTCCCCATGGAAAACAATTTTAGCAAATAATTTGCGCTGCGTGAATTTTTTCAGTAAAATATAGAAGAAAGTTTTGTGGTGGCCACGGCATGCTAGCTTGTTTTATAATTTAAAATTCAATTATGGTTAATTTAGCCCTTTTCTTCATATATGTATAATAGGTATGTGAGTATGTATGTATGTGTATAAAAAATTTACAAATCAAAATCAGTCTCCTACAGATTTCAGTTTCATATACTATAACTAAATTTTACGAAGAATAATAGCTCCTTTCCAAAGTTTCTGTGGAGTTTTTTTTACTTACTTTTTCTTTATATATATATACTAGCAGGCTTCGCCCGCTTCGCTGGACCCTATTTTTAAATGAATCACTATAATTACTGAATTCTCAATTTTTATTTTTTTGCCCCACCACTCTCCCCCCCCTTCCCAATAATTTTAAAAATTCGAAAGTATCCGCAATCGATTTGTAAGTATCGAAAACCTCTATGTACCAATTTTGAATTATCTAACTCTATTTTTTTTTGCCCCTCCGCCCCCCCCCTCCCGTCCCTCCTAATAACGTTACACTTTCGGAAATATCCCCATTTGACTTGCAGGCCTCTAAAACCAATCTGTACTAAATTTGAACGGCCTAACTGCATTTCTAATTCTTTTTGCCCATAGCACCCCCCCCTTACCGCCCCTCCGAATAATTTTACAAATTCAAAAATATCCGCATTCGATTTTAAGTATCGAAAACCATTTGTGTACCAATTTTGAACGATCTAACTCTATTTTTATTTTATTGCCCCCCCCCCTCATCCCCTCCCCCTTCTCGCCCCTCCTAATAACTTTACACTTTCGAAAATATCCTCATTCGACTTGCAGGCCTTTAAAACCTATCTGTACCAATTTTGAATGCCCTAACTGTATTTCTATTTTTTTTTGCCCATAGCCCCCCCCCCTTACCGCACCTCCTGATAATTTTACAAATTCGAAAATATCCGCAATCGATTTGTAAGTATCGAAAACCTCTATATACCAAATTTGAAGGATATTTTTTATTTTTTTTGCCCCCCCCCCCTCTCTCCTCCTAATAACTTTACACTTTCGAAAATATCCCCATTCGACTTGCAGGCTATTGAAACCTATCTGTACCAATTTTGAAAGGCCTAACTGTATTTCTAATTGTTTTTGCCCCTGCTGCCCCACATGAGGGCTGAATTTTTAAAATTCCAGAAATTGGTTTTTAGATATTTGTATTAGATATATTTTATAGCAAAAATTTCCCGTATATCTGTTTTTTTTTTTTTTTTTTTTTTTTTTTTTTTGAGATATATAGGATTATGCGAAATCGCGTTTTACGCATGTGAAATCCCGTTTCGCCCCCCCCCCCCCCGCCCCCTCTTCGGGACCGAATTTCGAAAATTCTAGAAATTGGTTTTTAGACATTTATATTAGCTATATTTTAAAGCAAAAATTTTACGGATATCTGTTTTTTTGTTTGAGATATGAAGGATTTTTTGAATTCACGTTTTGCCCCCCTCCCCCCCTCCCTTTGGGGGCGAATTTTTTCAATTTTTTTTTTTCCTAAACCTTCAGGGCCAATTTTAACAGATCCAAAATTTCCTTCTATAACTTAATATTAATATCCCTTAAATAAAAGCCCATTTACAACTGTATTCCTTTTTCAAGATCAATTAATTTTACTTTGCCTTTGACCAAAACTAATTAGTGTTCACCATTTATAAGTGAGAGGTTAAACACTATATCTTCAGCTATGCAGTGGCGGATTTATGGGGGAGGGGGCTAAGAGGCTGAAGCCCACCCCCTCCAAAAAAAAGCACTAACATTCCCAACTGAATGTTACAATTGTAAATTTTTCATTGATCTGGATTAATATCTTGAAAACTCTTAGCCACCCCCCCCCCCCAAAAAAAAAAAAAAGTTAAGTTCTGGATGCGCCACTGCAGCTATGTGATCAAAACGTAAATTCCTATAATCCAAATGTTATTTATAGATTTTGTGGCCTGAATAGGATTTTCTGAACAACCTTAATTAAAAGGCTACTTCTTTTTAAGGGCTAATATTTTATGGCAGGTGGCTCCCTTACTATGGTGCACGTGAAGGTGTTAAGGTCAACTGACTACACGAGGGTCCTCTCCCTGTAATAACTTTAGGATGGTTTTATTGTATAAATATATATATATTAAAGTTTGTATATATATATATATATATATATATATATATATATATATATAATCTGTCTTCTACAGATTTCAGTTGATTTGCTAATTATATCTTTACAGAAAAATATAGAATAGTGTTCCTAATTAACAAATGACTTTTTTTAAGAATTAATTTGAACATTCACTGATTTTTTTTTTTTTTTTTTAATGTAATTCTTGTCTATAATGTTTAAGTCTCTCAGTATCTTTATTTATGCAAGATTTTAATTTCGTATTACATTTACTGTTATTTTAAATATTTTTTAATGCCAATGTTCACTTAGTCAATCTCACACATTTATTGTAGATTGTAACATGCAAAAGTGTTTCATAATTTATGAATATAATTGATTTTTTTTTTCTTTATTATATTTGTCTTGAGTGCATATGAATATATACAGAGCCTGATTAAGACCTGCTGTGGCCCAAGGCCCAGGACAATTTTCGTGCCCCCTCCCCCCAAACAAATTAAAGCTTATTATTATTATTATTATTTTATTTTTTTCAAAAAGTTAAGAAAATTTCACAAAGTTAAGAAAATGTAACTGGATACAAACCTGGGGTGTAGGTTCAGTGGGTTCAGTGTTGCATTAGAGCTAGGAAACAGGAAATTGGTGACGATTTGGTATCTACCCCTAGGTGTGGTCTGTAGGCATGCCATATAACTTTTGATCCTCCTCCTCGGAGATTAGATTTCAACTAAAGATTATTATCATTAGCTAACTTTCAATTAATTTTTTAAAGAAAATCTTTGCCAAAAATAGCATTTAAAAAATTTTAAAGTTATTTTGGTGCGCCTAAATAGAGGTGCCCTAGATGGCCTGTGCGATAATCAGGCCCTGAATATATATAAGTAAATTCTTCATTTTGACTTTTTAAATGTTTGAACTACAGCTAAGTAATGGAAAGTTTTTTACAATTTCTCTTTATTTTAAACAAATAACATTCAGTCAGTGCCAGACTTACTTTTACTATAACAACATTGTGCAATATGAAAAATGTTTTATAATTAATAATTAAAAACATATTTTTTATTTCTTGTCTTTAAATAACATCACTCATTCTTCGATTTACTCTTCTTTTCACTATAATTTTATTTTACTCTATTATGGATTTGCATTACTCAAATGTAAGTTCTCATAATTAAATTCTTTTATAATTTTATCCAGTAACCTCAGAAAGTATTTCATCCTACTTTACTCCAGGTGAATGATGTTATAATCAAAGTTCTCACAAAGGGAAATTTGAATACCATTTTTTACCTCTATTTATTTTTAGAATTGGCTAGTCATTGATATATATTTTTAAAAAAAATTCTTGTATCCAAATTTGTATTTGTGAGAACCCTGGTTATATTAGGTTTCTAAAAGTAATATTCTATATGTGCTAATAAAATGAAAATAAATCCAGTAATATATACTTTTAATCATTAGTTAAAAAAGAGTAATACTGACCCCCCCCCTCACACACACACACACACACACTTAGTTGTGAGTCTATATGCACTCATTGTTTCAAAAGATGCAAATACCAGACAAATAAAAATACATATATTTTATTTATTTCATTTCACAAATTATTTACACTGTTGGAGAAATCTAGATGCTTATAATGTTTAATCAGATGCAACAAAGGCTTGCAAAATAATAATAATAATATATACAGTACCTGGCCAAATTATTAGACCAAAGAAAATATTTAAAGATTTTTGAAATTTTTCTTATATTTGCTTTTATTTAAATATTTTTAAGTGTCATATTCATTCAATTACTCTCACATTTACTATAACCTGTAACATGGGAAAGTGTTTCATAATTTATGAATGATGCATGATTATTATTCACTATAATAATTTTTCTTTACTCTAACATAGATTTTGAGTACATATGAATATACACAAGTTAATTCTCCATTTTCACTTTCCAAAAGTTTCAATTACAACTATATTCCAAATCATTTTTATAATTTGTCAATGATACATTATTTTAATTTTTCAATAACACCCAGTCAGTCATTATCTGACTTACTTTTACTATAACTTATGTAATATTGAAAAGTGTTTCATAATAATGGACTTAAGCATATTATTTCTTTCTTGTTTTTTTTTAATAAAACCACTCAATCATTTTCTGATTCATTATAATTCTATCCTGTAACATATAACAATATAATAATTTAAAAGTTATAATGTTTGCATTTTATTCTATTATGGATTTGTGATCTAACGTACTACTTCTTTTATAATTCTATTCAGTAACCTGGTGAAATATTTCATCCCATTTTATTTCACGTGAACGATGGTGTTGTAATAGGTGTCTAAATGTAATAGCATTTATAGACTAATAAAATGAAAATAACACCCAGTAACATAAAATTAATCCTTAGAATAAAATAAATAAATAAAACGATCATTTCTATTTATCAAATTATGAACCTATATTCTTGTACTGTTTCAAAAGATGCGAATAATACGAGAAAAATAAAATACAAATATTTTATTTATTTCGTTTCACAAAATGTTTACATTGCTGGAGAAATCTATATATGCTTATATTGTTTTATCAAATACAACAAAGGCCTTGCAAAATAGGATGTAATATAATTACATATTCACAACACTTTTACAAATTGAATTGATATTAAACAAAGTAAAAAATGCATATCTGGAAAATACAAGATGCAGGAAGGTTCATCACTCTGATATGTAATGCTCTGTCTATCAACCTAAAAAGATGCAATTTGCTTTTCAGACAAAAATGAAGATAGCCCCCTGTCTTTTTCTTGTATTGCATCTTTTTCTTTTAATATCTTTTAAATTTTTACGATAGCATTTTCTAATGCTGCAATTTTCTTTTTCAGAATTTTGTTATATTCTTCATAACATTCCTATAAAAAAAAATAATAATAATTAACCAATAATTTCAGTCTATGATAACTAATTTTTCAAATATTTAAGTACATAAAATGATACAGTAAGAATAATTTTGATGACCTTTCGAAGAAGAAATAAATGAACACAATTATGCATCTCTTATCCTGTATAATCTAATGTCACTGAAAATAACAAAAATATCCTAAATAATCTGTTATGATGTTTACATTACTTCCTTTTATCCTACAATGCGATAAACATATCATATGGTAAGGTATAAGCTCAAAGGCACTGTATTTGAACATTTCTAGTCTATTTCAATAGTAGTTCTAAAAGAACTTTTATTTAACAAAAATTTCTGTGTGAGGAACCTTCTCCATCCTCCTCTCTCTTTTGTTAACCCCCCCCCCTTTTGTCTGCAGCCTTACCTTCAATAAATAGCACATTTGCTAAAAATATTTAAGAAAATCACAGTGCGAACTAGGAGACAATCAAGTTAAAATTGTAAAAAAAAAAAGACAAACTAATTTATAACATTGTGTAAAATCCAGGCCCGTACAAAGTATATAGAGAAAAATACATAAATAATAATAATAAAAATGTCTGAGCCTGAACTGTGAAGAGTATTTTTTTTTTTTCAGTTGTTTACAAGGACAGTGTAAAGTGTTTATAAATGATATTTACATTTTAGTAATTTAAAAAATACAGAGTTTGCAAATGAGCTAAAAATTTGTTTAATTTTTTATTTGTGCATAAATAAATAAAACTTTATTTACAGATTTATTTATATTAAAATGAAATATTAAAAAAATACAGGGTTCATAAATATAGTAAAAATCTTATTTAATTTAGTATTTGTAAATGAAAAAATAAAACTGCTTATTTGCAGTTTTAACTATATTAAATTGCATTATGTAAAAACACTTTAACTTTAAAAATATAATTAAAAAATTTAAAAAAGTTTAATATGCATCCTTAATTTTTTTTAATTTAGGATGCATATTAGTTTAATTTTGTGTACAACTTAAAATTCAAAATTATTGTGCAAGACAGGTATCAACATTTACACATTTATAACATAATACATCATAAAAGAAAAGGAAAACAAACCTTTTCTGGATTACTCAGATGCGATTCAAGTACACAACCAGGTTTTGGGCATCCAATTTCAGCCTCAGTCTATTCTGCTTGAATTGGGACTCTTCAAAATGGTCCTAAAGAATTTTTTTTAAATCTTATGAGTATTAACAAATTAACATACATTTATTTAAAAATGTATCATAAATGTATTCAAAATAAGTAAATTGCTAGTAGTAAATTGATACTTTTATATAATATTTACAATTTACATATGGAACATTTCAAGAGTTGACCAAGATTTTTTTTTTTTTTTTTTTTTTGGGGGGGGGGGGGGCAGGGGCATTTTGGCAGAATATATAAGTGCAAAAAGAAAATTTTGTAAAAAAATTCTATTTTTGTAAACAAATAAAAATTAGCACTAATTTATATATATATATATATATATATCAAGTTTATAACGTGGCAGAGAATCAAGTGCAAGTAGTCATTTAAAACAATATTGAAAACATGGGAAATTTTTTTAAAAATTTAATTTTTATAAAACAAAAATTTTGTGAAATGACTTTATGAACTGAAATTTAGTGAATGGGCTCATACTTCGTTTACTAAATTGAAATTTTCTGAAAGGGTCTATTTTATGAACTTTAATTTTTTGAAAGGCCCCATTTTATAATATTCAGTTTGGAGAAGGAAGGGGGGAGGGGGGTTAAAAGGATTTTTTTTATTTTGGTCAACACCTGAAGTTAAAAAATGAATCCCCCCCCCCCGAAAATCCTATTTAAAAAAAAAAAAAAAAAAAAAAAACAAGAAAAATATTGATTTAACAATTTATAGAATACATAAACATTCCCATAAAGTAAATCTTCATCTGAACCTGAACAATCTATCATTCAAATGTGCAGTTAAACTAAATATTAAGATAGAAATTAAAACAGATTGGATACTTTGTATAAATATCAAATAATTAGTTCATGTTCTAAAAGCATTTTTATTTTTATTATCTCATGTTAATTAAACTTTAAAAAACAAATAAGATTATTTAAAATTAAAAATAATGGATTTTTCTTGAAAGTTAACCGTGAAAACAGAAATAAAAGCACAACTTGTTTCAGAGAAATTTCCTCAATAAAGGTTGATTGCATATATACTACATTAAACTTTATTATAAATAAATTTCTTAGATATATAATAATATGACTGCATATTTTGACTCACATAATGTCAATTAATATACCATGTTCTAAGATATAAATTTTTAAACATAAAAAGGTTTTGTTTCTTATATTGATCAAAGTATTTAGCATTATTTCACAAAAATCTTAAATCTCTTTATATTTTGCAAGAATTTATTTATAAGCAAGATCTTTTATTAATAATAACTAAATTCTTTCTTATCAAAATAAATAATTATTATGTAATAAGTAAATCAATTTATTTTAAATAAAATATTTAACATTAAAAACAAGGACGTATTATATGTGAAAATTATTGTAGTTTAAAACGAAATTTAAGGAGCATATATTTCTTAATCTAGAAAAAAAATTCTTAATCTAGATTTTTTGAACGAGGATTGTACAAGTTTCTATTGAAAGATTTTAGCATAGTAAACTTAAATTTTCAAAATTCATACTTTATTATCATTATTATTATTATTATTAATTTAAATTTATCTCTTTTAAGACAATAGAAAACACCAATAGATATTTCAGAAAAGTATAAGTCTATCAAGTAAATAAGTGTTTTTTACTGTAGTAAGTTAAACTATAACACATATGAATATATTGTTTAGCACAAAAAGTTTATTATCTGATTTTAATGATTAAATAAAAATAACCCTAAAAATGCAAAAATGCGTACATTTCTTCAATAATAATTTACCTACGATTTAAAATTAAAACAAACTAAATTTTATTTGCATTAAATTATGAAAACAAAACTTTATTTGGCGAAATTTGACGTCGCCAATATTTACAAACTCAGAATATCACATTAAGCTCATAGTTAACTTTTTTACGTCTTTAAAACATATAAGCAGTTAAATAATAATAAGTAGCAGCATGCATTATCATATTTTCACATAAAGAGGAGGTATTTATCAAGAGATATATTAATTAAACAAAATATAACTTACATTCCATACTTCAGCGCCGGATCTCTGAATGCATTTGTCTCGACGAAAATTAACAGTCCAAATTTTCTTTCTGGTCGCCTCTAAAAGAAATACAAACATCCGAGGATTCTTTCTTGAATGAATACTGCAATTAATATCTTAACATCCATCTATATTTATTACTTTATACACAGAAAACAATAAATATCCTCTGACAGCGTAACGATAACAAGGGATCTAAACAAGCAAGCAGACGACAATGAAAGAAGTGTGCTTCCGCTGAAGTAAATAGTTCCACAATTAGAAAAAGCTATTCAGCTATTGATAACCTAATATTATATTTTCTTTTAAATTCGAAGCTAAATTCGTTTACTTATCTTTTATGAATGAATATATTTTATTTATGCGTTTGAAAATTACCATTTAAAAAGCATGCAATTTGGCGAACTTTGAAACGAAACGTGCAAAACGGCTCAGGGTTGCTTTTCTCTCCCACGCTCCCCACTTGAAGGAATTGGGGGAAAAGATGCCGGACGAGTCTGCTCGTATTATAGGTGCCTTAGTTAAGCGGAATTCGTATTTGTCAGCAAAGCTGATTGGTTCCGTGGTGTAAACATTCCATGACGTACGCAAACCACTGACAAGATGCGCAGAACAAATGTCAAGAAGATTTCTTGATCTTTGAGGCTCCACGGTCTTGTGCAACCCTGCTCCCGCTCAGGCGAAATCATTCTCGCCAACATTTGGCTTGATTTGGTCCATTCGAGTACAATGCGTAAATTCGCTGCGCTCTCACAAGCCTCTCACAAGTAAGATGGCGGATAGTAGGGTTGATCAATGAAAAATAAAATATTTATTTATTTATTTATTTTTGTGTGTGGAGTGTTATTATTGATACAGAAAATGAAATTAAAACCTTTGTATAATTTAAAAATGACAAGATTTACTTCATTAAACGTGATATCGCACAAACACGAAAACGTCCAATATTGTTCATTTATGATTCATTATTTAAAAAATCGCAATAAATTTTATAATAATGTGAGATGAACAGCATATTTCTGATTTTTTATAATAATAATAATTATTATTACTATTATTATTAACTGTATGTATATTATTTTGTATCGTTTGTTCCTTGTTAAAAAAAGTCATACTATATTTTTACACTAATGGTACTGAATGCGTTAAGTACTCCTTAAATATCATTCACAGGTATAAATGAATTCTTTTAGTAATACATATATGATATACTTATTAATAAGTCTTTCCTCGCCATTCTTTCTGCAGACAAGTAGGAAGTTTTAGTGATTTTGCATGTTAAGTAGTTTGACCCCTAATTTATCACAGAAGTCATTAAATAATATAAAGCAGCTTGATACAACTACAAACCTAAATTCTAAATTGATTTTCATCAAAATTATTTAAATTGTAGAGTTAAAATTCTTATTAGGAAAAAGAAAAACTCTATATGTGGGGAATTAATTTTGTATCTAAAAGTAGACTATGAGAGAGTTACTTTCTAGAATTTTTAAGCTATTGATGAAATGCTAAAATTCATTAATGTAATTTTTTTTATTCACAAAATTTATATACAGTCTCTTTTTTATAAGATTATTGTAACTCCTACATTCTTGAGATATTTTAACTCCTACAATATTTTAAGCATTAAAATTCAGAAATATTCTTTAAAGTTTCAACTTTCCAAATTTAGGTATATACTATACATTATGTTTACTTTAATTTTTTTATTGAATTGAAACATTTATGTTTAATAGTTTTAATGTAAGTAATGATTTAAAAGCATAGGATAATTTGGGTACACATTGCATTTTATTAATTAGGGAATGAAAAATAATCATTTTATACTCCTGCATCATCGTTACATAAGGTTGTATATGCTGAAAATATGCTTGCAATACTGATATTGACAAAAGTTTTCTTTTCTAAAGATAGCAATGTAAACATATCCATATATTATTAATTTAAATTAAGGTATACTGATTCAAATTCATCATTTGTGATAAAAATGTTTCCACCACTTGTGCAAAGTAGCTTTTGAATTGGTTTTTATAATCATTTTCATTCAATTTTGTGTCCTCTAAAATGACCTCTTTTTCAAAATTGAATGTTTTCTATTTTCTTATAAAATAAAAGACATTGCATATTTTCTCCTCTTTTACCAATAAAAAATTCTCATCACCTTATACGTAAAAAATAGAGTAAGATAATCATATTTTGTGGCAAGTAGTTTTTTTTTTTCAGTGAGTATAATATAAGTTGAAATTTTGGGCTCTGATACTGCTATCCCACTTAAATTTTAAAACACTTTATTATGAAAGGTGCTACATTGAGTAAGAAAATGTTACATATTTTTTTTTATTTCTAATTAAATCTTCATGTAATGCAGAGTTAAATAAATGCTTTGCTTAGTAGGGGATCTAATAATATCTTATGTGTTTAAATTTTGAGTTATTTTTGAAATATTTCTGGGTTATTCTTTTATAGATAAAATAATTTATTGTGCTTTAAGTTATATTGAAATTAAAAGGTTTTTAATCCAGCTATCTCACTGTTTCAATTAATTAATAAATTGCTTAATTTAAGATTTTAAATAGTGTTTTTTTCATGATTTAAGGAGGGGGGGGGATATGAATTTTCTTGCTGTTAATTTAGATATTTTTTTTTTTTTTTTTTTTTTTTTTTTTTTACTTGTTGCATTGGCATTTTAAAAGATAACTTGTTGTTACAATACTCTTTTAAAGCAAAAAAAAAAAAAAAAAGTCAAATAAATTTGGGTTTTGCTTTGTATAGAGGGCACGCATAATTTTGATTTACTTATTGGTGAATTGATTCATAAGAGTTGTTTTTAACTTTTAAGATTTTAAACTGTGTGTAAAATGATCTTTTTTTTTTTTTTTTTTTTTTTTTTTTTTTTTTTTTGGAGGGGGAGGGGGGAACACTGCTCTGCAAAAAGAAAAAAAAAATCGACATCTGATACCATTCTTGCTCAACTTATGTGAAATGACCTCCTGAATCCGAATGTGACTCCCATTTTGCCTAGTCACCCACCATTTTCTAGATACACCACCTCGTCTCTGATTTTTTTCCCTGTTTGATAATTTTATGACCATGAATTTGATTTGAAGAATTAAAAATAATTTAACACCTAAAAGCAAAAAAAAAATATAAAGTTTAAAAAATAACATTAATAACAGATTAAAAAAATATAAGATATGTAATGCATAATTTCAGTTTCCTACCCAAAATTTTTCCCTTGTCGCAAATGTCAATGGTTTAGAATTTTCCAACTCTGTAACCCCTCAGAAGACATTTAATGGTTAAAATAATCCTCTCCTCTCCTAGAAATCAAATTCATAGCCATAAAATCACTGAAAAATGATAAAAAATAGGGGGCCATTCCTAAAAAACGGTGGGTGATAGGGCAAAATGGGCATCATATTCGGATTCAGGAAGTCATTTTACATAAGAATATACTGAAATGGTGTCAGAGGCAACTTTCATGCCAATCAGTTTAATGGAACTAGCTGTTTTTGTTTAAAAATGCATCCAATTTTAAAAGAGTCTTTTTCTGCATCACAATCACATCTTTTGCACCATAATATTTGTATATTTTAGAATCCAAGTGGTTTCAAGAATGACACATAATCCTTTAATTTAAGTGTTATAATTGCCATTTGGTACTTTCATATTAATCGCATGCTGGCAATTTATACTTTAGTATTAACTTGGCTCATGAAATACAGTCGCCTGGTTACCATAGCCAACCAGTATATTTTAACTGGCAACATGGTTTTCAACTTTGAAACTTAATTTAAGAAAAAAAAAAAAAATGGTTCTAGATTCGGGCTCCGATTCCACTCACGATATAAGCAAACTCTCAGCGTTTTCATTCTCGCTTCTCTTACTACATTTTGAGACACCATGTTAAATCAATACACTATTAGGGAAGTTACACCACTTTTCTCCATATATATTTCACAACTTGATGTTAAACTGCTGCATCATTTTAGGGAATTGGTCCAGACAGCTCCTCGTTTGCATGTGCTTTGCAACCAGGAGCTGAATCGTTGTGCTGGTGTAATAATATATTGATAGTGATAGTGTATTAATTTAGTGAAATTATTAAAACTGTTATTTGTATAACTTAAATAGTTATATTACTGTTATTAATAAACTCATTATTTACATGTATTTCAAGTTAAAACGTCTAATAAAATTTATGACATTTCACTTAAAAAAATTTTTTTGGAAAAATGCTTACAAATAGAAATACTATATATGACATCACTTTCTACAATGTACTGCCAGTGTGACGTCAAACTGACTCCAAAAAAACAAGCTATCTTTATTTTCTATATCGTTTAATACTAAGACTACATGTTATGATAATAACCTTAAATTTGTATGATATCTTTAACTCTATTTTGTTTGAATTTCTATTTTTAAATAAAAGCATCACTAAAAAAATAATCATCTGTAACAAAAAAATTATCTCAAACCAAACAGAACAAGGGCTCGTAACCCCGATGCCTGCAGCAGCTTATACGTGGGCTGCTAATAACATGAAAAATTCTCAAAAATTAACCTTGAACCGAATGAGCCTCTGACTCGTGTTTCCGCTGCCTGTGGCTGTGGCACTGTATAGCAGGCATGCTACACACGCTGCAAAATCCACTTTTCTCCACCAGGGGGCACAGTATGTTGTGTACAAACCACCAATTGCCTTGAATTTCTAAGACCTTTCAAATAAGGTGTCACATGGTGTTATCAACTGCAAAATCTTTTAGTTGCACTTTCCACCGCCAGGGGGCACAATCTGTTCTGTATGAACATCACCAACGGTCAGAAAATATAAAGACCTTTAAAATAAGGTGTAACATGATAGTCTACTACGAAATCACTTAGTTCCACTGTTCACCACCAGGGGGCACACTATATTGTATATAAACATCCCCAATCAACATGAAGTTTCAAGACCTTTATCACCAATCTCCTTCAATTTCCAAGACCTTTCAAATAAGGTGTCACAGGTTGGTGTCAAGTACAAAATCCTTTAGCTGCACTTTCCACCGATAGAGGGCACAGTGTGTTCTCTATGAACATCACCAACAGTCAGGAAATACCAAGACCTTTAAAATAAGGTGTAACATGATAGGGCCTACTACAAAATCACCTAGTTCCATTTTTCCCCACCAGGAGGCACACTATATTGTATTCAAACATATCCAATCAACATGAAATTTCAAGAGCTTTAAAATGAAGTGCTACAAGTGTGGGTCTAGACCGGATTTTCCTCTCAAACTAATCCCCCCCCGTGAAGTTGATATTTTTGTATTTGAGTCTAGTCCCCCCTATGCACAATTTCTTCACCGTGAAGTAATTTGGAACTGAGTTAACTCACAAACATGCTTTTAACCTCTGCCCCCCCCCCCTCCAGGGGGTGACCATTCGGCTTTTTATATTTTTCTCTTTTGATGACACATCTACAGACCAAGACCTTTTTTTAGACTCCTCAACCAAATTTTTACACCTAGCCGTTCTCTCAATTTAGTGGATACAGATAAAACACGTTAAAAATTAATATATAGATAATTGAAATTTCATTTAGAAAGATTGGAGTGTAAGGCTGATTTTTTATACAAACTATGTGAAAAATACCAGAGCCGGGAATCAAGCCCGGGTTATCTGCTTCCAGTGAGCTACCCAGGCTGATAACCAGCTCGGCATTTCTCACATAATATCCATTGGCAAGGTCACCGAGTCTGCAAACACAGATATAACAAGTGAGAATATTTTTCGTAGCACAACTCCATTAGACCACAAATTTTCCTATTGGAAATTACTAGCTGGAACCCATGTAATGTTTCAAACATTGTTGCATCATTATTTTAATGATAAAAACATCTAATATAAGTTACGACATTTCACTTACAAAAAGAAATGCGGAAAAATTCTTATAAATAGAAAAGAACCTTATATATGTATGATTTCATATCTTTAACTCGATTTTGTTCGAATTTCTGTTTTTAAATGAAAGCATCACTAAAAAATAATCAGCTGTAACAAAAAAATTACCTCGAAGCAAACAATACTCTGCCTTGTGACCCAGGTGCCTGCAGCAGTGCACACACGGCCCACTACTAACATAAAAAATTCCCAAAAATTAACTTTGAACCAAACGAAACCACCCGGCGTTGACAAGGCCCATGATAATAACCTTAAATTTCTATGATTTCATATCTTTAACTCGATTTTGTTTGAATTTCTATCTTTAAATGAAAGCATCGCGAAAAAAATAATCATCTGTAACAAAAAAATTATCTCAAACCGAACGGAACTTGAGACCATGGTGCCTGCGGCAGCGTATACGCAGGCCGCTAATAACATGAAAAAATTCTCAAAAATTAACCTTGAACTGAACGAACCTTTGACTCGTGTTTCCGCTACCAGTGGCTGCAGAATGCTACACAAAATTCACTTTCTTCCACCAGGTGGCGTAGTATGTTGTATACGAACATCACCAGTTGCCTTAAATTTCCAAGACCTTTCGAATAAGGTGTCACATGGTGGTGTCAACTGCAAAATCCTTTAGTTGAGCTTTCCACCGCCAGAGGGCACACTGTGTTCTGTACGAACATCACCAATGGTCAGGAAATACTAAGACCTTTAAAATAAGGTGTAATATGATGGGGTCTACTACAAAATCACCCAGTTCCATTTTTCCCCACCAGGGGGCACACTATATTGTATACAAACATCCCCAATCTACCCGAAATTTCAAGTCCTTTAAAATGTGGTGCTACATGTGTGTCTAAAAGGGATTTCCTTCTTAAACTAATTCCCCCCCCCCCCCCAAAAAAAAAAAAAAATCTACTTTTCCTCTTTAAAATCGAAAATTCCAAAATCACAGAAATTGATTTTATAGTATTCGAGTCTAGTCCCCCCATGTTCAACTTCTTCACCGTGAAGCAATTTGGAGCTAAGTTAAGCTCGCAAACATGTTTTTATCTCCTGCCCCGACACCTCAGCCAAATTTTTACACCAAGCTGTTCTCTCGATTTAGTGGATACAGACAAAACACGTGTCAAATTAACCCCTACCACTCCAGGGATGTACGTGCATACGTCCAAAGAAAGTATACGATACTATTTCAAAATTATAATCTGGTATTTCAGACATTTAAACTACAGCTAGCCTGGAGCGGAAGGGGTTAATATATAGATATTCAATAATACATCAGCCATGAAATTTCATTTAGAAATATTGTAGTGGAAGACTGATTTATTTTATTTTTTTTTTATACCAACTACGTGAAAAATCAACCTCACACTCCAATCTTTCTAAATGAAGTTTCTAATTTTACAGCAAATTCAGAAAACTTTCTACGAATTATTTTCACACATTTATCTTGATTTATAGAAAACTGGCCCTTCAGAGAGGTGGCCTTTCAAAAAAGGTTTGTCCTATGGCACAATTTGCCAGTGTTCTAAAAATTACTACCAAATCAATATCTGACTTGCACTCGACTATAAATATGTAATCTGACAAATAAAACAAAGAGTTAAGTTGTAATGAAACTGTTCATTCTTATCCAGCAAACATTAAATAAAACCTAAGAGAAAGTACTAAATACTGTGTCTATATTTATCGAACAGGTCAAAAGGTTTCATCTTTCTACGAGTTAATATTTTAGATGTTTCCCAGAAAGCTTAGTTGGTATAGGGGATTAGAATTTGCGAATAATTCTGATTTAGAATCGATCAATAAAATAACTGATTTAAATAAATGTGTGATGAGTGAGAAATAAATTAAAAATTGTTAAATATTTTTTTATGTAAAATTGTGTAGTAAGGAAGAAAAAAAAAGCGAGACGAGATGTGTTATTTTCTTCACTGGCAACAACAAAAAAAAAAAGTTTTAAAAAGATAAATTACAATTTTTTAGCCATCTGTAAATGTAATATGGTTAAAAAGAAAAAAAAAATGTAATACTGCATTTGTATTTACATAAAGAAAAGAAAAATCTATTTCATGCGAATGCTACGGTAAACTCAAATATTGAATGAGAAGATCCCTTTGCAGAACAAGTTGCACAGCAAACATACTCCAAATATTTGAACTGTAAGTTTACTTTCCAACGTTGGTTTAAATCAGCCTAGTATTTCAAAAGTTATCATGATGGCATATTTTCAAGTGACTGCAACTTGAAAGCAAAATGGCAGAGCAAGTTGTCCAGTGAACTTATCATCAAAACATTTTTATATAAGTTCACTACCCAACTTTGGCTTGAATTGATTGATTAATTCAGTGTTTCAATAGTTATTGTAATAATAAATTTTCAATTAGCCCTAATTAATTTAAGGTATCCGGGTTTTTTTTTGTAAGAAAAGAGCGGATGAATTTCATTAATAAACTTGGTTGAGACACTTATATGGCCTATGTATATATCAAAATTCAAGCAAATCCAACCTTAAATACACTTATCACAATGTGGATTTGTAATTTTCAAGTGAACTCGAAAATAAAATAGCACAGCAACCATCGTTAATGAACTCATCCTAGATATTTGTAAGATAAGTTCGCTGTCCAATTTTGGTTCGATTTGGAGTATTATTTTGGAAGTTACTGTGATGACAAATTTCTATTATATATAGATTTAAAAAAAAAAAAAAAAGTGATTGTAGTAGGTTGATTTCTAAAGAAATCAACCTACCTTTAAATCAACCTTGATTTCTAAAAAAATCAACCTAAAACTGATTTACGTACATGAGTGCTGGCAGAGAAGGAAATCTAAATATATTTAATACTATTTATTTAATGTTTTGCAAAAAAAAGAAAAAATCAAGTTTTTTTTTTTCCCTTAGCTTAATTCAGGATAATTTTTTTAAATATAAAGTTTTTAAATTATAATATTTAATATAAATAAAGCTTAAAGCTTTTAAATTTTCTTTTAGGCTCTTTCGGTAGATTTTACCAATTGCCCACTGCATAGCTCTGCTAGATTAATATGTAATGTCACAGTGTAAAGTAAAAGAAAAGAAAAACAGCACTCGCTGTTGATTTCATTCTGCCATCATCTATGTTTACATAAATCTTTAAATAATATAGATAATTTTTGGATGTAATATGCACTAAAATGGACATGTCTATATTATGTTCACATGTTTATTTATTTTGGCTTCAAGACACTTATTACATAAAAATACATTTCAATATAATACCTACAAGATCTGGTGAAAAATCTAAATCTAGCTGTAATATGGACATATCATATTATGTACTTTGACCTAATCTACATGAATTTGTGTTGACTGGGTTCTTTCTTTAATAATAATGTTCTATATACTTTTTAAAAACCAACTTCAAACTAAAAAATAACTTTTTGAAACACTAATCAGTAGAATAATAGTTGTAGTGATTATATAATTATATATATATATATATATTAGATAACAGATGTATAAAGACATTAATTAGAATCAATTTTTCAAAAGATGCTTTTTGATGTTAGAAAATGAAATATTACAAGGAAATATTTTTAAATATCTTGCTTTTAAACAACTTCAAAATTACTTTGACACTTTGTTTATAATGAAAAAATTAGACTAACCCCTCTATTTCCCATTTCATGTAGGACTTTTATAAAATACATAAATAAAAGAGAAAATATTTTATAAATAAAACACTCTTAAATGAACTTTTTATTACGAAAATAGGAAAAGTACTATATGTGTAAGTTTAATTAGGATGTTAATAAATATTTTTTTTTTTATTTTATTTTTTTCTACTTATACATCACACAAAAGACACTTTTTACTGAAAAATGAAATTAAAATGAAATGTAATCAAACACTTCATTCGTATTTAAAAATTGGTAAATATATCATAATTTTTTTTTTTTTTTCAAATGTTTGTAAATATAAACATTGTATTGCACACGGCACACCGGACACACCTACATATCAGCCAATCAGTGAAGCCAATCGTTAAAATAATCGAAATGCCAGTTACCGGAAATCACAAATTTGCGATCGAAGGGTTGCCATTTGTGATAGTCACAAATGTTACAATAGTATCATAATTTGTGAGCCGATCGCAAATTCCAGGATTTGTGATCTACGATTACGATAGCTGCGACTGTTACAATAGTATGCCTCCCTTAGACTACTATATAACAGGCTGAATCATTCGCCGCCATTTGTACGTCAAGTCCGTCATTGCTAAAACTAAGACTTTTGTATATGACAATTATATGAGGTTATATTAGACTATTATATAATAGTCTTAGGTTTGGCAGTGACGAACTACCATATAAGATTATTATATAAGACTATTATATAGTAATCTTAAGTTTAGCAATGACGGACTTGACGTACAAATGGCGGCGAATGATTCAGCCTGTTATATAGTAGTCTTAATATATACGAGCTGGCGCATCAGGCATTTTGTTGCCTTAGGGTTGCCACACGTACCCAGCGCGTTCCTCTGATAAACAAACCACAAACACTTTTTTTATCGTCTTACGTTACTTTACAGTAACTTATTTTATTATATTTCATAATTTCAGCTAAATAAACTATGATATGGAAGTTTGTTTAGCGATAAACTGCTATAATCATTCAAGAAGTGAATATAAAGTGTTCTACAGACTGTGTATTTGAGTTTTGGCGACATTTTGTAAAAGAAACAGAAACCGCCCTAACAACACATCTTACCCAGTTCATCCATAGGATATCCTCGGAATAAAATGACATCCTGCGAATGTACTGTGAAAAAAAAAATGTGTTTTTATTGTACAACCGCGATAACTTGGCACGCGAATCACGTGTTTTCAGATGATTCCATTAATGAAATAAGGTGAGAGAGGTTGTGTTTCCATGGTAACACAGAGTAGAGTGGCTTCCAGATTTGGCGTTGTTAGCCCGTTTCTTAGTGTGAAATTATAATTTGAAGTTGTTGATAAACTTAATGTTTGGAGTTATTTTTAATTACTATTTAAAAGAAGTGCTCGGAGGTACTATTGTTTACAAATTTTAAAGTTTCGGCGATCAAATAACATGCAAAAAGAAATTCTGATTTTTAAAAATAAAGTAATCTTAATGGCTTCCGAGAAGTAAATTTTAAGTACAAACATTATCAGCAGAAAGAGATGAAAGAAGCAACTTAATTAAACTTTTAAAAAGTTTATTTCTACAGTGTATGAAATAAAAGAAACCATAATTAATACTATTACAGTTTTGATAAAATAAATATTAAATTATTGTAATTGTCATTAAATAACATGACATAATTATATAATGGTTGTAATAAAAGTAGAAAGGAAGAAATTTTATTAATCACGATAGTTAATATTTACAAAACATTCAATTATGATATATTTTTAGATTTAAATAATTGAGCTAATCATAATAGTGAATATCTAAAAAAAAAAAAAAAAAAGAACTGTTTTACGTATACTTTAAGAAGTTAAAAGCTAAACGAGTAAATTTTAGGGATTTAATTATTTTAAATACTAGAAATAAACATACATGTGAACACAAATTATAAGCAATGTTTAAAGCTATTTTGTTTTATCGATTTTCTGCATATCTGATAAAAATAATTATAAGAAATAATTAAAACAATATTTAAATTGACAAAAATTTAGCAATTTTCTATTCAATTAGCAACAATAGACACTTTGACTGCTCGTATAGGTGCCAAAGAAGCTGGTAAGTCAAAGAATTGTTTGGCGAAAAGAACTGCCGCCAAGCATCATTTGCATTTCATTCGGCCGCCCCTTCTTCAAAGTGAACTATCCCAAGGTCGAATGCCATCTTTTCGCGGTTGCACAGTAGGAATATTATTGTTGTTTATTGCTCTTATCTTGACCGGATTAGCTTCAGATCATGCTTTCTTAAAATGATTAGGGAAGCGATAAGGATGCCAAGCGGGAATGCTGTCCTCTTCGGAGGCAAAAAAATGGCTGTGATGCGCCGGCCTATTATTTTATTTAGGGGCTCTAGCCTAAACACTTAGGCTGTGCCATTGCTACGACATCCGTAACAATATTATTGTTACGGCAGTCTGACTGCGCTTGCGCAGTGAGACTGCCGGAGAATTTTTAAGAATGACTCTTTATTTGAATGATTCTTGTCTCCGGCAGTCTATATTTGTTTACTTTTTTCAGCCATGTTGTTTCTTCGATAGCCCAGAATAATGCTATCTGCGTTTGTCGCATTAATAATCTGGACTATCCGCGTTTGTAATGATCGATAGATGGCGCTCTCTGAACACTGCAGTTGTTAGTAAATATAACAGCCACGTGTAATTATTATTCTTTCTCCGCCATTTCATCATGGAAAGTCGATTGCATAATATGAGGATATGTAGTGGTGTGATAATTTCACCTTAGCCCACCAGAGGGCGAGCATTTCATTACAATCGCGGATACTGATCCTTGTACAAATAAAAAAGCAATGAATGGTTATTGTTAATATTTAAATCTTTATCAAATACATTTTTATAAAATTTATGGAGTGTCAGATAAAGACGATGAAAAAAATTGCACTTAAGATTAACATACCTTTTTTAATAAATTGTCTTTACAAAGCTGTACATATTTTACTCATGTACCGATGTGTATCTTAAATTATCTTTTTTTTGTACATGTAATTAAAATTAGAATTTACTGTCAGTTTTTTTTTCCCCTCAAGTACAATTTCCGTAATTACTTTCTGTTCAATTAAAATTAGTTTTATGTTTATACTCACTTTATCTTTCTGTCTCGTTGCGTAGTTTATCATGTCTTTATTACTAGGTATTAAAACTTTATATTTTACCCATATTGAAAACCAAATCTACCGTAAATCTTCACCAACATTAAATCTACAAAAGTATAATAAATTATTCTGCTGTCAAATTTGTACTTCATTAATAACTATAAATTAGTAAGCTTTTCGCATTCTTTTCTTTTTCAAGTTTGCAAACACAATCATGTATGCTTATGTGTGCAAGCATTATTATTGAAAAGTTTTAAATTATTACATAATTGATATTTATTAATAATTTAGACGATTTTAATGTTATACACATTATTAAAAATATATTTTAAATGAGATAATGTTTAGTCTTCAGTAACATTAATAACTTAAATCTGTTATGTCATATTCTTAATAAAAGAAAAATAGTTTTTGTATACTTCTCTTTTTTATCATCCCCATGGGATTACTAAAAATTTTCATAATAACTTTATCATATTAGTACTAGTACCTTGACCTTGACAGTACATTTTTTTTATAACAGCCCTATAGTATAGTTATGAAAAAAGCACCCCCCCCCCTTTTTTTTTATTTAGTAAGCCTAAATGATATAATTTTTTTTACCACATAAAATCATTTATTTCTGCCAAAATAATTATTATGTATATATATTTAAAATATTAAATACGTGAGGTGAAAATATTCTTTGATAACAGGAATATTCTTATGGAACTAGCATTTAGAAAATAAGTGAGAATATCCTTTTCTCTTTTAGATAAAATGAAAAACACGTATAAACCTTGCATGTGAAATATAACTCATTCATTGTTCTCAAAAAGCGTATATTTAGCTTTATTCCCCATATTCTTTTTTCTTTGTACAAAGGGATATTTTCAATGAAATACAGTTTTAAGATATTTTATTCAAACAAAAAAAAAAAAAAAAAAATACTTAAGCTTTTTATTTTCATTTTATTTGCTCAGTAACAAGAACATTTAAAACTCATAAACGGTTATTAAATGTTTTAGGAAAACCAGAATATAAAAGATTAAAGATATTAGGTTTAGAAAGCAAGCTTAAAAGCTATTAAGTAAAAAACTTTCAATAAAACACTATAAATTGTGCATCATCGCTTTATTTGCGGCACTCGTACCAACTTAATTGTTTTGGGTTTTTTGCAGTTTATGGTGTTTATTCAGTTTTTCACTTATTACTTTTCAACAGTTCTCTGGTGTATTTTTTATTATTTTAAGATTAAAAGAAAAGTTATTGCAAAGTATTAAAAAAAAGGAGAAAAATTCAAATTTTATTAAGAATAAGCTGTTTATTAAAAGCTAGTTTATTTTTTTTTTAATATTGTATTTAGCGACAGATTTTGGCATAGGCCCGTGCCTAGGGGTGCCTAAGTTTTAAAGATAATTAAAATTTGAACAGTAGTGGCAGTTAAATTTGAAGGACAACCAGTATTTAATAGGAATGAGAAACATTTTTAATTAATTGTTTTTATTTTTTGCCAATTATAAAACACTTTATCAATCCCCGTTTAACACATTACAGATTTTTAAGTAGCGGTTTGAAATATACGAATAGATAGTGTTATTCAAAATTGATTTTTTCCAACTGAGTGAAAATAATGCCCGCACCGGGAATTGAACCCCGGATCTTTGACTTACACAGTCTAAGATCTTTGACCATGTAAGTCAAAGATCTGGGGTTCGACTCCTGGTCCTACCATTATTTTCCCTGAGTTGGAAAAATGAATTTCCTATATATATGATTTTCTTTCCAATCTGTTGATTGTGTGATATTAATAAAAAAAAGATAGTGTTATATTTGAACGGTTAATCCTCTGAACTAAGCATCGGCAATATGTAACTAGGGATGCTGCTGTTGTCTTATGGCGATTAAACATCCAGCAATGGATTATGCTTAGATCCAGGTAGAGTGTGACAATTTTTTTTAAACTTATTAAATTCGTAAAAATGATTTAATTTTGAACATAAATCCAAACATTAAGAACAATCGAATAGATTTTCAGTCGATAATACAAATTTCAAAGCATGATCTGCTCTCTCTGTCATGAGTCAAACATGTTATGATTTGATGAGTGAAATTATTTTCTGAAAATAATTAAGTACGCAATGATTTAAATATAAAATATCGAACAAGAAGCTGTAAAGAAACTATTTTTAAACAAATTAACTTATTTACTTATGAATCAAAATAATTTCTATTTTGGTTAATAAAAATATAAAAGAAAAGTTAGTCAGTTCCTTTAGCTTGTTTAAAACGAAGCATAATTTCAATAAATTTAATAAGTTACCTTATTTTTGCTTCATTCCTTGTGAGCAGCTTTCGGCTCAGGGCCCCGAACCTTCATCAGACGTTGCTCGAGTGGCAAGTGGTCGCTTCTCTTGATCTTCCTCTTCACCTGTAATTAGGAGGCGCCACTGTGTGTCTATTCCAACACAGTGGCGCCGCCTAATTACAGGTGAAGAGGAAGATTAAGAGAAGCGACCACTTGCCACTCGAGCAACGTCTGATGAAGGTTCGGGGCCCTGAGCCGAAAGCTGCTCACAAGGAATGAAGCAAAAATAAGATAACTTATTAAATTTATTGTTAGTCAGTTCTTCAGTGATTAAATAAATAATTAAATTCTGCTTATTAAAATTTTTTGTAGGAGAAACCAAATAAAGTAATTGATTTTTTTCATGATCAGATATGATTTTTTATTTTTTACTTATGTAATGATTATTATATAAAGATTGCTTAGAGATTGATATATCTAAGAAAAATATTTTTCCTTTAGCTGTATCATATTTATTGCTATTATTACTATTACAAATGCATAATATACTTCAAAACATGGGAGGGGGAGGGTGCCATATTGAAATGGGCGTAGGGTACACTCTAACTCAAATCCGCCTCTGATTGTATTGTTATTTATTGCTACAATCATAATGTAAATAAGCTGTTATTGTTAGTATAAATATCAACAAATGCAGGGGTGAAACTTTTCAGGGGCTACCCCTGAATTCAGGGTTTTTAAAATTTTTGCTGCTTCTGAATTTTATGTTAAATTATTTTGTTTTTATAGAAATTTGTCATTTTGATTGTTTGCCTTAAAATGTATTAAGAACTCCTTAAATATTACTTATTACAGGTAGATATATGATATACCAATTATTAAATCCCCCCCCCCTATCTGCATGCAAATAGCAGATTTTAGGGGTTTTGCATGTAGGTAGTTTCACCCCTACAAATGTCCATTTTGACACATACACCCTTTTAGCAGAAAGTTTTGAAAAAATAAAAACTAATATATAAATTGATCTCAAACATCTAATTTTTTTTTTTTTTTTTTTTTTTTTTTTTTTTTTTTTTATAAAAACAAATGATGGCATGTTAATAATCAATCATTCAAAAAAAAAAAAAAAAAAAAAGTTGTAACTTATTTTTTCTTTTTTTAAAAAAAATCTTAGGACTCTAAAAAAAATGGGAAAATGATAATATATAAACATAGTTTATAATTCTGACGTCAAAATGTACATTTATGTGTATCAAACATTGCGTACATTAAAATGTACAGGTACAATGTACATTAAAACTAATGATGGATGCATAAAGTATTCAAATTGTATCAGAAAAAACTAATTTTCTGATGTTCATACTAGTAATTGATATTTATACTAACAAAGAAAATTTATTTATTAATTTAAACATCAATAAGTTAAGTAACTAATATTTAATGAAAAAAAAAATGATTTATAAAGCACGGGAAAATTTGTTTCCATAATTATGCATTACTTAATGTATTTTTTTAAATTCCGTTTTCACATTCAGAAAAAATCACAAACAATAAATTAGTACTTGTTTTACAAAAATTTATTTTTTTAACTTTTAACATTTTATTTTGCAGTTAAAAAAATGCAAATGATATACTTGGTTACTTTTTTATACTTAAACTCAAAATATTAAAAGAACCAATTTAACAGTTGAAAAATTTCTGAATGTCAAAACCAAATTATAATAAATTGGATAATCAATAATTCTGGAAACAAATTTCAAAGGTTAGGTAGTACTCTTAAGTATTAACCACTTTGTAGGCTGCAGTAATGTGTAGACGACAGCTATAGTGTGCCTCTGACTAGTTGGTCAAGTGGTTAAATGAAGCTTATTTTATTTTAACATGTAAACTTTAATATTGTCTTTCTAATAATTTATAATAATAAAATCAGACTTTTGTTTGTAAATTTCAGAATAAAAAAATTTGCAATATCTTCACTTTTCACACATCATGAAAGCCAAAAATGACTTCAGAAATTTTTCTATGCATTGTTGTATCGGCAACTTTTTGTCCAAGTATCATGCGAGAACGGCTAAACTGAATTGCAGGAGACTTTGCAGGAATTTAGGTCTTAAAGTAACTTAAAATTATATATATCAACTTTTACAACATTTTCTCCCCTTCCAAGGCGACAGGAGGCAAAAACGTGTTTGTAAGCATAACTCAGCTCCAGATTACTTCACGATGAGGAAATTGCACATGGAGAGACTAGATTTGAGGACGAAAAAAAAAAAACTTTCTATGATTTTGAAATTTTTGATTTTTTTTTTGGGGGGGGGGGAGAAAATTAATTTTTGGTGGAAAATTTCACAAATTCCCGATTTTTGAGTAGAACTCTACCAAAAATTGTTAACAAAGATGTTGAAAAGAGCCATGTAATTTCCAAATACCCATTTTTGTTTTTAGCAATTTTTTAGGGATTCGATTTGTGCACAATGCTAGTGCTTTAGTGCTGAATTTGTATGGGAAAAACTGTAGGAGCTGAAGTCAAGAATTTCGGTGGGTGGATTATTTATATGTATCTGACATCTATAGTAATGGAATTTTATGAAATTCCCCTCCTTTCTTTCTCCCTGGAGAGCAGGAGGCAAAAACACGTCTGTAATTGTAAGCATAGGTCAATTTCACATTACTTCACGGTGAAGTAATTGCACATGTGGAGAGTATTGAGTATAGAGTCCTGCATCGGGTTGGGTTCCCCGATTTTACCTGAACCTGACCCGACCCACGGGTCGGGTTGATAAATTTTTTTCCCTTGCGGGTCGAGTTTGGGTGGGGTTTAGCTTTCTACAAGTTGGGTCGACTTGAGAACACCTTTCAAAAAAAATTTTACAATTGAAAGCATAAATTTGTAGACATAACTATAGCTCTTTAACTGATTTTAGCCATGTGTCGGAGCTCCGTATTCCTATACACGGATATCCACCCGAAAAAAAAAAATCTGTATAATCTTGAGGAAAAAAATATCCGTATATGTTTTCTTTTCTTAAACAAATCTAAAACTGATCATATGTAGAAATTGTATGAAAATTTTAAAGTACTATGGGAGGTTATATTTCTCAGTTATTACCATTACTTCCATTGTGTGACGTCACTGCTATGTAGTTATGACGATATTACTACGTCGCTGTTTTGTATCATCCTTTCATTGTATGCGCACGCACCTTACGCGCGCCAGTTCAGTATAATTAGTGAGTTGACGTGGAGCGGTTCTGTAAAACACAGACGGTGTTTGCCGCTCGTAAAATGCATCAATTTAAGTGTTTATGTAATGTCCCCTTTTTGTTTTAAATAAATGTTGTTATGTTACGATGGTCTGTAGCCGTTTCCCTATATTTTGGGGGCTCGACCTATCCGGAAATACCCCTAGCATCACGAAAAGTCGCTACTTTGGTTTTCAAAAAAAAAAAACAGTAGCGTGAAGACGAATGTTTCATTTATTTTTTCTTAATAAAATGACTGGCGAAGTATCCTATAGTTGATAAGACGTTTGAATAATATTTCATAGACGTTCTCAAGTGTTCTTCATTTTATCTTGAAATGTTCTTCGTTTCATCTAATGGACGTTATTCCATAACGGACGAAATTGTCCGTTTTTTTTTAATGAAATACCAGAGTTGCAAGTAATATTATTTTATATGCCAACATCATGCCGATGACTTGGAGTTTTTCAGTATTAGCGCTCCCTTCTTCATGATCGACGTATTCTTGTTCTTAAAGTGCTTCATTTCCGAAGTGATTCTATTTCAAGTTTTGTTCCTGCCGATGATTTGAAATTCCTCAGTGTGCTATTTTCTTCATGCCCGACGTTCTTAAAGTGACACGGATTCATCATCTATCTGATCCTGCTCAATAAAATAATTCCATCTACGCTGTATATAGGACTGCCCTTAATGTCAGGTACGAGCATGCATTTTTTTTCTCTCCTCTCTGCATGATAGTATATAAAGAAAAATTTTTTTTTTCATTTGTAATTAAAATTTGAAATTCATTCATTGCCGTTTTACGCCCTTTAAAATTATTTGTTTGTTCATTTTTATATAAATAAAGAGTTTTCTTCCCCCATATTTAATTGCTTTCCATGAATAAAGAAATATTCTGTTCCCCAATATTTATTTATTATTCCTAAAAATATATATGTTCTGGTTTTAATCCATTTTTTTCCCCCAATATTTACTTAAAAAAAAAAAAAAAAAAAAAAAAAAAAGAACAATTTTTTTATTTACTTCGGTTTTCTTATTTTATGTTTCTTGCATCCTAAAAATGGCCCTTAAATTAGGCGACCTTCCGCTAGTTGCAAATTCTTTGAAATATTCTAAAACAAATACCATAAAATTGCTAAACACGCTATTAGGATACCCAACATTTGATCATCAATCGCGTAAACGTATGCGAAATTTTAGCGGTTTTACTGCCGATTTCAACATTAATAAACATCAAGAACAAATTTTAAAATCATTTTCTTTGTCCGATTTTATATCAATCGCAAATTCGCTACATTTAGAACCAGTCGGTAGTAGGGAAAATTTATGTAAAGACATTTTTCATGCACTTACTAATTTATCTGAATTTCAGAAAACATTAGATACTAGTTTTTTTGTCAGACGAAGACGATCTCAGTGTAAATAATCTTTCTGTTCAAACCCCCTCTTCGAATGTTCCCACTATTACTTCTGTTTTTGAATCTCAAACCCAAACAGAAACCGAAACTTTCCCTTCGGGTGTTCAAAATATTTCTCCGAATGCCGCTGCAGACGCGATGTCTGATTTGAGTAATCACTTCTGGTTTCTCCTCAGACATTTAGCTAGCACATGTAGAACTTTTTCTGGAAATGATTCATATTCTATTCGTAATTTCTTTAATGACATTGAGGAACAATTCTGTTTATTTCCTAGTCTTACCGATCAACAAAAACTTATTTTTGCTAAACGTTTAATTAATGGTTCTGCTAAAACATTTTTATTTTCGCAACGAAATCTTAATACTTACGAGTCATTTAAAGCCGCGTTAATTTCTGAATTTTTGGATACCATACCATCCATCGAAATACATAAACAGTTAGAAAACAGAAAAATGCGTCCTAATGAAACTGCTACGCAATATTTTTTAGCGATGCGCGAAATTGCTAACCGCAGTAATGCTATTATTGACGATTCTTCGGTAATTCAATACACCATTCAAGGTATACAGGGTAACCCCTCTGAGAAAATTCTTCTCTGTGGAGCAAAATCTTTTTCAGAATTTAAAGAAAAATTGCGTATTTATGAAACTGCTCTTAATACAATAAACTTAAATCAACGAAATTCAGTTAATTATAAACAAACATATGACAGTCGAAAACGCAGTACTGGTCACACACAACCAGCTTTCACTCGCGAATCCAAATTTAATATTGGTCCGGCATCTCAAAATAAATTACGTTGTTTCAATTGTAACGATATCGGTCACTTATCTAAATTTTGTCCTAACCGTTCTCGTGGCCCTAGGTGCCTTGCATGTGGTCTTTTTGGACACAAGTCTACCGATTGCCGCCGAACCGCTGCAAATGACGGACCTCCTTCTAGAGATAGAGTTAACACTGTACATGAATCGCATGCTTCTCATATGTGTAAGCAAGTTAAAATTAGTGGTAATGAATTAACTGGTTTGGTTGATACTGGTAGTCAGTTAACCCTTTTGAAACATTCTGCATGGTTAAAAATAGGTTCCCCACCTTTGTTAAAAACTAATAAATCCTTAACTGGTTTTGGCTTTGCGCGTATACATGTTATCGATACTTTTAATTCTTTTATTACTATAGACGATCAAGAGTTTTCAGCAACTATTTTAGTTGTACCCGACGTGTCCACATTTTATGATCTTATAATTGGATGTGACGTCATCCAACAAGCGAACATTAGCATTTCACCCACCGGTGTTACTTTTTCTAGTTTTTCACAACAAAATGAGTGTACCGCAGATCCAAATTTTATCATGACGATCACTGACGATAATCCCAAATTTGATATTGGTCCTAATGTTTCACGACGTATTCGTAACGACATTAACAAACTGTTGTCGACCTATAAACCTAATAAAATCAAAACTGCGAACATTGAGCTTAACATCACTTTAACTGATGATACACCTATTTTTCACTCACCCCGACGTCTTCCCTTTACCGAACGAGACATTGTAGACGCACAAGTCTCTGAATGGCTTAAAGATGTTATTATCGAACCAGTGTCCTCCCCATATGCCAGCCAAGTTGTAGTTGTTCGAAAAAAAGATGGTAAACACAGAGTTTGCATCGATTACAGGAAGCTCAATCGTAAGTTAGTTAAAGATCACTACCCCCTCCCCCTAATTGATGATATTTTAGATCGACTTCAACATGCCAAAATTTTTAGTACGATAGACCTACGTAATGGATTTTTTCATGTACCCGTAAACAAACAGAGCCGCCCTTTCACTAGTTTTGTAACCCATAACGGTCAATTCCAATTCCGCTACATGCCTTTCGGACTTAGTTCCTGCCCTTCAGTGTTCATAAGATATATAAATGCCGTTTTTAGAGACCTTATTGCTGCCGGCATAGTACTCCCTTATATGGAAGATCTTGTAATTCCCGCGAGTAACGAACATGAAGCCGTAGAACGTCTAAAAACTGTTCTTCAAACAGCAAGCGAGTACGGACTCGACATAAATTTTAACAAATGTCAATTTTTACGTACCAAAATAGATTTCCTCGGTCACATAATAGAAAATGGTAAACTTTTGCCATCCCCTTCCAAAACTAAAGCTGTTTTGAATTACCCAGATCTGAAAAATGTTAAAGACGTACGTAGATTCCTTGGCCTTACAGGATATTTTAGGAAATTTATCCCTCATTTTTCTACCATTGCAAAACCCTTAAGTGATCTTCTGCGTAAGGACACCCCTTTTCAATTTCAAAATGAACAAAGAGCCGCATTTCAAAAATTAAAATATTTACTTTCCCAAGAACCAGTTCTCAATATTTTTAATCAAAATTCCCCTATTGAGGTACATACAGATGCGTCTATAGATGGCTTGGGGGCAGTCCTGTTGCAGAAAAACATGCATGATAATCAATTCCATCCAGTCTTCTATTTTTCGAAGAAAACATCTGATAACGAAAGAAAATACACCAGCTTTCTTGAAGTTCTGGCTGTGGTAGAAGCCCTCAAAAAGTTTAGAATCTACCTCCTCGGAACAAATTTCAAAATTATCACAGACTGTGATGCGTTCGTCAAGGCACTTAATAAAAAAGAAATAAATTCCCGCATTGCACGATGGGCTCTGTACCTTCAAGAATTCCATTACAACATTGAGCATCGAACAGGTTCCCGCATGGCGCATGTGGACGCTCTAAGTCGAGCTCCACAATGTTTCATCATCCAAGATAGCCTTCATATAAAGCTTTTGAAAGCTCAGCAATCTGATGAAGAAGTTCAAGCATTAAAAATGCTCCTGCAGTCCACACCTCATGATAATTACACTATAAAAAATAATCTTCTATATAAAACAGTGAACGGTGTTGATTTACTCGTCGTCCCTAACGACTTGCAGAATAGCATAATTAAAGAAGCACACGAGCGTGGACATTTTGCAGCACTCCGTACCCAAGAATTAATTAATAAAGATTTCTATATCCCTCACCTCAAAGACAAAATCGAAAGCTGCATCAAAAATTGTATAAAGTGCATACTCTATAATAGAAAACGAGGTAAACAAGATGGTTTCCTCCACCCAATTGATAAAGACGATGCACTCCTGCACACATACCATGTTGATCACCTTGGTCCCCTAGCTACTACATCCAAGAAATACAAACACATTATGGTTGTTGTGGATGCGTTTTCTAAGTTTACCTGGCTGTACCCCACAAAATCTACAGACGCCGCAGAAGTTATCAGCCGACTAGAAAGCCAACGATCCATCTTCGGTAACCCCGCCAGAATCATAACTGATCGATGTCCAGCATTCACTTCCACTGCATTTACAGACTATTGCCACGACCAAAATATAACCCACATACCAATTACCGCAGGTTTACCAAGATGGAATGGTCAAGTTGAAAATAAAAATTCTACTATCATCGCTGTACTATCTAAACTTTCATCCGACAACCCCGAAAAGTGGATTTCCCATGTGCCTGCTCTCCAACAAATCCTCAACTCGACATTTCACAGAAGTATAAAGACGACACCCTTTGAACTGCTTTTTGGTACCAAGATGAAAAATAAAGATGATATCAAGATCCTGGAGCTTCTCAACGCTGAATCTACAAACACATTCCAGAGGCAACGTGAAGAGAGACGTATCGACGCCAAAACACAGATTCGAATGGTGCAAGAAGAAAATCGCAAGCAGTATAACCTTCGAAGACGACCAGCTGCTAAATTCCAACTCGACGATTTAGTCGCAGTTAAACGCACCCAGTTCGGGCCAGGCCTAAAACTGAAACAGAAATTTTTAGGCCCATACAAGATAACAAAACTGAAACCAAACGACACATATGACGTCGTCAAGTGTGACTTCGTGGAAGGCCCATTCAAGACCAGCACCTGCGCTGAATTCCTGAAACCTTGGACCGACACGTTTAAGACGCTTACTTAGAGTATTTCTCCAAAACTTTCTTTTTATTATTTTTTTAAGAACTCTTACTTGGACATTTTTTGTGCAAAATTACTTTTTTTTTAAACATCACACGTTGATCTTGAACTTGCTAAAATTAGAACTGCTGTCATTTTTATGAACTATTTATTTTTTCATGAACAGTCCAGCCATGAAAAATACCTGCCATATTTTTTTTTTCTCTTTTGATGAAAATTATATACCTATTTTTTTTTCTACTTATATGTTATTAACATCTTATCTTATTTTATTTTAGTATTTTGATGATTCAGATTTTACCTGTATTAATTGAGAATTTTCCATTTGGTAATGTATACAATTTTTTTTTATTTAGTTAATGCAGCTATATTATTACTGTATTTATAACTCTATTATGTACTATTGTATATTGTTTATTTTTTTTTATTTCTTTTGTTTTTGTATAATTTAATTTTTTTTTTATTGTTGTTTAATAACATTCAGGCGAGGCCGCCTGCTTGGTCATGATGGCCGATATGGGAGGTTATATTTCTCAGTTATTACCATTACTTCCATTGTGTGACGTCACTGCTATGTAGTTATGACGATATTACTACGTCGCTGTTTTGTATCATCCTTTCATTGTATGCGCACGCACCTTACGCGCGCCAGTTCAGTATAATTATTGCGTTGACGTGGAGCGGTTCTGTAAAACACAGACGGTGTTTGCCGCTCGTAAAATGCATCAATTTAAGTGTTTATGTAATGTCCCCTTTTTGTTTTAAATAAATGTTGTTATGTTACGATGGTCTGTAGCCGTTTCCCTATAGTACTGTATAAATTTTTATTGACTATTGTTAATATATATAAGAAATACAACATAACCTCACTTTTACGTTTTGGAAATTTAAGTTATTTCTCAATTTACATTTTTTTTTTTTTAAGATATCTTTATTTTCAATAAATTTTAATCTTCGCTTGTATGTTAACGAAATTTTGAATTTTCTTCCATTTACATTTGTATATACAGCAAATATAAAGAGAATACTTGTCGTGATTTAATTAAAAAAAGTAATGTAAAATAAACACATAAAGGAAACGAATACCAACAAGGCAGATTATATTCTTTATCGTCTTCTCTAGAATGAATAAATAATGCACAAAGTAAAACTGAAACAAGAAGAAGCTAAGTTGCTGATTATGCGAACTTAAAGTGATCAATGATCCTTAAAAAGCAGATGTTTAACTGCGAATCACATACATACTACACAAATTATTATAGTAAAGTAAACATCTACATCGGACAAAAGCAATAAAGAATAATACATCTTTATTTTTTTTCCAGACTATAAGTATTAAATAATAAATTACGAACATTTAAATTGAAGTGCATTTTTTACTTTCTTTTATATTCAATAGAAGAAAGTATTGGATTCATAAAAATTTTCGATGGATTTACATGTTTTGAGAGGTGTAGAACACAATTTTACAATTTATAGAAAATGTCTGTCTGTGTGTGTGTGTGACAAAAAGTTTGTGGCGACTGTATCTCCGGAACTACTGTTCAGAATTATATATGTAGAGGCACCTTGACCTAAATTAGTGCCTATCAATTTTTGTCAACTGATCAACAGGTGGCGCTGCTAGACAGCAATTTCCGAGATTTAAGAGGAGGCTATATCTCAGGTTCTATTGAGTATAATCAAAAGCTTGATATGTAAAAAGGCTATTATGAGACATTATGATGATTAAATTTGAATTCTCATTGGTCAACAGGTGGCGCTGCTGCACAGCGATTTCAGTAGTTTAGGGGAAGGCTATATATCAGGAACTACTGCATAAAATTGCATATAAATTTATATGTAGATTCACCTTGACCTAAATTAGTGTCTCAACTGTTCGTGTCAACCGCTCAACAGGTGGCGCTTCTATACAGCGATATTTGCAATTTAATGGGAGGCTATATCTCAGGTTCTATTGTGTATAATCAAACAAAACTTGATATGTGAGTCAGCCATAATGAGACATGTTGAATCAATCTGGATGCTAATCGGCCAATAGGTGGAGCTGCTATACTGCAATATCCCTCGATAATGGGAAGGCTATTAGAGGCGAGTTCGGGCTCTATTTTGGCAATCCGAGCCCGAAACATTTTTGAACTGAGCTCGCCCGAGCCCGAAAAATTCTGTGTGATCAGAGCCCGAGCTTGAAAGTGGTACGCTATGCAACGCATACACAATATTAAAATTAAATATCGTTTTCATTTTCAAATTAATTTTCTTATTATCAATCCTCAATTTAAATAACTATAAGTGTTATTATAACAATTTATAATGTCTGTGTCTCTGTATACATGTATATATTTATAGTGCAGCCCATTGTTTATAACATGCCTATTGGGGGACAAAAAATTTTTCCGAATGAGTGATACAATGAGGCCCAATATAACGAAGGAGGAAGGATTACTGTATAACACTATGACATAATATGCACACCGTTGAAAACAAGTTTCTATTTAGAAAAAGGAAAGTCAAAGCTACTAAGGTTTGCAAGATTACTTTGTGATTTATAACCTATCATGACTATTATGGCATTACTAAAGGTGCTCTCAAAATGAATAAAATTTCTTTTTCTTCTTTACATTTTCCAGTTTGTGAAGAATAAAATAAACGTAACTTTTAGCTTGAATCCGAGCCCGCCCGGAGCCCAAAGACTTGTGTAAGATTTGAGCCCGATCGAGCTCGGGCTGAGCCCGTCTCATCTTTAAAGGCTATGTCTTAACTTCTATGGCATATAACTCTACGAAACCTGATATGTGAGATAACCATTATAATAACGTACTTTTAAAGATGCTATTTATAGGCAATAAAACTGTCACTTTGAATATTTAGTGTTAGTTGTCTCTAAGATGAAAATCGTTTGCATTCATCCTGTTAGATAATCTTAAAAAATAATATTTTTAATAAATTATTTGTACTTAGTAAAATATATGAAAGTATAGAAGATACTCTTGTAGTGGCCAAAACATACTAGTTTACTCTTGAATTTCACAATTCACATAAATGGTTAAAAATTATTATTTATCCTTTTTTCAGTTTTTTAAAGTTTTAAATTAAACAATTAGTAATTACATTTCAAATTCTTTTTAAAATAATTTACCAACTGTATGACAAGGAAAACTTACCTTATTTTTATAATTTAAAGAAGTTTTGTATGGTTTTAGATGAAAGAGTAATTTTCATTTAGTTCTCGGGTTTCGGGTCAGGTGCGGGTTGGTTTTCGGGTTGATGAAAAATTTTTAGTCTGGTTCGGGTCAGTTTTCGGGTTGATGAAAATTTTTTTGTCGGGTTTGGGTTGATATAAAATTTATCTGTCAGGTTGGGGTCGGGTAAAACCCAACCCGCGCAGGACTCTAATTGAGTACAAGAAAGCATTTTCTGTGATTTTGAAATTTTCAATTTTTAAGAGGGGTAAGGGGGAATTTTTGAGTAGAGTTTTACAAAAAAGTGGTACATATTTTAAAGAAAACGCATGGCTGTTTTCAGTACATATCTCCAAAAACCCATTCATGTTTTTGTGACTTTCGATTTTAAGAGGTGTGTTGCAAGAGGGCAAATTCCCCCCCTCCCCCCTTTTCAGCACTAAATTTGTCTTGGGAAATCTAGGTGAGTTGCAGTCATGTATTTTAATGCATAAATAGCTTATATGTATCCGATACCTATTGTAATGAGATTTCCCTCCTTGGGTACAAGGGGGCGGGGGGAGAAAAAAAAGTTTCCAAGTGTAACTTTGCTCAAAATTATCTGAGTCAGATTAATTTCAATGTGTGGGTTGGTTATGCATACCCAACATGCACTATAATAGGATTTTATGAAATTTCCCCCTTTTAAAGGTTGGAAGGAAATACATTTTCAAGACTAACTCTGTTCCAAATTATCTTAGGAAAGTGATTTTTTGATGTTGATTGGTTATGCATACCCAATACACACACCACAAAGAGATTTTGTGAAACTACTTTCTACCTCCTCCAATAGGAAGAGGGGGGGGAGTAAAAAGAAAGTTTTCAAGGTTAAATCTGCTTCAAATTATTGTAAAACAGTAATTGTTTATGTGTGGGTCAGTTATATGTATCCAATACGTAGTATAAAAAGATTTTCCAAAATTCTCCCCTTTTCCACACTTCAGGATCAGGGCGAGTGCAAAGACACGTTTTTAGCATAACACTGCTCCAAATTATTCGAGGAAAGCAATTTTTTGATGCATCAATTGGTATGTGTATGCAAAACACACTCTACAGGGGTTTTGCGAAATCCCCCCCCCCCCCCCAACACACACACACATACCACCACCATCCGTTTGGGTAGGCTCAGCAAAAAAACACAGTTTCAAGTTTGAATATGCTTCAAATTTTCATGGAATGGCAAATTTTGGCTTATGAGTCAGAGATGCTGTGTATGTGCTATAGTGCGTAAATTACATGAAAAATTTATTGTGGCGGGTACCAGCGGACGCGTAATTTTTATTCTTGAAAAAAATAATAAATAAATAAACAAACAAAGAAAAAAAAATTTAAAGTATATTTCTTGTTTAAAACTAATATTTTCTTTATATTTTTAAAGCATTCTGCTCTGAAAAAGTAAAAAAGATCCTTTCCTCCTACATAATATTAGTTTAAGACAATTTCAAAAAGAGCTGGTTAAAAATTCCTAAAAAGTTGTTTTTTATCTAAAATTAAAAAAAAAAAAATTATTTCTATAATGTATAAATTAATTTATGTGGGGACCCATTTTTTGAAAAATTGACCCAGATTTTTCAAACTCATGGGTCCCAAGATTTTGAAAGACTAGCGGCATCACTGTGAGTATTGATTAAGAATATGCAATATTCTCTCTGATTTGATTTCTTGAAAATTCTGATTTTCTTGCCAGTGGCGGATCCAGAACTTAACTTTTTTTTTTTTCTTGGGGGGGGGGGGGGCTAAGATTTGTCAAGATGTTATTCCAGATCAATGAAAATTTTACAATTGTAATATTCAAATGTGAACTGTATGTCAGTATTTTTTTTTTGTGTGTGTGGGGGGGACTCCCCCCCTTAGATTTGCAACTGTTTTCCACTGTGGACAGGGGAGTAAATCAGTGCCGAAGGCAGTGGGAACCTGAACTTTTCATGCTGTAAGCGAGAAAATCTCTACTGAATGCAACGTAAACTTTAACTTAGGTTTCAACTGATTTTAGTATTTTTATTTTTGAGATTTTATAATAATGATATGGAATTTTGAGAATTCGTTTAAATATAGTGTCCAGTGAAGCAGGCAAAGCCTGCTAGTAAGTTGTGTAGTTCTTCAGAATTATGAAAAGAAATTTGTTATTAATTAGCATGAAAGAAAAAGAAATTAGCACAATTATTTCAATTAAAAATATAATGTATCTAAATTAAAATTTATCTAAATATGCAGTCATACTAAGTTTTAGTTAATTACGGCTGAATCTGCAGCTGCACAAACTGTTCATAAATTGGAATTTTGTAACAATTGATCTGTATTTTTTATTTATAATCTTGCTGGAGATGGAGATTACTGAAATGTTTTGCATAATATTTATACTAGAGATATACCAAATATTTGGACATATTACTGATTATTCCATTTGGCCGAATCTGAAACTGTTTGGCTAGATGAATATTCAGTTTGTTTAAATATCCAATTACAGTAAGCTATTCAATTAGCCAAATTTATAAAACTTCATTTATTACTTTCTTCTACATTTTAGTATAAGAAAGTATTGTATTCGTAAAAATTTTGTCCTTGGGTTTTCAATAGACTTTGATTTACACATTCTGAGAGGAGTAGAGCACGATTCAACCATTTTAAGTAAATTGGAGTGTAAAGGTTGATATTTTTATTTACCAATTATGTGAAAAATACCAGAGCCGGGAATCGAACCCGGGCACCTCTGCTTAATGCACGGATGCTCTACCACTGAGCTACCCTGGCTGACAACCAGCTAGGCATTTCTCACGATTTGACCAGTTTTAAAAAATGTGTGTGTGAGATAAATTTTTGTGGCAATTGTATATCAGGAACTACTGCATAGAATTTCATGTAAATTGGTATGTTGTTGCATCTTTACATAAATTAGTGCCTGTCAACTTTTGGTGAAAATAGTCTTCCTGCTTTTTCTAAAAGATTTAACATGGTGATATATCTCAAAATTTCGTGTAAATGTGCATAAAGAGAATTATTTTTTAATATTTATGAAATTAAAAAGAATTGTTTATAACAGTGATAGTCAACTAAGGAAAATTTGTTGTAAACGTAGGAGCATTGCATCTGTCTGCTGTAAATTTTCATTATGTACCCAAAGAGCTTTAATTATGTCAAAAGAGCTCATCAATACCTTTAAAACGAATGATTGAACTATAGATCTGTGATAAAAGTTATTGATTTTTTTCATTAAAAGAAAGAAAAAAATGTATTTTTATAAAATGTTATTTGGAGAATAAAATTGATTTTCTCTGGATATTTGATGTTATGACTTCTCCAGAAATGTAAATCATCTGCATTTATCATGGAAAATAATTTTAATAAATTATTTTTACTGAGAGAATTTGTTAACGAAAATATAGGCTACAGTATACAACCACAGCTGAATTTGGCGATTTTTCTTTGGCGGCGTTTTGAACGATAACAATGTCGTTCTGGACTGTTTGCGATATAATATGGCAGCCTATATGTTGTTTATTTTAGATTTGTGATTTTATGATTTAGCCATAATCACCAAATATCGTTGTGGGTGTATACTGAAATTGTTCCAAATACAGAAGAAAGTCATATAGTGGCCACAACATGCTATTTTTTTTTTTTTAATTCCATTTTCACAGTCAGAAAACTATTAGTACTCATTTTACAAAGACTAATATTTTTAAATTTGAGTTCAAAAATGCGAGTTTTCATTAAGTGCATTTTTCTCAATTATTAGAAATAAAATGAAATAGTACTAAAAATTTAAAAAATCAATTTTTGGAGAATAAGTACTAATTTAACGATTGTGAATTTTTTGAATGTGAAAATAGAATTAAAAAAAAATACATTAAGTAATGAATAATTATGGAAACAAATTTTCCCATACAATAACTGTCAGTGAAATTAGGCATTATATGCTCGCAACATACAAAAAACCTGAAAATTGCTACTTGCATGCAGAATGAATGGCAAGACTTGTTAATGATATATAAAAGGGCTATTATTAAAAATATTTATTTACACTAATCATAAATGATAATATGATATTTGCAAAGTTCTAAGAAAATTACAATGCAAATAAAATATTCAAAATGAAAAATTTCTATAAAAACAAAATAACATGAAATTCAGAGACACAACTGAAGCGAATCCTTCAGATAACATACTACTATTAAGTCTTCCTCCACTATTCATTCTGCATGCAAGTAGCAGTTTACAGTTTTTTGCATTCTAAGTGGTTTTACACCCATGATGTAAATGAAAGCAAATATTTTAAATCTTCCACAGCAATATTAAAAAAGATTAATTACATTTATTATAGCAATTAATATTTGAATAAGTACAAATTCTACTATGGTACAAAACAAATAAAGATATGAGAAAAAACTAGTATGTGCGGCCATGACAAAACTATGTTCATTTTCCTATAAGAATTCACACAATACAAATAATCTATGAAAAATTATGCAAACGATTTTCATCCCAGAGAAGTCTAAAGCTAAATATACAAAAAAAGAAAGGAAATTTTATGTTTTGCAAAATAAATCGATTGTATTTTAAATTATCACAGATCGATGGTTCAATTATTTTCTGATCGAAATCCCGTTCCGAAATCATTATATGAGGGAAATAAATCTCCCACATTGATTTCAACATTTTTTTCAGAACACACTAGCTCAAAAAATAAATTAAAATGCTGCATTCAACAAAAGGCAAGGATAGTAAAGCAATCATTTAAAATAGTAAATATAAAAATGGCGTCTTGATCGTCAACATGTGTGCTACGAAATTGATTCACAAAAGAGTCGTTCTTAGTGGGAGCGATAAAGATTCATTGGTGACTGCCGTAACAATAATATTGTTCCGGCTGCCGTAGCAATAGACACTTCGAAACACTTAAGCAAGTTGCATGAGAATTGAGAATGTTTACATCACACGGAACCATTTGGAAGGATAGTTTGTTTTGTTTGTGTGAGCGATTTGAGAGAAAAAATTTTAATTATTCATTTAAAACATATTTATATTTTTTCAAGTTATTCCTCCTTTTGATTTGGATACTTTGAAATTGAATAGATTTTGTTTGATGAATATCTCGCGGGTGCATTGTTTATAGGATTGCTACAACTTCATTATTGTATCTTTAAGACTACTTTTATTTGCTATATATATTTTAATCGTCTTATTATATAATGCTCACCAAAATTTATTGTAAACATATATTAAATTTATAACTTTTAAAATGAAAAATCTACATAGAAGTATTTTTTTGAATAAGTTGAATGTATATCTTTTTCTTTCATATGTAATCTTAAGTGTGCACGACATTAATTTAATTTTATTATATAGCTGTTGATTCGTAATAAGGCAATTCCACGAAAATGTGAACCTGAACGTCAGTATTTCAAATTTAACAAAATTTTGAGTGTGATACTGACATATTTTTAAAGCTTGTAATATATATTTTAGTAGCTTGAGATTAGGATATTTAAGAAATGGACTTGCATAAAATGCTTAAGTATGTTGCTTGTTACTTGTACATGTATAATTTTAAATATTTAACTGTTTAATTATGTATATATCTTTTGTTAATTAAAAAGGAAAGAAAGACAGATTAGTTTTGTATTTGATTTAATTAAAGCTTTTTTATTTTGGAAACGAAAAAAAAGGAATGATGATGTAACAATTTTGTCAAAAGTTTACTCTTTAATAATCCTCTTGTAAATATTAATTTTACATATTTACTTAACGTATTTTGAAGCTGGATGCTGTTAAATTAAATTAAAAAAGAAACAGATTACGTTTAGAATATGAATTATCGTTGTTTTATTGAAATACAGTGTAAACAGATAAAAGTAAGCTTAATCGCAAATTTATCATCCACCACTTGTATTTAATTTAATTTTTAATGCAGTATCTATAAATAAAGGTTAATTTGCAGAAAAGTATGCATTAAAAAGTTTAAAAGTACTGTGCAAAGCCCTGTTTAAAATATAATCTATAATATTTATTGAATTGAAAGGCAAGACTATTTTGTGCTACACATGCTTTACAAATTTTTTTGTTTGTAAAATCAACCCATGCCAAGTGTGTTTTTAATTTTAAACATTCCTCTTTTTGAAATAAATGATATAATGCTCTTAAAAATATTTTAAAAACTCATTTTAAAGAGAATTTCATTAGATTTAATTTGATGTCTACCTTGATTATGTTAGTTAAAAAAATATTTTTATTTATTTATATAGATAGTGTTTTGTAAACTTAAAAAAAAAAAAAAAAATGCTAACTATAATAACTTGAACTTTTTAATAAGGAATTATGATAAGTTACTGTACATGTAAGAATATAATTATCATTTATTTTACTTATATGGTAAAAGACCTCATTTTTAAAATTAGTAATCTATAAAAGATGATACACCTATGAATTTTACTATAGCTAAAGTCAAAGAATCCATAGCCTAGTGTAGGGAAGGGGCCGGCACCTGGAAAACAAATAAACCCCTACACAATGCAGCTATGGACGAGACTCCAGGTGTCAGGTTGAAAATCAACCGTCAAAGGCCTAATATGTTTCTTTGCAAACTTTTGTTATTATTGTTCTTAAACTTTAAAGAAATTTATCTGTTAAGTTTAAAACAAACAATAACTGCTAAGCTTACATTGTAAAATACAGAAAAATAACTTTAAAGTAAGCATTAAATATCAATTTATTCTTTTTAAGATATTTTGTATTTTCTTTTTCCCACTCTGTTAATAAACAAAAGGTCATGGTAAATTTCTACATCATTTGTCACTTTGTCATATGTTTTTAAACAGTATATAGAAAGAAATTAAGTAGTTAGATAATTTAAGTACTTAAGTTAAACTCTTAATAGAAAGTATTGATAGAGTATAACACATAATTTATTTTAACATTTTTACAGTATATGTTTCATGTATAGAATTATGCAATATACTTAAGTTGTATGAAAAGTATTTTGAACATGAAGGACATTTTATCTATATTAATAAAATCAGAGTTTTGTCTGTAAATTTGTCGGAATCGAAAAATTTTGCGATATCTTCACGTTTTACACCCCATGAAAGCCGAAAATGACTTCAGAAAATTTTGCCTGTGTGTGTGTGTGTGTGTGTGTGTCTGTGTGTGTGTCATCATGTCCGAATGTCGCTTTTTTTGTCCGGGCATCACTTGAGAACGGCTGGACGGAATTCAACGACGCTTGGCAGGAATTTAGGTCTTCACCCAACTTAAAATTATATCTATCAACTTTTCAGAAATTCCCCCCCCCCGTTCCTTCCCTAGGGGGTAAAAGACTAAAACACGTTTGTCCGGGCATCACTTGAGAACGGCTGGACGGAATTGAACGACGCTTGGCAGGAATTTAGGTCTTCACCCAACTTAAAATTATACCTATCAACTTTTCAGAAATTCACCCCCGTTCCCCCCCTAGGGGGTAAAAGACTAAAACACGTTTGTCCGGGCATCACTCAAGAACGGCTGGACGGAATTCAACGGCGCTTCGCAGAAACTTAGGTCTTCACCCAACTTGAAATTATATCTATAGAAATTTTCAAAATTATGATTAGTGTTTAAATTGTGTGTAAAAAACGCCTGCGCATGCGCCATAAATATTTTTTCACTAAAATGCTTTGAATGAAAAAATAAAATATGAAAATAAATTTTTAAGTTAAAGACTTTTGTATTCGCGTGATTTTTTCTACAAATTATGAAAAGATTGAAATGAAGTTTTGCCATCTGAGTTTCATACTTTAGTTAATTTTAAAACATCTAATTGTCGTATCGAAAAACTGTTTACACCCCAGGATTCAGAAAAATCACCTCTTTCATTTGGTACTGAATTTGTAACGATAGGTCTGATAGTTCTAATTTATTTTTCCCTTTATCCGTTTTTCCGTTGGCACTTAAATTTCATATTTTAGTTATTTTTAAAAGATCTAATCGTCGCATCGAAAAACTGTTTCCACCCCTGGATTCAGAAAAATCGCCCCTTTCATTTGGTATCAAATTTATAAATATAGGTCTGATATTTTTAATTTATTTTACCCTTTTTCCGTTTTCTTCCCAGATTCGATATGGAACAGCTTTAGTATTGGATCCCTTTGGCAAAATTTGAAATTCGGCACCGAAGTAGCTCGGACTTTTCTCGCCAAGATCTTTAATTGCACAATTGAGATAGCCAATTCAGTTCATCGCAAAAATGGCTTAAAATATTTAAAGTCACCAAAGGGTTCCGATACTTAAGCTGTGCTTTTTATATTTTTTTATTTATAATATTGCCTATTAAAGACTTCTGTGGTCACGAAATTTGGTGCGTAAATTGTTTGTATGCACCCGGCACTTATTGTAACTGCATTTCACGAAATTCGAAATCCCCCCCCCCCCCTTCTCGGAGTCGGAGGGCAATAAACATGTGTAAAAACATGTTTTACCGTTTGAATTCGCTTTGAATTATCTTAGAATAGCGAATTTTGGTGTGTGGATATTGATTAAGAGTACGCATTATGTACATTAGTGGGATTTTACAAAAACCTCGAACTCACCCGCTGAGGGTGGGGAAGTAAGAAGTGGGTAAGTTGTGCCGAAGACAGTGGGGACCCAGACTCCTCACATTGGAAGCGAGAAAACTTCTATCAACCACAGCGAGAACTCAGGTTATTAATAAAAATATGGCATTTTGACAACTCATTTAAGTTTAATGTCCAGCGAAGCGGGCAAAGCCTGCTAGTACTAGATATTATTAAAAATCATTGCAAATTCAGTGTAATCATTATAGTAGATATGTATTGATTATCATACTAGTTAATTTTCAATTAAAATATTCTAGTATCTGAAATAATTAATAAGATAAGATCATTTTAAAGTCTTTATATATATATAGTTTTTTTTCTTTCACCTTATCTACTAAGCCTAACTGTGAGTATTTTTTCCTGCGATTATTCTTATTTAAATGTTTATAGAATACTAATTCTTTTTTAATTTGTTAAAGCAATACTGTATATTTTTTTCTCTTACATGTAACATTTAGTATATAAAATGATACAAAACTTACCCGTAGTTTATCTTTCAATCCAAATTTTGCTCATGTCATTATTGAAAGATTCAAAATGGCTGCTGATATTTTTGGTGGTGGAATTGGTTTTGTATACTTGGAATTTGGTTTTCAATGCATGTTTGCCAAGAGAAATCTGCTATTTAAATTGTTCTTTTATTTCTAGTGTGTTGTAATGTATATACATCAACTGTAACATTACACTTAAAAAAATATATTTGAATTGCCCTTAAATTTTAATGGCTTAGAATTGAATTACCATACACTTTAGTTCAATTCTCCGGGATAATATATTTATCTTATCCCCAGTGGCAAAAATGACGCGACACAGCGACATAGTCGCGGACACAGAAAAACAGCTTGCAGACAGTTTTTGTCTGCACTAATAAAAAAATTAGTCCACAACTATCAGACACTCTTTGTCTGTACTTCTAAAAAAAATTGCCCGCAACTTTCAGACAGTTTTTGTCTGCAGTCATAAAAAATTGTCTGCAATTTATAGACATTTTTCTCCTCTGACAATGTGCTCCCGATGTATGACGTCTTAGACGCTCTCTGGTAGGAGCTCTAGAGTCCCCTATAGGTGCCTTGGTAGGAACACACAAAACAGTGCTTAACAAGGGCGACCTAGGAGCCTAGATCTCCCTTGATAGGCAGCGTTATGCGTGTATTCATTTCTACTGTTACCTGTTACTGAGATTCTACGGGAATGTAGAAAAGTGCTAATTTCATTTAAAACTGCTCCAAAACTTCTCCTCCACTTAAAAATTCTCTTATAAAAATTTCTGTATCAAAAGTAAACCTAATACTTTTATTATTTATAATGTGTTGTGTCAAAGATTGCTATAAAAGATTTAATTGAATGAGTTAAACTTATTATTTTATAATTGTTTTGCAGTAAAATTGTATTGTATATTGTTGCACAAGATCACCACTGTTGTTAAGTCCCCCCCCCTCTTCGCCCACCAGCGGCCGAGCGGTTCTGCACTCAAAGCTGGTAGACGTGAGGTGCCGGGTTTAATCCCAGGTCGCGCTCGTCGGCCTAGCCGTTAGGAGTTTTCCGTGGTTTTCTCCGAAACTTGCGTAAATACGGGCTAGGACCCCTTAGAAAGACCTCCATGGAAGGCACTCCCCCTCAGGCCCAGGACCTACAGCAGTCAATCGGCCTTAATCCTAAACACCAACACACACACACCCCTCTTCCAGATTGCCGCTTTTTGAGTTTAAGCCATTTTCACCCCTGACTACACATGCAAATTTTGCAGGCAGATTATGAAATTTTAAAAACCTGTCGCAGACAGCTACAAAATTTTCTGTCACTGCGATCTTGTCTAAGTCATTACGTAATTTTATATGTGTCAGTTTTATATGTTAATATTTATACAATTTCCTGCTATTTCTTACGTAATAATCTCTATGATATAAGTACATACCGAATTATTGTCCATTTCTGTGTATCATGGATTACATTTAAAAACTGGTCTTGCGTATTCACAATCAATTATTTTTAGTTCATCATACTATAGGTATGGGGAACTTAGGTAATCGTGAAAATTTTTGCCCTCATTTCTTTCACTTTTTTACACGTTTTCAGGCGTGAGGAATTCGAAAATTACAAAATTTGTATGGTGTCTGTCTGTAATGTGTCTGTTAGTCTGTGTAGACGATATCTCACGAACAAATGATCGCAGAGAGATCGCACAGGTTTTAAAGTATTAGTTATGACACTGGCAAGAACCCTACTCAATCACAACATTCTAATTAAAAAACTTCAGAAGTTATTCAAAATTTACGATTTTCTTAACATGGGAGAATAGGGCAAAATTTCACTTAAACTTGCATAAAAAAGAAATATTTTTACCGTAAAGATGCAAGAACAGCTTTTTAATATCAATTTTGATATGTGGATAAACATCATTAACTATAAACATGCGACTTTGAAAATTTCGTGTTAACCCTTTATCGGCCCATTGTATCATATCACAGAAATTGTGTTTACTCGAAAATGGATATAACGATTTTCAAAAAAGTCTGTAGTTAAGTGTTTTTTGGGGTGCTTGGATTGACTCTCATCTTTAGACAAAATTGCCTGTTAACCCTTTATTGGCCTATGGCAACATATGGCAGAAATTGGGCTTACTCGAAAATGGTTTTAGGGATTTTGATGAAAGGTTGGAGTTAGGTGCTTTTGGAAATGCTAAAACAATTGAAATTGTCCCCATCGTCTGAAAAATTCACGTTCACAGTTAAACCTTTAAAGACCAATTGCAACATATGGCATGGCAGTAATTGGGTTTACATGCAAATGGGAAAAGTGATTTTGATGAAAGTTTGGAGTTAGGGATTTTTGATGAGAAGAAACGATTGGATCTCATCTTCAGACAAATTTGCATTCACAGTTAACCCTTTATCAGCCAACTGCAACACAACATAGCAGAAATTGGGTTTACTCGGACATGGATATGTTATTTTAATGAAAGTTTGCAATTAAATGTTTTCGGGAAGGTGTTAAAACGACTGGACTTACCCTCATTTTCAGGAAAAATCGCGTTCTGTGTTAACCCTTTATCGGCCAATTACAATATATGGCAGCAGAAACTGGGTTTGCTTGAAAAACGATATAGGAATTTTGACGAAAGTTTTAGGAGGACCTCGGAAAGGCTCCAGAGCATCCGTATGTCAATTCTTGTACTTCTGCATTTAATAGGGGCTGAACGTATAAAAGAACAGACTGACAAGCCTTTCCATTTATTATTATAGATGTAGCTTGTAACTAATTAAACCACATTAAATAAAAAAAAACTGGAAAACTTGTTTTTTGCATTTAAATTTAAAAGGCCCTACTAGTAACATGTGTTCAAGTATTGATTTTTGTGCCATTTTACTTAGCTTAAGCAAAAAAAAAAAAAAAAAAAAAAAAAAAAAAAATAGTTTTTGTTTAATTTTTTTATTGTTGAGATTAAATATATATATATATATATATATATGCGCAAGTTGCCATCAGATTTTCATACTTTAGTTAATTTAAAAAAAATCTAATTGTCCAATCGATGTTAATTAATCCGACGGATTCAGAAAATTCCCCTTTCATTTGGTACCGTATTTGTAATGAAATTTTGATTAGATTTTTTAAAAATAATTAAAATATGAAAATAATAACCTGGTAAAAGCTTTTTGTTTTGATACTGATTATTATTAATTTTCTTTTCATTAAAAAAAAAAAAAAAAAAAGATTTTGACGAAATTCTGGCAAAAGCAGAATTTAGGTTAGGACAGAGGACTATTAGTTTTTTTTTTTTTTTTTTTTCAAATTATAACATCGCTTTCAAATTATTCAATTATATTTTCGATAAATCTTAGATTTCGATAAATGTCGAACTATTGAAAAATGACAAAAAAAAAAATGCAGATTGAGACTAATAGTCCTCAGTCCTAATAAATATTTCTTGCTTACTCTAGCTGAATATTGTTTTCATTTGTTTCATAATTCGTAAATATTGTTTCATTCAAGTATCATTTTCAATTGAAGTCTTTTTCCTTGTTTGCAGATATTCACGTTCATAAAAGAATGTGTTCTTGAATTTTATAATGAAATACTACAAAATCTGTTCTTATGTGCAGTAAAAACCAAAGATGAAGGATTTAAAGAGTTAGAAATCTCCCGAGTTTTATTGCAGGAAAAATTATTTTTCATTGGTAACCCATTTTTTTAACGTTTAAAATACATTGCAGAAAACATTGCTTTAACCATTTCAATGAAACACATTGGCAAAAGTACTGTTCGTTGTATAAAAACTATGGATCTCTCAAATAGAACTTTATTTTATTTATTTAATGATAAATCTGTCTGTTCAAAGCACTTGCAGCATCTGGCCAAGTGTTTTGATTTTGGTGATCATTAGTGTTTATGCCAGCAGAACAACAGATGTCGCCTAAGTCATTCATATAGAGAACAAATCTGTCTCCTAAAACATTTGTATGGACGTATGTTTTACAAATATAATTTGATATTCTAAATATATTGTTAAAATATTTTTTTGTAATAGAAATCCACATATTTTAAACTGTTAAAACAGACTTCTAACTGCAATTCTGGGTGTTTGTATTGCAAGCAAGAATATGTAAATTGGATTGTATTTGAGTCTGTATTGAGATTTCAGAAGCAAAATAATAATAAAAATAAAATAATAATAAATCTATGTATGTGCTTTTTTTTTTTTTTTTTTTTTTTTTTTTGAAGAAGGTTTCATTTTTTAGGACAGCACATTTCAACAGGTATACAATTTGTGTTGGCATAGAGCCTCAAATATTATGTTTTTACTTTCATGTTACATGTTGTGACCTCATATTTTGTGATGAAGGATTGTGCTTAATTATTTGAACACGAAACAACGATTGTATGTCTTTCACCACCAATTTTTAAAGCATTATATTGCAAGTTCTTAAAAGTTTGCCTGACATAATTTTTATGTTTAAACTAACTTTTGAAATTGAGGTCGTGTAGTAGGGCTACGAGAAGGTGGGTTTTCTTTCCGCGATATTGCAGAAAGACTTGGCAGGAATGTATCCACTGTGCATGAGTGTTGGCAGCAGTGGTCAAGGGAAGGTACTGCCTCAAGAAGACCGGGTTCCGGGCGGCCACGTGGCACTGCTGAGAGGGAAGACCGCCATGTTCGGCGTATGGCTGTGGCTCATCGTACTGCGTCTGCAGCTGAAATTCGAGCTACAGTTGGCACCACAGTGACACAACGAACTGTTACAAATCGGTTACTCCAAGGACAGCTCCGAGCCAGACGCCCTGTAGCGTGCATTCCACTGACTCCAAACCACTGCCATTTGCGACGTGAGTGGTGTCAAGCTAGAGCTCGTTGGAGGACGGAGTGGAGATCTATTGTGTTTTCTGATGAAAGCCGGTTCTGCTTTGGTCAGTGATAGCCGTGTGTTGGTTAGAAGGAGGCCAGGTGAATCCCTGCTAGCGACCTGTCTGCGGCCTAGACACACAGGGCCTACTCCTGGAGTTATGGTTTAAGGAGCAATTTCGTATGACAGCAGGAGCACTCTCGTGGTTATCCCCCGCACCCTGACTGCAAATTTGTACGTCAGTCTAGTGATACAACCTGTTGTGCTGCCATTCATGAACAGCATTCAAGGGGGTGTTTTCCAATAGGATAACGCTCGCCCTCATACCGCTGTTGTAACCCAACATGCTCTACAGAGTGACGATATGTTGCCTTGGCCTGCTAGATCACCAGATCTTTCTCCAATCGAGCACGTATGGGACATCATTGGACGACAACTCCAGCATCATCCACAACCAGCATTAACTGTCCCTGCATTGACCGCCCAAGTGCAACAGGCGTGGAACTCCATCCCACAAATTGATATCCGACACCTGTATGACACAATGCATGCACGTTTACATGCTTGCATTAAAAATTCTGGCGGTTACACCGGTTACTAATTTACCAGCATTTCACATTTGAAATGGCTCTTCTCGCCAATGGCTCTACCTGTGATCTTGAAACTTTAATCAATTAAATATGTTACCTAGACAAATGTATTGCTGAAATTTCATTACTGTACAATAATTTTTTCTTGGCGTTGTGATTTTGTTTTCCATCAGTGTATACATATATATATATATATATATATTATTCATAAGTTTGACTGAATTTTTTTTTTTTTTTCAAAAATTTTTGTTTAATCAATTATATTAGTTTCATAACTGAAATTTAAATAAATATTCAGAGTAATAATTGGTGACTTTAAGTGTTAATTTTATATAAATATCTTCACTTATTCAATTTTATGTATTATTATTTTTTTTTTTTTAAATAAATTAATTTTTCGATTCATTTTGAAAGAAACATTAAATGAATTTATACATATTTTAGTTTTATATTTGCAGGTCATATCCACCACTATTTTTAAATGAATTCTCAAAATTCCATATCACTATCATAAAAATCTCAAATTCTTATACTTTAGTTCTTTGTCACTTCGGACTAGAACACAGAATGTTATTTTCTGTTTCTACTTCAATAGTTACTATCAGCAATTCTGAACAGATAATAAACGCTTGAAGATATTGTGAAACACTGTTGACATTTCCCCCATCAGAGGGATAGTGGAAATCTCAATCCTTTTTTTTTATTATTATTATTATCTTTAGCATTTCTATTCTTTGAAAGTTTCTTGTTTCTGAGAATACTATTACCCTAGCCAAAACTTTCTGTAGAAGGCTACAGACAGGTGGTGTTGCTCCAGCATGCACATGAAGTGGCATTTTGTTTAATAACTGTCCTCCCCTTTTCTTTTCTCTATCAACAAAAGTGCAACAACTTCTTTTGAGATGTTTTATTTTTTTGCTTTTTCATTATTTGATGGATGATTCTTAGAATGTTTGTTAGCAAAATATGTGAAAAAATACTTTGTAAACAGAACAATATTTTTACTTTAATTCGTATTTTGAAAATTTTTAATTGAATTAATCCATCTGATTAACCCGATTAAAAAAATTGATCAGGACTAAGCATTAATCGATTAATCGGCACAGCCCTATCACTTAAAGAAGGGCCATGCTTAATTCTGTGGATTCGAAAGGAAGTATCTGTCATGAAAAAAACTCACACAACAGTTCTTATTATTTACAAAACAATAATATTGTGAGTGACTTAAATAAACTATTCATGCATTAATCATGTAATATACAAGTTTTTATTTTAATCCTTTCTTTCGTCCTAGTTTGAATAATTTGTTTCCTTCCCATTCAAAGGAAGTAGTTTTCGTTATGCAATATCCAAAAGAATTGAAATTTAAAATTTCAAGTAGTTAATTTCTGAAAGTTTTTAAAACACCTAATACCATAGGGAGAAAATGGTCCAGATGCTGTCTATTAAATTATGCAGTTTCTGTGACACCAGCACTCAATAATGTCCAATTTAAAATTTGGACTGTAACTGAGAAGTCACAGAGGGGGATTAGCACCTCCCCTTTCCAACAGTGCACTCTTTGTCATACTAACATTTAACCAACTTGAAATTTAAAATTTCATAAAGTTAGGACTGTAACTGATAAAGCACGATTGGGTGAAGAGGGACAGAACCTGTCTCCTTCCTGTCCTTCCAATTGCACAGTCTTTGGCAGACTACCACCCACTCAACTCCAAATTAAAAATTTTGTGAAGTTTAGAGTTTTCAAGATAAGGCTTCATGTGCGGGGTAAGATGCTCCCTATTTTAATGATTCAGTCTTTGTCATAATAACACCCATTTAACTCCAAACTTAAAATTTTGTAATGTTCAGAACATGATTTTTTTTAGATAAAGCACCGTAGACGGTAAGATGTGTTAAGGTCCTCCCCTTAAACTCATTCAAATTCAAATTTTTGTGAAGTTCGGACAATGATTTTTCATAAGGCATGGGGGGGGGGGGGTTAGAACCTCTCCCCTTTCAACGATGCAGTTTGCATCATACTAACAACCATTCAACTCCAAATTAAAATTTTTTTAGTTCAGACCATGATTTTTTGAGATAAAGCACCATGGGGGGTAAGAGGGGTAAGACCCTCCCCCTCTTTCAGTGATGCAGTCATATCATACTAACTCCCATTCAACTCCAAATTTAAAATTTTATAGTTCAGTTTGAGATAAAGCACCGTAGGGGTAAGTAGAGTTAAGACCTTCCACCCTTTTAATTATAATTACTTGTAATTGCCCTTAAGTGTAAAATATATCAAAGATATTCATTAATATTATACGTAATACATCATTCGAAAGATATTTTAAAGTACTTTTATTGCAGACTGCTAAAGTGATATAAACTGTTCAAATCCCGCACAAAACTTTTGAAGAAAATCCAGAACTTTTTTATTAAACCAACTAAACTGTTCTAATATTCTACCTGAGATTCAATCTAAAATAACTTCAGCGTTGCTTCATAGTATGTCTTATAATACGACTTGCACAATTTATTACTTTCTTCTATATTCAATAGAAGAAAGTATTGGATTCGTAAAAATTTTCGACCTCGGGTTTTTCTTGGATTTACACGTTTTGAGAGCTGTAGAACACGATTTGACCATTTTTAGAAAATGTCTGTCTGTCTGTGTGTGTGACAAAATTTTGTGGAAACTATACCTCAGGAACTATAGCACAGAATTTTATACAAATTGGTATGTAGTTGCGCCTTGAAATAAATTAGTACCTATGAATTTTTGGTAAAAATTGTCTTAAAGGTTGCGTTGCCATCCCGCTTTTTCTAAATTTTTAACATGGTGATATAGGACAAAATTTTGTATAAATGTGCATAAAGAGAATTATTTTTTAGTAATCATTATGAAATTTACAAGAATTATTTATAATAGAGATAGTCAACTGGGAAAAAAATTTTGTATGTGTAGGAGCCTCGTCAACCCCCCTGGGAGGGGGGGAAATCCCACCTTGAGGGGAGTAAATTTTCAAGATGGGTATCTTTCAAAAGGTCTCGTCAATGCCTTTAAAACGAATGATTGAACTATAAATCTGTGACTATTTAAAACAAAGTTATCGATTTTTATTTTTTACGAAAAATAAATAAATAAATAAATAAAATTTAACCAAATTTGGTATTTAGTTGGTCCCTGACATAAACTGGTGCTGATTAGATTTGGGGATCAATCGCTTAACAGGAGGTGCTGTGATCGTATTTTTTCTAAATTTTTAACATTGCAGTATAGGACAAAATTTCGTATAAATGTACATGATGAGAGTTATTCTTAACCTGTGATTGTAAAATTAATATGAATTATTGATAATAGTAATAGTTAATTAGGAAAAAGTTTTGTGCATGTGGGGGCATTGTTTCCCTCCCCCCTGGGGAGAAGTACCCCCCGGGAGGGGGTAAATTTTCAAGATGGGTATCTTTCGAAAAGTCTTGTCAATACCTTTAAAATGAATGGTTGAACTATAAATATGTGATAATTTAAAACATAGTTATCGATTTTTTTTTTTTACTTTCAATAAAAAAAAACTTGGATTTTTTTTTTTTTTTTTTTGTTACTGAGTGAATTTGTATAGGAAAATATAGAAGAAAGTCTTGTGGTGGCCACAACATACTAGTTTTTTAATCTTATTTCTAACAACCACATGACTTCCACCTTCCAGTATCGACTATTATAAACTATTTTGGAAGTAATATTTCCAGAAGGCATAAATGACAGCATCAAGACTGTAAAATTAATGCAGAACTCATAGCAGTAATCATTTAAAATATTTCTCTACCTATTAAATAATTGTTTTAATAAGAAGAAAATTCTGTTTCATTTACTTGTGGTATGAATTCTTTACCAATTTTCCACCCTTGTAATCAATCACTTGCCTAGCAATTTTTCTGTGATAGAAAAAGGCATACAAAAGATAATTTATACAGCAAGTTTAAAGAAAATTGAAAGAGCAAATTTTTTGGGAACGATAATTTCTGATATCTAAAACTGACCCATCTTATGCTACCTATAAATTTTTCTGTGGTAACCAAGTAATGCAGACAAAACAAGGTTCACATTAGGGATTGCGATAATCTCATTATATTAAAGTAAAATATAAAGGATTACACCAAAATTGAGTAAGTCTTTATAACATTTTTCTTAACTCTAAATATTTGTTAAGAGAATATACAAAGAAGTGTGTTTTTTATTTAAAAACAGTTAAAAAATGTGGAAGCTAAATGCTTTTATATATGAAATAATTTTGACAAATCAAACAAACACTGTCAAAATGAAAAAATGTTCACGATGACACAGACTTCATAAAATTAAAAAATAAATAAAAATTCAGGTATTGGGAGAAAAAATGAGTACTTTTCCATTTCACTCGTCAAAATGATACAGCAGACTCTAGTCTTTAAGCGCCTAAGAAAGTAATTGTTTCAAAACACTTGGAGTAATAATAAGAAAATTAAGGAAACTATCATTTAATGAGTTTTTTTTTTTTTTTTTTAATAGAAGTTTTTTTTCTTTTCAGAAGTAAAGTTTCTGAAATTTTGCTTAAAGCTAAATACAACATTTATTTTATCATATCCATAATTACGGATGTAAATTAACTTTAAATTAAAAAAATAAATAAATAAACCTAAGTTACAAATTAAATAATAATCCATTAATGCATCACTGTCGCCAATAAAGTTTTGCTTGGCTAGATTTGCACCAGCAAAATGGAAAAGCACAAAAAAAAAAAAAAAAAACTGAGTAGTAGATGTTTAATATATTAATTTAAATAAACTTTATCTTTATCTTGCACTTCTTACTTTAAAAAAAAAGTAAAAATAAATAAAAAGTTTCCGATTCTGTACAAACTTGTTATCAAAAACTAAGTAAGACACACTGCACTTAGTTTTATTTTAATAATGCATGCACTTGTTAGTCAGATAAGTTATGCTTACTATTATAACAATCATACACTTATTCCAATGAAACCATTCACTAAAACCAAAAAAAAAAAAAAAAAAAAAAATTCGCCAACGTCTATGAACGTATTTTGTCTCCAATATTTAATTTTATGAAACATCTATGCTGTACTAAACTAAATACTCAGGAAATTTCTAGAACTATAGCATAATCAAGGTTTGAGGTATTAAATTTAAGATAAACATACATAAATATAAGAAAATAAAGGAAGCTTCCCGTGACAAAAATAGATATTTTGAAGCATGTATTTGAGTAGTTTTAAAGTACCATATTATCATGAATAAATTATCACAACGAAATCTTAAATTTATTTGTGTTATTTTTCATTTATTTTTAACATCAGACTTGGATTAGATTACTTCTAACCATAGAATAACTTGTGGTTGGGGGATTTCTTTGAGAATAGACTAACTTGGATAAATTACATTTTCTTAATGTTTATATTTACATTTTACACACCGCAGCGTGATAGGGATTCGTTGATCAAAATCCAAGACGCATGCGTGAAATGACGAAATTTGCGTCAGTACTACGTAATTTGAAGAACCAATCAGAGGAAAAAAGTCCCCTTGTTACTGTTCTAAGTTTAATCCACTGAGCTGAAGAACAGCTCAATGGTTTAATCACCTGTTGCTCTAACTACTCACGAAATAGAAAAACAATTTTCGATCAAAGATGCTATTTATGTAAACGGAACACATGTAGTTCCCCCGCGTGTTAGCTTCACTGCCGTATCTGTATGATTATGTGTATCGTGAAATCAACCTAAAACAGACGAAATAATACGTGATACTCCTCCGACTGGAATGTATATATTTAAACAATCTAATGTTCCTCTGGTAATTATGTAAAGTTTTTTGCAACCACACATAATTACGTTAAGTAGCAACAAAACACAATTTTAATATGGATATCCTTATTCATTCGGTAGAGAAACCTCATAAATGTGAAATGTGTTCAAAATCATTTTCACGAGTTGAAAATCTAAAAACACATCTTGTGAGTCACACTGGAGAGAAACCTCATAAATGTGAAATGTGTTCAAAATCATTTTCACAAGTTGCACATCTAAAAAGACATCTTTTGTGTCATACTGGAGAGAAACCTCATAAATGTGAAATGTGTTCAAAATCATTTTCACGAGTTGAACATCTAAAAAGTCATCTTTTGTGTCATACTGGGGAGAAACCTCATAAATGTGAAATGTGTTCAAAATCATTTTCACGAGTTGAACATCTAAAAAGTCATCTTTTGTGTCATACTGGGGAGAAACCTCATAAATGTGAAATGTGTTCAAAATCATTTTCACATGTTCAGAGTCTAAATGCACATCTTTTGTGTCATACTAGAGAGAAACCTCATAAATGTAAAATGTGTTCAAAATCGTTTTCAGAAGTTGGGTCTCTAAATCGACATCTTTTGTGTCATACTGGAGAGAAACCTCATAAATGTGAAATGTGTTCAAAATCATTTTCACAAGTTGCACATCTAAAAAGACATCTTTTGTGTCATACTGGAGAGAAACCTCATAAATGTGAAATGTGTTCAAAATCATTTTCACGAGTTGCACATCTAAAAAGTCATCTTTTGTGTCATACTGGGGAGAAACCTCATAAATGTGAAATGTGTTCAAAATCATTTTCACATGTTCAGAGTCTAAAAGCACATCTTTTGTGTCATACTGGAGAGAAACCTCATAAATGTGAAATGTGTTTAAAATCATTTTCACATGTTCAGAGTCTAAAAACACATCTTCTGAGTCACACTGGAGAGAAACCTCATAAATGTGAAATGTGTTTAAAATCATTTTCACATGTTCAGAGTCTAAAAGCACATCTTTTGTGTCATACTGGAGAGAAACCTCATAAATGTGAAATGTGTTTAAAATCATTTTCACATGTTCAGAGTCTAAAAACACATCTTCTGAGTCACACTGGAGAGAAACCTCATAAATGTGAAATGTGTTCAAAATCATTTTCACATGTTCAGAGTCTAAAAGCACATCTTTTGTGTCATACTGGAGAGAAACCTCATAAATGTGAAATGTGTTCAAAATCATTTTCTCATCTTGGAAATCTAAAAACACATCTTCTGTGTCACACTGGAGAGAAACCTCATAAATGTGAAATGTGTTCAAAATCATTTTCACAAGTTGGACATCTAAAAAGTCATCTTTTGTGTCACACTGGAGAGAAACCTCATAAATGTGAAATGTGTTCAAAATCGTTTTCAGGAGTTGGGTCTCTAAAAAGACATCTTTTGTGTCATACTGGAGAGAAACCTCATAAATGTGAAATGTGTTCAAAATCATTTTCACGAGTTGAAAATCTAAAAACACATCTTGTGAGTCACACTGGAGAGAAACCTCATAAATGTGAAATGTGTTCAAAATCATTTTCACAAGTTGCACATCTAAAAAGACATCTTTTGTGTCATACTGGAGAGAAACCTCATAAATGTGAAATGTGTTCAAAATCATTTTCACGAGTTGAAAATCTAAAAAGACATCTTCTGAGTCACACTGGAGAGAAACCTCATTAATGTGAAATGTGTTCAACATCATTTTCACAAGTTGGACATCTAAAAAGACATATTTTGTGTAATACTGGAGAGAAACTTCATAAATGTGAAATATGTTCAAAATCGTTTTCAGAAGTTGGATCTCTAAAATGTCATCTTTAGTCTCATACTGAAGAGAAACTTCATTAATGTGAAATCTGTTTAAAATCATTTTCGCTAGCTGGAAATTTGAAAACACATCTTTTTGTAACCATATGCTTGTTCTGAATAGGAAAAATAATTTTCAACAAAGCATTGTTTAAACACACATTTCCTTTCTCATGCAGAAAACTCATTCTAATGGGAAGTATGTTCAAAAGGATAACCAGAGGTAAAACTTTTCAAAGAATGCTGTTTTAAACACACAAACATCAACAACAAAAATTGAACTCGTCTCCTGATTGTATATAAGGATCAATACAAAATCCTTTAATGGGATAATATTTTGTGATGCAGCTCTACAATTTATGGCTATATGATTTTAAAATGTGGGTTTTAAAAATTTTTAATTTTGAATGACGCTGTATATAAAAACTGGATGGCTGTATGATTTTAAAAATATCAAATTTTGAGTGACGCTATATAAAAACTGGATTTTCGCCCTTCCTGTCTCAAGGTGTCTACTAGGTCATGAAAATCATGAAGAGGTCATGAAAGTCAAGAACAGGTCATGAAATTCTACCATCAGTTTAAGTCACGTATTCTTTCAGGTATAGTTCAACTTTCACGAGTTGGCCCTTCGTCCCTCCTTCTTTTCGAAGAGTTTATTTTAACGTAGGGGTGCACAAAGTGAAAAGAATGAATGGGTGGGGGAAAAAGAAGGTTGCCATGAAAATAACACATCAAGCCAATAATTTTTACTTTTCGCCAGCTGAAATCCGTTTTGCCTATTTAAAGGAGCATGTGTTCAGGAAAAAAAATAATTTTCTTTGAAAACATTTAAAAAATAAAAATAAGAAAACGTTTTTACGCTTTTTTTTTTTTTTTTAAGAAAAGAAAAACATTTTTTAAAATACTGAATAAATAAATGGGGAATTTTATTAAAATAAATTGAGATGTACACATAATTTACAGTATTATGTACACAATAGCTCTCAGAATACACAGCAGATACGAATATGAAAGATAATTTCTTACATTATTCTTATAATGGCTTTTCATTTCTACGTATTTAGTCTTAAAAAAAAAAAAAAAAAAAAAAAAAAAAAGAGAGAAAGAAAGAAAAGAAAAGAAAAAAATTTTAATTACAGGAGTGCAGTTCTTTATTTAAATTTTAAATATTTTTCTTTCTTTCTTTCTTTCTTTCTTTTTTTTTTTTTACAATTTTATTTTTTACATTTTAATTAATTTATTTGTTTTTAAGAGAAAGAAAGCAAAAAGAAAGAAAGTTTGGTAGATTGGTAGTTTTTTTATGGTGCTAGGTCCAAATTAGGACATACGGAAAAAAAAAAAAAAAAGGAGGAGAAGAGAGAAAAAAAAGACTGCAAACCGAAATTTTGAAATATTGTTTAGACAATCATAACATTTTCTCATCGTATTAATAATTAGTTATAATGTAACAAATATTTTTTAATGGTATAACGTATTAGAAAGCCCAAAAGTTCTCCTAATTTGGAAATAAGTAAATAGATAATAAACAGTATTTTCGCCAAAATGTCGCAAAACTCGCAAAGATAACAAACCACCTCCCTTTTCACCCTCAACCGATTTCAAGGTAATAAAATCGTCGCAGCCTACGTCACGCTTGATTGACAGGGGCCAACTCGTGACAGTCGAACTATAGCCCAATTTCACCAGTTGGGTCGAAAACAATTTTTTTCTCTTGCAATTTGGGTTGAGTTGGTTATATTTTTTTCCCTATGTGTTTGGTCGACTTGAGAATATCTTGCAAAATAATTTCTTTAACGGGCAAAAACATAATTTGTCAACACATCCTTTGGTGCATTGTCGCTTGTGCCCACTTTGTTCGCCTAATGAATGGTAGTATTTTTTTCAACCCGATACAATTGTTGTGAGTTTATTGTATTTTATGGTGTTTATTCAAAGTTTTGTATTTATTACTAAACTTGAAGCACATTTTGTACACTTGAAGTACACAACACACCTAAATGGTTAAAAATTATTATTTATCCATTTTTCAGATTTTAAAACTTTTAAATTGGTGCATTAGTAATTACATTTTAAATTATTTACCAGTTGTATAGCAATAAAAATTTTCTTTGTAGTTTAAATTGCCAGATCTTTAGATGAATTATTAATTTTCATTTTAGGTTTTGAGGCGGGTGTGGGTCATTAAAATTATCTAATGTGAGTTCAGGCCGATTTTCTGGTTACTATTATTTACGAAGCATTCGTAAACCAGAAGCTTGAAACTATAATTTTAATTAGACACCTTAATTAACTTCTGTTATGTTATTCTGAGACCTTTCGAGGGAGATCCCCCTCATCTTCGGTGGATTTCTCAAGTGGACCACTTCTTTCAGCAAGCCTCTTCCTTTCTCTTTGTTGTACTAAATGTTGCCACGATCAGCACAATCCTACTGTCGGCTCATTGTCATCAATTGAATTATAATTCATGAGGATTTAGGTTTTGAGGGATTTCGTGAGGATTTGTTTTAGTGAAACTGTAGAAATCCTCATAAATTATAATTTGTTAATCAATTTTTTTTAATTAAAACAGTATAATTGTATATCAGAATGCACTATTTTTTTCAAATATAGAATGTATAGGAAGTTTTGTATTGTATTTTGAAGTATATAAGAATGTATTTTGAAGTATAGGAAAGACATCGGAATGCAAAGTTTGAGATGCATCGTTATATACTTTTTAGTTTAATTATTCTTCTATTCTTAGTCTTTTCGTGGGGTAAAAAAAAAAGTTTGTAGATTTGAAAAAAATTTTAATATATATATTCCTCTCCTTAATGTAAGGAAAATAAATGACAGTTTTCAAATCCGCAGAAAAACTAATACAGTTACAATATTATAACATTGCACAAATAGTGTACAGTCACCCCCCTAAAAAAAACGCCCCCCCACCTAATTTTGCCGTAAATTATCGTAGAAACATGCGACTGGTAACAATCAGTTTATAATAACGTCTAGTTTATAATGTTATAGTTAGATTTTACTTAGGGGGTCGTCTACATATTAAAACTGACATCAACTTCATTTTTTTTAGTGGTAACCCCCATTTTTTATAATTTATTTGAATTCTTTGGATCAAATCATCACGGAAAATGGTATAGTTTATATATTTCGCTCAATTTTTCATAGAGTTATAAGCTGTCAAAGTTTGGGGATGCTAATGTTAAATGAATGTGACAAACATTAAATCATATCTTCCGAAATAATTATGATATTTAAATTCTGTTTTTTTTTATTCGTTAGAATGAAGTGACCCAAACATATTCCATGCAAATTTTTGCTAAATAAACATTTTTTGAATTATGAAAATTATTAATAAATTCATATTTGAAATAATTATGAATTATGACCTATGTTAATTTTTGCACGAATAGAGCGGGCATCATCAAAAACATGGGTTTCCAAATTTACAGCTCGTGAGTTACAGTGATATTTCACTTTTTATTCCTGTTAGGGGGCCGTCACTTGTTATAATCTGTATCCTCTATAAGTAAATGTTTGTATATAATTTGACGGAAAACTGTTTTAATTTACCTTTACGTTATTTTTTTTGTTTCCTAAGCAATATTTCGATCTTTATTATACAAATTGGCATATTTTTGTAAAGTTATCACAATGTAGGTGAGGGATTGTGAAAGAATTTCAAAAGAAAAGAAGCCTCTGATTCGCTGAAACACTATATTAAAAAAAAGACTAATTTGCATATTCCTATTTGACTCCATATGTGACGCTGGTATGCATAAATCACAATGGTATTTACTAGATCGATTATTGAAGACAAAACTTAAATGATTTAATTACAAATATGCAAAATTATTTTGTTTTATATTATAAAGTTTTAGAAAAATTGTGAAAAGGCGTGGCTTACGGTACAAGAGAGGAATATATCCGATCCTAATATGTTAAGTCTTTCTTCATAAGTATTAAATATCTTTTTCTAGTTTTTCGCTGCTAAAATTCTATTTTAACCCTGTTACACTTTTTTTCGCATTTCAATATTCAAGAGTACGTACACCTCTAGTTAAATATCATGTTTTAGGAAACACGGTACAGCGAAACTGATTGCATGAAACAGCAATTATGCATTCGACAACCGTTTTATTATTATTATGAATATTTAATAATTTTAAAAAGATTTTTTACCATGAATTTTCTGTTTAAATTTTGTTGTGACATATTTGCATTTGGTTACTGTACCGTTTGTAAGCTTTGTGTTATTTAAAATTTATCCCATAATGTAACATAATAAAATATCAAATTTCTATTAAAAGTTTTTTAATACAGAATCAAATAGTGAAAAATTGGTTTATTATTTTTATATTTTTTTTAAGTTTATAAGATCTATTATTGGAACATAGCTCAACAGTATTTATTTTCAATTTCCTAATCACGAAATCAAAGTCACAGTTATTATGGAATAAAAATTTAAAACAAAGGAATTGTCTTATTACTTTCAAATATATAGATATTGATCTTACAGAATCCAGAAATTTCATTTGAAAGACTTTAAACGTCTAAATTTAAAAATTCAAAATAAAATAAATTAATCTAAATGCTTTTAAAGTTGAAACGGGAAGATTTCAAAATATATGAAAATTGGCATTTGTGTTTTGAACATTTTGGTGCGGCAGATATTAAAAACAATATTTTAATGATGAGCTGAACCTGAGCTTAAGAGAGGGCGGATCCAGATATTTAGCACGAGTGATATCACCTGACTAAAACCAGAATAAACAACATTTTATTTTATTCCGGGGTATTTTTAGCCCACTGTTATTCCTTTTTTTTTTTTTTTTTTTTTTTCAAACTTCAACACTAGCTACAGTACGCTTACGTCCTATTTACATTAAGCTTTGATATGGAAGCTATGTTGCTGTTTTTCGATGCTGCGAAATTTACAAAATATATTTGTGTTAATATACTATACAGATAGAAGAATAATTATATAATATCAACAAAACTTCTTTAATCAATATGTTTATATACTTTACTGTATGGAAATGTTTATATATGAATATTGTATTTATTTTTAATGAGACATATAAACACAAAATACTAAAAAAAAGAAGAAAATGTGTTATAAATTTTTATAATTCAAGCAAAATATATATGCATACTTGCCAACCTAACCCGTAACATTTTTAGTTCCCGCCCCTGTGTGTACACAATTTAATTTTTAGAGTAATTAACTTCAAATACATTTAGGATTAACTCATTGGAATTCTTATGGAAATCCCATTCAGGCCACACGTGCTGCTTAGAAGCGTGTTATGTTTATCGAGTTTCAATAAACCCCATTAGGCCTTAACGATATAATCCTATAGAGCAAGCGCACGGGACGTCACTGTGACAGATTATACCGCACGTACTGTAGATTGTAGGCAAAAGGTGGGATAAAGCACCAATGGAAAGGCAGATACTTTGCCTACATGCGCAAAAGTTGCAGAATAGCGTCGCTTGTTTATAAACATGCGCCTGCTCTATAAAAATCCAATAAAAAAAAAAAAAAACATGAAGTAAATTTTAAATAAAGTGTCAGTAATTACTTAAAACTATGTAAGTTCTGTAGTTTTATATCATGTTTTACACTGCCGGCTGACTTGGCCTAAATGGAAAGATCAGTGTCAGCCACCGATGGCTGACATGGCGCTAAAAAGACTGATGTGAAAAAAATGTACGGAAAGGGGCGGGACCAGTAATCTTCCGGGTTAGGTTGACAAGAATGTATATACATAGAGCAATGCCAGAAAATGTTCTTTATTTTTCATGAACCAGATGAATGGTACTTTTTTTCTGAATAGTCTATGTATTAAACATAATGCTGCTTTAAATACCCTTTAAATGAAAAGTTTTATTACATAAAGTAATTTTCAGGCACTCTACAGCTCCCAAATGACACACAATACGAAACCCCGCCCTTTTCCAGTGTTTAAAGGGTATTAACGTTTAATATGCTTTCTATTCGTTTTGATCTTTCCTCCTCCTCATCTTCTTTTTTCCTTCAGAAAAAAGAGTTATGTAACATTTTGACCTTTTCAAGTGAAGATTTAGATTAAGGGTAGTCAGCCTTTCTACTCCCACCGTCCACTTCGGTATCTGTGTTAAAGAGTAGAATTTTAGAACATCCCATTAAGTAGTAGGATTTATGATTTTGCATATTAATTTGTTACACATTATAAAATATAAAAGCAAAAGAATGTCGTGGATATTTATGTAAAAGTTTTTAATAATGTCATGAAAAAATAATAATTAATTAAAAAAATAAATAAATAAAAATAAAAAAAATCTGTTTTAATATTTTTAAAAAGTCAATTAAATTAAAGAAAATGAAAGTACTGCAGTATCAGAACAAACTCCCATTGTCACTGTGAAACGGCCGTGGGAACCAGGTTGAGTGCCGCCGTTTCAGACAATTATACGGCAGCTTGAGTTTAAATAATTTTGAATTTTCAAACAAATTTAAAACAATTGGCCTTTTTTTTTCTCTTTTGATAGATATTTTAATATCTATTCAAGCTATTTAATGTTCTTCGTATGAAGTGAACTAGCTGATGTTTAATCAATAGAAACCAATAAAAATCTTTTAATTCATAAACTAACTCAGAAAGTTCTGTGAATTAGTCATTTTCTTTTATTTTATAATTAACATTTCCTAAATTTTTTTCCAGTGTGAAACTTAATAAATAATGTATAATGGGTGGTAGATCATGATTTATATATTCTACATGTATAGACGGACCCCTAATACATTTTCACGTGTAACTCTATTTAAAATTGATTTAAGGTGTATAAATAGGTATGTTTTTCGAACCGCCTTGATCTCAGAAATCTGAATATGAAGTCAAAAATAAGGGTTGAAATGAAGGGTTAAAATGAAGTTAATGCCAGTTTTAATATGTACAGGGATGGAACACGGGCGCAGAATTCACACCGGAATCTGTTTAAGAAATTTCTATACCTATAATATCGTTGATTTAAGAGGTAGAAATTTTTCTTACTTTCATAGTGGTATGAATTATGCGCCCGTGTTCCATCCCTGTATGTAGACGACCCCATAGGCAAAATGTAACTATACCGTTATAAACTAGATGTTATTACAAATCGATCGGTACCAGTCAAGTGTTTCTACGATAATTTACGGCGAAATTAGGTGGGGGGGGGGGTGGCGTTAGAGAGACAGACACACAGACCATTCGCTAAAAACATGATTTTCGTATGTAGGGGACCTCAGAACATGTAAATATAGCAAAAACTCACGTTCGAAAATTTGACCCTAAAACAATACTTTCTGGTCCCTATGGGTAAGAGAAAATAAAAATGACAGACCTAAGATATCACAATTTTCATTTTTAGAAAAGAAACATTTTATTCATGTTTTTCAGCACATTCTTTATACAGCTTCCTGGCACATTCTAAACATTATGGAGATTTACAAGATATGCATAAATATGCAGTTTTCCTTTTTTTCTCTCGGGGGCACATGTGGCATGTTTTTCTTGGATTTATTTTTGTTTCACTGTAAATTGTTTTATCTTGTGTGTCCCCTTCATTTCCTATGATACGTCTCATTGTCGTCCGTAATTTGTGATTTATTCTTGGATTTCAGATTCTATTCCATATTTGAGAAAGGCCACAATCTCATGCTAATGTGCATAAGAATGCAATTCTGGTCATAATTGGATTGTTGGAGTAAATTTTATGCAAAATGTAGGAATTAACTGCACTCATATCTAACAATCTATAGAAAATCGCCATTGGCCAGCGTGTTGTTGTTCTTCTGCAGGAATATACAGAACATTTTTCATCCAATGAATCGAACCCATCTTTTGTTCTGTTATAAAAAGCAATTATTTCTGGTTTTAGGGTTTCAGAATCGATTTCTTTAGAATGATGCGTAGATGACATGAAAACAACATCTCTTCGTTTTTTTGGTACATAAGAAATTAGTGTAAAATCTTTTGTAAATCCATATCATGATGAGTTTTCTTTTCTTGATTTATTTGGAAGGAACTCTAGGAATCTCTCTTTTGTTTCTATTAACAGTTCGAACATACGTCAAACCTTTCTTTTTCAGTTCTGATAAAAGTTCCATGGAAGAGAACCAATTATCTACTGTAATGTTCCTATTTGTGTTGAAAATTGGTTTACTTAACCGTAAAACAGCTTCTGTGGGTTTGCTGAATGACTTCAGACTTTCGTCTATGCCTATATTATCGGAATTTTTTTCTCAGTATATATATAAACCATTATGTCATTTAAATTATAATATACGAATTTCATATATTTAGATTTGTCTTAAATTGGCATTAACACTATTTTTTGTATTATACACTTTGTTTAAAGCTGCATTTGTGCTCTTACAATTTGTATTATTTCTGTAATTTATTCAATATATATATATAGCTATTACGAGCATCAGTTCGACACATGATTTTAAGCCCATATTTTGCAGGCTTTTGAGGCAGATACATTTTGAACCGGCATTTCGTCTGCATAAATACAGGGGCCGTTTGTGTAAGCCTTCTGTGAATTTTCAATAAATGAATTTAATAATTCGGAGATAAGGGCTGCAGGATTCGCTATTTTGCGGATTTGTGTGTCATCAAGATTATCAAATCGCAAATTTAGAATCAAGAATTTAAATCTCTTGATTGACATAACTGCACGGAATGTATCTCGACCAGTTCCGTCTGTAGCAAAAAAACATTCAATATCTTCATGGTTAGATTTGAAGATAGATGTGTATATAAGCAAATCTAAAAGCACCCTCAATTCCATGATGGTTGTGTTAGAAATTTTACCTTTACTGGTATCAGAAAAATTTCTACTTTTTCCTATTTTCACATTTGTCCATTTCATTATACTCTTCAACGTTTCATTTGTGAAAAGGAGATCCCATATCTCTTTTGGAGTCGCTTTTCTTCCTAGGTTTCCATAGGAGCGATGTCCTGGAAGATCGCACATTCTTTTGCCATTCAAGAGATAACCACTTGAATCGTTTTTTTCCCTGTAATAATATTTAGTTCAAGAAGTTTCATTCTCTGTTTCTATACTCTCATTGTCAGATTCAGGAATTTCAGAATCTGTAGAATGCAAACTTTCTTGATTATATTCTTCTGAACATCTTCAACGTCACTAAAATTACTTCCTATTTCTTCTAAAATCCTTTGTAACTCATCTGCATAACACGGATCAGAAGGCTGAATAATGTTTCGCAGCCCCCAATCTCAAAGCCATGTTTCTTCCCTTTGCTCGAAATTGTAACGCACTGAGGGACGTGAAGTCTCTCGGACCAACTGTAAAAAAATAAAAGAATTTCAAAAGGAAGCAGGTGAAAAAATTTCTAGCTAAAATGAGAAATCAAGGTCAGTGTCACAAAAAAAAAAAGCTACTGAACGAATCCGTTCAATCAAGCTAAAAATAGAATAGGGGTGATAGAAAAGAATTTTGAAGCGGTTTCTGAGACCAACGTCCGCAGTTACTTGTTAAAAAGTAAGATTGGATATATTACATACAAACTTTGAATAAACACCATAAAATGCAATAAACTCGCAACAATTATTTCGGGTCGAAAAAACACACGACCTTTCATCAGGCGAATAAAGTAAGCACGAGTGCTGCAGTCAAAGCGGCCCCCTTCATCAGGCGAATAAAGTAAGAACGAGTGCTGCAGTCAAAGCGGCCAACGCAGGTGCGTTGCCGCTTTGACTGCAGCACTCGTGCTTACTTTATTCGCCTGATGAAGGGTCGTGTGTTTTTTCGACCCGAAATAATTGTTGCGAGTTTATCGCATTTTATGGTGTTTATTCAAAGTTTGTAAGTAATATTTTTTACAACGCCAGTTTTGTGGTGCTTTTTTATTAAATTTAGATTGGATATGTCGATAAAAAAGGTCATGAAAATTTTTTTGAGGTCATGAATTTTTTTTCTGTCAAGTCAGTAGACACCCTGTGTCTGCTCTCATTTATCACAGTTGTGCACGGTAAAAAGCACATTAGGGTGATAGGTCATTACTTTTCAGGTTTTGTGTGAATATGCCTTAAAGTGCAAAGAATGCTTTCAAGCGTTTGTAGAAAATGCGCTGAAATTTGTATTTGTGGTACTGACAATGATACAGCACATATGTTTCATACGCGTAACACATACAGAACACTTATGTATTTGTTGTATAATTATTTTTTCAGTATTAGAAAAACAATAGTTTTATTAATTCAATTAAAACTTTTAAATAAATTCTTGAAATAATTTTAAAGTACGGTTGGTATCCCATTTTTTGCACAAGTTTGAGCCCTTCTCACGAAACAGAAGGTGAAATAATAATTATGACTTCAATTTCAATATATTTATAAGCATTTAACTGTTCTGTAACTTGTTTTATCCGATTATTATAAAAATTCATACAACGTTTTCAATGTATACGAAATACGACGGGAGCTAATAGTGGCTGCATAAGAATTTACTAGCAGGCTTTGCCCGCTTCGCTGGTCATTATATTGAAATGAATCCCCAAGACAGCATATCATTAATAATAAAATATCTTAAAAAAAAAAAAAAAAATCATTGAAATCCGTCAAAGTCTAAGTTTAAGTTCTTGCTACTTTCGGTAGCGGTATTCCCGCTCGTCACAGTCGAGTCTGGAGCACAATGCCTTTGGCAATCCCTTACCTGCTTTTTACTCCCCATTCCTCGCGGTTAAAGTTGAAAGTTTTACAAAATCTTATTAAAGTGCATATTTCGCACACTTAATTAACACCCACACACCAAAATTCGCCATTCTTAGGTAATTTGAAGACTTTAAGCTTCAAAATGTGGTTTTAAAATTATTTTATATTGCATGTTGCATACACATACCTAAAAGAAACATCAAAAAATTGAGATCCTAAAATTATTTAAAGCTGAGCTATGCTTTAAAACTTTTTTTTTTTTTTTTTAATCTCTCCCTCCGCTGTTAAAGGAGTGAAGGAGGAGGGAATTTCGCAAAATCTCTTCATTCTATGAGTTAGATACATATAATCGTCCCTTACATAAAAAATTTCCAACCTAACATAATTTAGTGCAGCGTTACGCATGAATACATGTTTTTGCCCCCCATTCTCCAAAGGGCGGTAGGGTGGAATTTCACAAAATCCCTTTGTAGTGTGCGTTCAATTCCATTTCCTCGTGTGTTGAGTACCATTCTTCGAAAACCTTTTCCCTTCCCCCCCCCCCCTTAAAAATCCAAAATTCCAAAATCGCAGAAAATATTTTTTTTGTACTCAACTCTGTTCTTTCCATCTGCAATTTCTTCACCGTTAAGTAATTTTGAGCTGAGTTATGCCTTCTGCCCCCCAAGGGGGACAGGGAGGGGGCATTTTGCAAAATTCCGTTTTAGTGGGGTGTCAGGCTCCGAAAACCAACCTGGTCACTAAAATTTGTGACCCTCTTTCAAACAGAAATCGTCATGGTAGTGTTGAGTCAGTGAATCAGTGAGTTTACTTTTATATGTACAGATTTGTTTATATTTTTTACGGACTACTTGGCTTAAGGTTGCTGTCACAAAAATAGAGCCCTTGGTGAAAAATGTCCTATCTACTTCAGTATTAAAATTAAAAATATACCCTGGATTATCAACAAATAAAGCTCTTTAATACAGATCTGAATTAGCTTTTATTTTCTTATTATTTAATTTTTATAATGACCTCATGTTGTCATGCGCCTAAGCAAAATTAATATTTATTATTTTTTTATTATTATTATTCGCGTGAAATATTCTTTGGAAACAATTAAAAATTAAAATAAATTATTTTAAAGTTTTATTATAGAAGAAATATCTCTCGACGATTGTAATGAAATGCTCGCCCTCTGGTGGGCTAAGGGGAAATTATCATACCACTGATAGCTTTCACGCTGAAACAATGATAGAACAATAAGAAAGAACAATAATAAATGCACGTGTCTATTATATTCACTAATAACTGCAGTCGAGAAAGCGCCATCTATCGATCATTACAAACGCGGATATACGCAAGCGAAGAGTGACGTCACTGACCGTCGGTTGATGCAAGAAAAGGATTTCCTATGTTAATCGCCCATTGGATTTTTTGAAAAAATTATTAAAAATCGAGGAAAATTATTTCCTTATTTTAATCCCCATATTTGGGTATATATATATGTATTAGTTATCATGTGAATGTGTTACATTGAGTTATTTTGCTGTCAAATTGAAAAAAAATTAATTTTAAATTTCTAAACTCTGTTGTCCTTGGCGTTTTTGTATTTGGCGATCAAAAACATAGTACGAAAATATACATGCCAGATGTATATTTTGGTAATATGAATTGTACGAAATATTGTTTCATTTTATTCATTACTCTCTTAATATGAGTTGTTAAAATAACCATTATTTATGAAAGGAATTAAATTATGTTCGCCAGATAATTTGGCGATATATTTTTTTCTGCCAAGGATGACCGATATCAAATCTATTCTGCTGCAATATATTAGTATCTTATATCGGATACTTTATTTAGACATTTGAAAAGAAATTTGACTTCAAATTATGATAGAATATTTATCATTTTCATTTTATTAGTATATTAGTTGGATATTTATTGTGTAAATATTATCCTTTGAAATGAAATGTTTATGTTTTCAATCGAATATGGAAGTTTGCCATTTTTTTCTAGAGTTTTGAAATTTAAAATTCAAATTTTATCAATTTTACAATAAAAACAACGTAATATAACGCATGCACATGATAACTAATACAAACTTATACCCTAAATATGGGGATTAAAATCGGGAAATAATTTTCCTCGATATTTAATAATTTTTTACAAAAAATCCAATGGGCGTTTAACATAGGAAATATTTTTCTTGCAAACACGAACGGCCATTGACGTCATCACTTTGCTTGCGTATTATATAGAAGAATAATTAAAAATTTTAATATTTTTTTTTTTTTTTTTTTATAATTCGCGTGAAAATATATTTTATTATATGTTGAAAAATAAATTAACTTGTAAACGTCTTTGGCAACAATTAAAAATTAAAATAAATTATTTTAAAGTTTTATTATAGAAGAAATATCTATATTATATATAAGATATTAATTAAAAATTTACATTTTTCCGATATAAATAATGGCCTATGTCTTATTCCAGACTATTAACTATCTCTGTACAAAATTTCATCCTGATCCGTTTAGCGGTTGTGGCGTGATTGAGTAACAAACATCCATCCAAACTTTCGCATTTATAATATTAGTATAGATTAGTTATCATGTGCATGTGTTAGATTGAGTTATTTTGCAGTCAAATTGACAAAATTTTAATTTTAAATTTCAAAACTCTGTCGCTTATTGCATTTGGTGATCAAAAACGTAATACGAAAATATACATACCAGATGTATATTTTCGTAATATCCATTGTACGAAAGATTGTTTCATATTATTCATTACTCTCTTAATATAAGTTGTCAAAATAACCATGGTTTTTGAAAGGAATTAAATTATGTTCGCCAAATAATTTGGCGATATTTTTTTTTTTTCTGCTAAGGATGACCGATATCAAATCTATTCCGCTGCAACATATTTATGTAGCATGCAGTATCTTATATCAGATACTTTATTTAGACATTTGAAAAGAAATTTGACTTCAAATTATGATAGAATATTTATCATTTTCCTTTTAATTAGTAAGTTATTTGGATATTTATTGTGTAAACATCATCTTTTAAAATGACGTGTTTGTGTTTTCAATCAAATATGGAAGTTTGCCATGAATTTTTCTAGAGTTTTGAAATTAAAAATTCAAATTTTGTCAATTTTACAACAAAAATAACTTAATCTAACGGATGGACATGACAACTAATACATATCTATACTATATATCTATATTAAAATCGGGAAATAATTTTCCTCGAATTTTAATATTTTTTTACAAAAATCCAATGGGCGTTTAACATAGGAAATATTTTTCTTGCATCCACGAATGGCCAGTGACGTCATCATTTCACTTGCGTATTTCTATCTTTTCTTTGGCGAAAAATGACCGATCTACTTCAGCATCAAAAAAAAAAAAAAATGTTCAGAATTATCAATAAAATAATACCTTTAATATAATGCTGAATTAGCTTTTATGCCAATCGTGTTCCATCGCCATACTTTAAAAAAAAAAAAAAAAAAAAAAAAAAAGAAATCTGAAGTTGAGGTATATAAAAAAAATGCTGTGAAATAAATTTCAGAAGAAATATGTTAAATTTGTAATATTACTATTTTATTTTAAAGTTGTAAAGTGTCATTTTCTCATCGACCATTTATCATTTAGTAATTTTTTTTTTTTTCGCGTGAAAGTATATTTCATTTTATGTTGAAAAAAATAAAAAATACCTCCTAAACTTTTTTGGCAACAATTAAAAATTTAAATGGCTGATATTAAGTCAATTACCAGTTTATTATTTTCATATTTTAATTAATTTAAAAAAAAATCTAATCAAATTTCCGATATAAATAGTAGCCTATGTTCTATTCCAGACTATTCTCTATCTCTGTACCAAATTTCATCCAGATCCGTTTAGCCGTTGTGGAGTGTATGAGTAACAAACATCCATCAATCCAAACTTTCTCATTTATAATATTAGTATAGATAGGTAAACGAAATGATTGCAATAGGTCGATTTCTAAATAAATCAACCTAAAAATCACCCAGGAGGATCTATAAATGAAACTGATTTTAGTACAACATAAATTAGCATCGTAAACTATATTAGCACTTTATCAATGTGTAAAAGAAATTTTAAATTAAAAATGACGTCAATTTTTGTGAGATGCATAATTTATTTATGTATTTATTTTTTTATTGTTCATGTTTAGATAAATGTATTTATTTTCCTGTTGAAAAAAAAATAAAAATAAACTCTTATTTTTTATTTTATTTTATTTTATTTTATTTTTTAGCAACAATTAAATTATGGATAAAATTATACAAATATTGCTCACTTAATAGTATACTTTTTTTTTTTTGGCAACAATTAAATTACGGATAAACTTTAAATGGCTAATTTTTTGTTATTATTAGCTTATTCTTTTCATATTTTTATTAATTAAAAGAAAATTAAACAAAAATTTGAAATTCTGACTTCGGTGTGCACAATGATCCTTCGGGGGGCACATTTGTGTTAAATCTCGTGACTGTCCGAACAACCGTTTTCGAGAACAGTGAAATATATATACAAATATTGCTCACTTAATAGTATAAGATAGAATATTGCCCGTTCGTGAATGGTACAGAATAGTCCTCGCAATCGAATTTCTTCATACTAACCAACTGAATGATGACAATTTTAATAAACTTAGAAACTTAGCTAAGACATTGAAATTTGGCCGATTCAGAGATCTTTGCATATTAATAGCTTACAAATATATAAAGACTAGCAGGCTACGCCCGCTTCGCTGGTCACTATTTTTAAATTAATCACTATAGTTAATGAATTCTCAAAATTGCACCAATTTTTATCATGCGAAAAAAAAAAGAGAAAGAAAAAAGTGATTGAAAAAATGTCGCGACGGGTCCCCACTGCCCTTGGCTGCGCAGGCAATTGTGCGCTGCGCGCGCGCGTTTATGTTCAACACTCTTAATGAATCACTATATTATCATAAGGTAAAAAAATAATAAAAAAAAATCTCCCATCAGTGGAATAATCGGTTCGGGCCACCACTGCCTGCTGCAGCGCATACAGGCTCGCGTGTTCTTTCACCTACCGTTCCCGCCCCTCCTAATTATTTTAGACTTTAAAAAATACTCACAGTCGTTCTCTCTGGCTTTTAAACCTAATAATACTAATATTCAACATTTTATCTGAATTTCTTTTTTCTTAATCCTGCCCCCGATCCCTTCCCGTCCTTCGTAATAATTCTGTACTTTCGAAAATATCCGCAATCGATTTATCGGGTCTCAAAACCTAACAACACTAATTTTCAGCGCTCTAACTCTTATTTATATATTTTTCCTTTCACCTTCCCTTCCCGTCTATCCTATTAATTTTACAAATTCGAAAATAAACGCAATCGATTTGTAGGTGTCAAAAACCTTCATGCACCAATTTAATAACTTTACAAATTCGAAAATATCCGCAATCGATTTTTAAGTATAAAAAACGTTTATGTACCAATTTTGAACGGTCTAACTCTATTTTTATTTTTTGCTCCTCCGCCCCCCCCCCACACACACACACCTTTCTGACCCTCCAAATAACGTTACACTTTCAAAAATATCCTCCTTTGACTTGCAGGTCTCTAAAACCTATCTGTACCAATTTTGAGTGGTCTAACTATATTTCTATGTTTTTACCCCATAGCGCCCCTCCTTTCCCGCCCCACCTGGGACGAATTTCTAAAATTAAAGAAATTAGTTTTTATGTATTTATGGGAGCTATATTTTAGAGCAAAAATATCTTACACATATATTTTTTTTTCTGTTTGCAATATAAAGGATTATTTCAAATCACGTTTTGCCCCCTCTCCTCCCCTCTTGGTGGCTGAATTTCGAAAATTCCAGAAACTAGTTTTTAGGTATTTGTATTAGCTATATATTCGAGCAAAAATTTCACATTTTTCTGTTTTTCTGTTTTTGATATATAGGAGATGTGAAACCACGTTTTGCGCATGTGAAATCACGTTTTGCCCCCTTTGCCCCCTTTCCCCCCTTGGGGACCGAACTTCTAAAATTCCAGAAATTAGTTTTTAGATAATTAAATTAGCTATATTTTAAAGCAAAAACTTTACGGATATCTGTTTTTTTCTTTGAGATATGAAGGTTTTTGTGAAATCACATTTCGCCCCCTACAGCCCCTTGGGGGGTGAATTTCGCAAAATCGCTTCTTAGGGGTGCTTACACTATATGTTCTATAATCTGACCCAGTTTCGAGTCAGTGGCTCCAGTAGATTTTGCTGTGCGTTGATGAGTCAGTGAGTGAGTGAGTGAGTGGAAGTACTCTTTTCCCAAGTAGCACAGGAACGTTCTGTGAACGTCTAATAACGGTTTCAATAGTTCAAACACCGTGTTTCGTGTCAAAAGAACGTTCTAAAACACGTTCAAAAATAGTATTATTTAGAACGTTCTGTAAATGTTTGATGTGTACCATCTATAAAACGTACAATTCTAGTTCTATATAGAACGTTCAAGTGTAACACCGTCATAACACGTTCTGTAACAGTGTAATTATAACGAATATGACTTTTTAGTACAGTAGAACCCCGATAATTCGGATTAATTGCGACCAGACCCAATCCGGATTATCCGGAGAATGAGAAAAAAGGGAATAAAATAAAACATACTTACAAAAAATCACCTTTATATGAAACATATAGAATATTTACAGGCAGTAAAAATGTTTACTTTGTTATTATAAAGTCAGTAACCTTCTGCTGTGCCAATGTAGTATACCTTTTGCGGGCCGCGCGGTCACGCATCTGCTTGAGCATACGCAGTTCGTTGGGTGTAGTTTCACCTGACGTTCAAAATAAACCATTAATTGCTCTAAATGAGACGTTGCTTCATCATGGCTAATAACTTTTGGTTGATCATCATTGATAATGGTACTTTCGTCTGTATCATCTTCATTTTCTTCAGTTGTGCACAGAGTGATTATTTTGTCATCTGTAAGTGAGGCCATAACCTTCATTATTTTCTGTTTCCAACCAATTGTTAATGTCGTTGATGTCAACATCAGAGCAACTATCAATTTTTTTTAACATGCTCACAAAATCTTCAGATGTAATTTTTCTTTCATTCTCGCTTATTCCTCCTTCTGTTTCAAGCTTATTATCCGAGAAATCACAATTTGTAGGCCATAAATTCTTCCACGGCTTTCGGAGTGTACTCTCAGCAACCTGATCCCAAGATTCAGCAATCATATAGATTACTTTCTTGATATTGATTGATTTGAGAATCTCTACCACTCCTTGTTCTCTATCTACAAGTTCATTCAGCATTTGTCGTTTGTAAACTTTCTTAATGTTCTGAAGAACCCCTTGGTCCATTGGCTGCACTAGAGCTGTCACATTAGGTGGAAAAAACTTTACCATTATGTTTCCTTCTGTCAGTTCACTTGCTTCGGGGTGTGACGGAGCATTATCAATTAGGAGGACAGCTTTGATGGGTAAGTTGCACGATTTAAATATTTTGTAACACCCGGAACAAAATAGACTAAGAACCACTCTTTAAAAATTTTGCAGTCCATCCAAGAACTCCTCTGGGAACGGTAAACTACAGGTAAAGTCTTATGATTTATGTTTTTAGTGCACGGGGATTTTTGGATTTTCCGATTATAAGAAGAGGAAATTTGTGCTTTCCTGATGCATTGCTTCAAGACATTATAGTGAGGCGGTCTTTGCTCTTTTTAGATCCTTTAGCTGATTCTTCTAATTTTGAGACTAAAGTTTTATTTGGTAACATGCGGTAGTATAGTCCTGATTCATCGGCATTGTAGATCTGATCTGCCGTTAATTCTTCTGTTTTAACAAATTATTCAAATTCCTTTTGAACTTTTCAGCTGCGATTTTGTCACTAGACAAGCTCTCACCCGTCACAGTAAGTTGGCGCACACCATGCCGGTTTTTCCATCTATTTAACAATCCTTGACTGGCAGTAAAATCTGGATCACCATCAGGCAACTTTGCATTTAACTTTAAGGCTTTCTGTTTGATTATAGGACCTGATATAGGTAAACCACGATCTCTTTCTGTGCAAAACCAAACTGTCAACCCAACAAACACAAGACTTCTGGCCACAAGCTGTAAACGTTCTGGCCAAACAGACTTGTGGCCATTGGTATCATGCCAGTGCTACATTTTAAATAGAGCGCCTGAACTTCCGGCAGTCGGTGATTAACTAATCACGGGCCAGTGCGGGGAAGCTGATGCCTTTTCCTTGCTGAGTAGCCACTGCAGGTCGGATTCCGGGAAAACTGTTGTGGCCTTGCATCATTTAAAGAGAAGCGGGCCTGTTACATCTACCGTAACCTAGCCGTAACTATGCCTGAATCTGCTAATCTCGCGCACGCGCAGACCGTTTTGTATCACGTCAAAATGCCTAGTACTCCGTGATGCCTAGTAAGTAAACATACATGGCGTCTTGTCTTCGTTCGTGGAGTGGAGCAACCTAATGTGAAATGGTGAAAACGAAGCAAATGTAAGTAAGATCTTCCTGACATTTCTCATGCAAGTATGTATGTATCGCTTTGCTTTCTGTTTTTACTTTATACTGTGACAGTAGTAGAATTAAGAAAATGACAGTAAAAAATTTAATATCTAAATATAGGAAAATGTTGAAATAATTCTAATCGCAAAAGATTCTACAACCGGTGTGGTAAAAACTTATTCAATTAGATGAGATATAACACAATTTCATGTCTGAAAGTACAAGCTTTGATTTAGAAAGTACAAGATTTGTTTCTTGTACATTGTTACAGAAAGAAAATCACAACCTACAAAAAAGGCTTAAAAAATCGTACCTGTTTATTGTTAATTTAAATTATTTTTAAATGAAGTAATAATTAATATTAGAGTATCAACTACTTCTGAAAGTGGTAATTTAATTTACAAATATGTATAATATGACTGAGAAACATTTACTAATAAAAACATGGTTAAAACGAAAAAAAACCTGTTTTTTTACCAACCCTGTATATTAACTTTAAAACACAAATTAATTCAAGTCTAGAAAACTTAATACAGTAGAGAATCTTTATAATGCACACCTTAGGCCCAGAAGTAGTGCATATTATAGAATCTTGCATTATCTATATAGTTTTACAAATTAATAAAACTTATCAAGTAATCATGGTCATATATTGCCTTGAATAAATTATGATATTTACATTTGAGAACCATTTAAAAATTTAAGATTTTTCATTGCATGAAATAAAATTTAAAATTTACATAAATGATTATTTAAATAAATTAGCAGCAAATACATTAACACTATACTTAATATTGTCTTACGAATCATTTACCAGTATTTTATTTTCTGCAGTTTTGTTGATTTTTTTTGGATTATGAAATTTAGTTTTCTTTTTTTAATAAATTTAAAATATTTTATTCATTTAAAAAAAAAAAAAAATGTCCCCCCACCCCTTATTTATAGTTTTTTTACAGGGAAATAATGAAAAATTCTGTAATATTATGGCCTACAGTCTGAAATTATTTAAAATGTGATGGTGTCTGAATTCCTCATTTGATTGAGCTTTAAAATTCATATACAAGTTATAAGTATATGTCACACAAACTGTATAAATTTTGATGAATGTAACACTAATAGTTATTCTACAGAGATACCCAAAAATTTTGAATACATTCTGTTTTATTCAACAATGTACTATTTGAAACAAAACATTTTTGCACAAAACAAAATACTGAAAGACTGAAAATCACAAAGACTGAAACAAGACTGAAAATCAGTATAAATACTGGTGTGACAAGATTAAAAAAAAAAGTATTATAAATAAACAAATAGATGTGACCAAAGGGGGGAAAAATTACAAAAAAAAAAAAAAAAAAAAAAAAAAAAAAAAGGGGGTGTGGGGAGGAAACAAAAGAAACTTAGCAAGAGAAAGTTATGCGAGTGTTGAAGAAAGATTAACAGATTTTTATTTATTTAATTTTTAAAGATCTGAAAAGCTTCGTAAAAACAGCAACAGATCATCAATGGGAAGCAATAGATGATTTAGAAATCTCTTCATTAAGAACATTCCGTTGGTGCTCATTACTTCTAAATTTCAAATACCTTTTAGAATTAATGATCTGAAAGAATTAAAGTTTTAATCTCCAACCTAGCAGAAATTGCATGGAAAATGTGAATTGTCTTTTAAAACTCAGAAAAATTTGATTGTAAATATCTGGAAAATTGAAATTTCTTTCTCACACCTTGTTTAGCTCAATTCAAAGGATTCACATGCATTCTAATTCTGTCACAATCAGTAGAAACATAACCTATTATGGTCTCTAATTTTTGAAATATTATATTAGAAAAGCACTAAAATTCAACCCATTGTGTGTTATTTGAAAGAAAACAAAGGATTGAAAGTGAATATCAGGCTAAACCAATTTTAGGTTGCAAGAGCAGCTGGCATCACCTGGTTATATTATGTGTTGCTGATATATATATGTATATATATTTCAGTAATCTAAAATACTCAGGATTTTTTTTTTTTTTTTTTTTTTTAACATTAGTGAAAATTACTGCTTAATTATTCAGATTATTTTATATAATCATAAAATTAATATTGGATAAAAGAAGAAATTGGGGAGGAGGTAGGGGGGGGGGGGTTGTGAAACGAAAACTATTTTCTGCTTCAGAAAACTTATTTAGGAGACTATCTTTCCTATGAAAGGCTACTAAAGCGACTATTTTTGTAGTCTTCATTGAGTGGAAGCCCTGTTATTAGCATATTTAATTAATTTAGTTTATTTTTTTCCTTTTTTAGAATTTTTGCCTATAATTGTAGGATTTATCATGGCTGAAGATTTTGATGTTGAGGCTATGCACAAGGCACCTTATAAGAAAGAGGTAAGAAGAACTATGGTGGTCTTGTTATTTATTTTTTTACATTTTGTTATGTAAAGATTCCAGAAATTTCAAAAATCCTAAAAATAATCTTGCACTGTGTTGTAGAATGAACCATTGGCCCCTATTCCTTTGGATTACTAAACAAGGTAGTATGCATTGCCATGGGGTATAAATTAAGCTTTTGGTTGTATAAATTACAAATGGCTTTTTAAGTAGTATAAAATAGAATTTAAGTAGAATATATATATATATATATATATATAGTTGAGAAAAATCATGCTAGAGAGATCAGAATAGCTTTAGTATAGAACCCTTTTGCGGAATTTTAAATTTGACATCAAATTAGCTCAGACATTTCCTGCTAAGGTCTTTACTTACGGAATTGCAATAGTCATTTCACTTCATCATCAAAATTATAAAAATTTAAAAGCCGCCAAGGGGCTCCTAAGTTAAAGCTCTACCTATACTATACCAAAGTAATTTTAATGAATAAATATAGTAAATGATGCTAGGGAATAAAATACAGTTACTGCATTATAAGAAATCACTGCAGAACTGATTTTAAAGTAATAAGTACAACACTTTGAATAAACACCATAAAATGCAATAAACTCGCAGAATTTAACAGAGGGGAGTCTATTGTATTTTATGGTGTTTATTCAAAGTTTTGTACTTATTACAGTTACAGCATGCCTTTATATGGAAGAATATATTAAAATAAAGCCTATCATGCTAAATTAAATTCTGTTTGCAAAGAATGTAAGCAGTACTTTTTTTTTTTTTTTTTTTTTTTTTTTTTAATACATTTTTGTGTAGTAATCTTTTCCTCTTGCTTTTTCAAACTGTAAATTAAACTTCAAATATGAATCCCAAATTCAGAAATAACTTTGTGGCCTAATTCGGAAATACGGTATCATTTCACTACTAACTGTTAAAAAGTTATGCTTAAACGTATCTAATTCCTAAAATATGATATTATTTATATTATTTCGGTACTAATTGTTAAAATTTGCCATTTTTTTAAAGGTGATTTCCGAAAATCTGGATGTTTTGTGGCTTATTGTTGAAACCATCAATCCTTTCGCCGCTAATTATTAAAGTTACTTTAATCGCCCAATTATTTTCTGAAATAGGCTTTATTTCACGGTGTTCAGTGAAATCTGCACTTTTTCTCAAAGATAATTCCCGATGTATGCAATAAATTAGCCAAAATATGGAATCATTTTACTGCTAATTTTTAAAATTTATGTAATAGCATTAATTGCCAATAAAGGTTATTATTTTACTGTTAATTGTTAAATTTTGTATATTTTTCAAAAATAAATACCGAAATATGCAATTGTTTCACAAAAAATAATAGAATTGCTTTTTTATGCGTGATTGCCATAATACACAATACGAAAGTCTATCGAAATATGAGATCGATTTGTCGATAAAATTTACATTTAATCGTTTAAATTATATGCTGAAATAAGCCATTATTTCACTACAAAACAACGTTATTTTCTTGCAGTGGGTCGTCAAAATATATCGCTTTATGGCTTGTTAACAAAATTTACCTTTATCGTGGCTAATTTCTCAATTAAACGATTGTCTGCGAGAGGGAATCTGCAAAAGCTATCATGTCATAACATCGCCAAAAAAAAAAAAAAACATAAAATGAAGTCAAATTTCATATTTTTATAATTTTTATAACTGTAATAAAAAAAAAAAAATTCGAAAATCAAGCAACGAGGTACATCATGAAAGGTCAAAACATACCTGAATATGTGTGTTTTTATTTTTTATTTTGCTGGCATCCGTTTGCCAACAAAGCAACCAGCATACACAAAACAAAATAGACATTTTTATTATATGTAGAAATAAAACTTATTCTTTGGCGATGTTTAGATGCATGGCGTTTTTTCTGGCTATGTAATGATGCAATGCCGTTTGTCATTTAAAATAAACATATTTATTTTCCTTCTTAGAACTTTAATTACATAACGCTGCACTCTGTTAAAGTGTTTATGTGATCTGTGTGAGGATTATTGTGGCACTTTAGTTAGGTAACAAAAATAATTTGGAATTTGGTAATTTCTTTAGCTTGGATTAATCATGAAATATTTATGTATCCACTTAATATATGTATATATTTTATTCTTTATTTTGCTTTACCTAATTTATTCATTTATTTTGCATATTTTCGTACTACATCTCCAAAATCGCATTTGAGTAATAAATAATTAAAATGCACTGAATGGCTTTCAGTTTCAGCTCTAATTCTTTTTATTTTCATTTATTTTTTTAATTTATTTACATTAATATTAGCACTTTATTGATTGTTTTCAAATAATGATAAAATAAATAAGAAAATATAAAAAAGACTTATCTTTTTTCAATTATAGAAGTCAGCCTTATCCTGAAGCCTGTGGTCATTATGCTGTTCCACTTGAAAGCACTTTTTCTATTGAAATACTTATAGAAAAAAATCAAATCTTGGCAAAAACTGCTATATTGGATTAGTTTTAGGTGTTCAAAATAAAAAAGAATGCAAGTTGACAAATTTAAATTAACATTTTCTAATGGATAGAACGAAATTAGATACAAAAACAATGATGTAATGCTAACCTATCAGGTGATTCTTTTTTTTTTTTTTTTTGGCTTCCACATATAAAAGAGGTTTCTAGTGTATATATATATATTATATTAGCTATATAAGCAGACTATTTTTATTAATTAAATCAACAGACAATTTTCATAAAAATTTGTTTCTGAAATCAATATTTCCTTCAAATCGTTCGTCGGTTTTACTCTGAAATTTTAATTTTTCGATCATTTCTTGCATTTTCAAATTTCGGGTTGCACAATCAAGTTCAAAGGGTATCGGGGCAGAATTCTTTTATCTGAAGGGCAAACAGGGTGCAGCGCTTCGTTAATTCTGCCTAGAATGGTGTATATATATATATATATATATATATAGAGAGAGAGAGAGAGAGAGAGAGAGAGAGAGAGAGAGAGGAAGTATTTGTTTTATGAAAATTTTTGAACTCTAAAATGTCTGTCTGTGTATGTCATAAATTTTGTGGATGCTGTATCTCAAGAACTAATCAAGGAAATTTAACCAATCTTGGTATTTAGTTAAACCCTGACCTACACAGATGCTGATTAGATTGGGAGATCAATCGCTCAACAGATGGCACTGTGATCTCAATTAAAAAAATTTTAACATGGCATTATAGGACAAAATTTCACAAATGTACGTTATACAAGTTATTTTTAATGTGTAATTGTAAAGTTAATATGGATTATTGATGTAATAGTACTAGTAAATTAGCATTGCTTCTCCCCCCCATCCTTTCAGGATGTAAATTTTCAATATGGATGTCTTTCGAAAAACTTTTAAATACTTTAAGACAAATGGTTCAACAATAGATCTGTGATAATTTAAAACTAAGTTATCATTTTTTTTTCTATTCTTTAACAAAAAGTTAGAAAAAAAAAAATCACATTTCTTCTTATGTTGGCACAAAACTTTCTTTTCGGCATTTAGTGTTATAATTCTGTGAGATAAAAACTCGTCTGTACTTATTATGGATAAAAAATTCCATAAATAATAATTTAGTAAATAACTTGTAGTGCATGAATTTGTGTAAAATTATATAGAAAAAAGTAATGTGGTGGTCACAACCTTCTGATTTTTTTTTTTTTTTTTAATTACAAGTTAAGTAAAATTTTTAAATATCAATTTAGTATTAATTTTTATGCTGTTATGTATATATATGTGTGTGTAAGTAATATTGAGAGTAAATTTGTAAAATGTGTATGTGTCCTGTCAAAAATGTTTGACCACCGGGAAATCTTGTTGCAGAACATTCAAAAGTATTCTGCTATGGGGGATAGATAAGATCAAAGCATTGTAATTATGAAATTTTAATAATACATAAAGTAAGCTAAAGAGTTTTATGCAATATTCTTGGTATCACACAAGATAAAAATTTTTGTTCATAATTTTGTTTGACTAGTTAAATGTTTGTAGTAAGAAACCACATTTACAAAAATACTGGTGCTCAAACTAAAGTGGGACAAGATCATCAAACGTTGAAATGGATGCAAAATCTTGTATATATTAAAAGAAACAACAAAAATTAAATGAATGGATGATATTGAACGCTTTTACTTTTTATAGGTTTTAAAACTTAATAAAGCAAGCTTCCAAAAATTATTGATATTTATGCTGCATATGGAGAAAGATTGGAAATCATAAGGCTTCTGCAGAGCATTTCAGATTTTTAGGAGGGGGGGGGGGTTGGAAATCACAAAATTATAAGTGAGAGATATTGAACAATTCTATTTCTTTATAGGTTCTGGAATCTATTTACATAAGGTAAAAATATTTTACATCTCCCTCTTTAAATTCTAGAATTTAATAAAGCATGTTTAAAAGGACATTTATGCTATGGAGGGAGAAAAATTAGAAATTGCAATCTTTCTATTAAAAATCAGGAGAATTGGAATTTTTAAACAATACTATTTTGAAAAGAAACAGAAATATACAGTGCTGTAAATATAATATGCGTTGCATGAAAATAAACGCACCTTAGCTTTAAGAATTAGAATGGTATAGAAGTGTAATAAAAAAAATATGAATAGGTGACACTTGATGCAAACGGTATGTGTATTATTCAAGAAATGAAAATACGAGTCAAAACGATGAAAGAACAATATGATTTTTTAAAACATAACTTTATTGAATTTATGTCAAAAGTACATGTTGCATGAATTTAAACGCACATGTAAAAAATAAATAACTGAGAAACAAATATTGTATATAATACTTTGTAAAGCCACCATGGACTTCTAGAACAGCCAGTAAACACCTTGGCATTGACTGATACAGTGGCATGAGGTCATCCAAGCTAATAGAATGGCTGATTTTAGTTCATCTTTCGTGCTAAACAGCCTTCCGTTTACGTAAACACGGCAAGCCAGAATACCCTATACGTTCTCCACTATGTTTAAATTGGGGCTTTTTGAGGGCCAATGCAGAACTTTAATTTTACTGCCTCGGAACCATTTTTTCACGATATGTGCTGTAGGTACAGATGCACAATCTTGCTGAAAAATATAATTTTTTCCAGCTTTCTTGACTGCTTGACGGCGGAGATTCCTTGTGAGCATCTGGACATAATCTACAGAGTTCATAGTGTTATCCACGAACTCTAATTCGAAAGTCCCTTTAAAACCTATGGCTGCCGACACCATGGCAGACCCACCTCCTGATTGACGTTTTGAACAGTACATTTCTTCGGTTCTCAAATCGTGCCAGTAGCTATGAAATCCATCCGGCCATCGAGATTAAACTTATTTCATCGGAGAAGATGAATTTTTCCCATTTTGTCGATCTAGAATCCATTTTCTTGCCCATTCCAACCGCATATCTTTGTGCTTTTGAGCGAGGGGTGGTTTCGCCTTCATTTTCTTAAATTTAATGAATGTTGCAGCTTTGATAGTTCTCCATATGGTTTTCCGATAAACACCCAGCTTGTATTGAGCCTTTATCTTCGCACAGGAAATATTCTTATTCTTTGCAACATTGCATATTCGACGTTTGTCGTAACTGGTAAGCTTTCCTGTTCGCTTCTTATACGCTTTTTTCCTATAATTTTGTACTTTCTTTATATAATTTCGCACAACACTCTCGCTTCTTCCGATTTGGCGCCCAATTTCACGATTGCCTTTATCACGCATAAAGTCTATTTTTATCCTCTCATCTACAGTCAAAGTTTCCCCTCTTACCATCCTGAACAAATTCCGTAAATTTTGCACTCAAGCATTAAAACTGTTTTTAGAGAACTTTAGCAACATGACTGTCAGTGTTTTAGTTTAATTCCGGTGGCTCTGATAAATTTTAAACACAAAATACAGAGTGCGTTTAATTTCGCGCAACAAACGAAAAACAGAAAAAATAAGAAAATGCTTAAACACTCATTTACATAAGCTTGCATGAGCCTAAACATACGTGCTCAAAGCAACTTATTCAGTTGTTAGTAATATGCAATAACTGTAAGTCACATTCCTTCTTTTAAAATTTAAAAATTACTATTTCTGGTTATTGAAAAAGGTGCGTTTATATTTATGCAACGCACTGTATGTCTCATGTCTCACGTTTTCTGTCATAGCGGTGGCACTGTAATAAGCTTCCTAAAATAGCGGCAATTTTTTAAAAACAATTTATTGGAAGTGAGGAAAGTTTAGCTATCTATTCCAGATTGTTGAATGTAGGTTAACCATATTTAATTTCAGCTGGAAAATACTTGTTAATTTCTATACTTTTGCCAATTTTTATGTTTACCCGTCCTCTCTCTGAACATATCCTGACTTCCAAAGAAAGATTGAGGGGGTGCTTGAGCAGTATTTTACGGTATGTTTATACATATATATATATATATATATATATAATTTTCTTGAATCCCATAGTTTTCTTTATATTGACAAACTTTTTTTTTTTTTTTTTTTTTTTTAATGATTATGCGAAGAATATATGAGTAAAAAAAAAATAAATAAATTAGGGGAACAAACTGAGCTATCATTTAAAGCTCATAAAAGCATTGTATTTTAATTACAGATTGTATGCTTCACATGTAGAGATTTTTTAATGTAAATAAGTATCTATTTTATTCTTTCTTTTTCTAGCTGCTGTGAAGGAGGATCAGATCTGGAAAAAGTCAGTCATCTTATTAACTAGGTGGAAAAAAATAAATGAAATTTTTTGAAGTTACTGGTTTTTGTTTGTTACAAAGCAAAGTTTACACACACACACACACACACACAGAAAAAGCTTAAGTTAGTTTTTTTTTTTTTTTTTTTTTTTTTTTTTTTTTTTACTTAGAAAATGACAGGGTTGCTACAGAACCTGTAATTTTAATGAAAACTTGGAAAGATCAGTTAGTTTCACTGTTTATTGTAAAAACAGGAAAAACTCAGTCAATTTTTTGGGAGACTTTAAAATCATTTAAAGTCTCAAGTTATTAAGTCTTTTAGTTTAAATTTTTAAATTGTTTGTTAATGCTTAATGTGAAAAAAAAAAAAGTTATATGTTTCTTTCTAACTGCACTAAGCTAATAAAATTAATATATCCTATTGCCAATTGACTCATAAATGTGTTAGATTCTACTGTTGCATGATGACATTTCATCTATTTTACTTTTAAAAGAACAGATGAAAATATCCTTTTTAAGTATTAAATTGTTCGACTTAACAACTTTCTCTTTAATTTGTTATTATTAATAGTAAGTTAAAAAAAAAAAAAAAAAAATTATTTTTCCAGCATAGTTCTATCAGAATAAAATATTTAAAAGAGAAAAAAAGTGATTTAAATATTAAAAAACTAATAAAATATAATCTTTGTTGATTTTTTTTTTTTTTTTTTTAAAGGTCTACAAACATTTTACATGAGAATCTGGCTATAGCTCCTTGGATTTTTTGCATTATTTATAAAAAATGTTGTAGTCTTACATTTATTTCAGTTAGATTTAGTATTTATGAGCCTAGTTTCAGTTCACTCTTGCTTATTAAAAATGAGAAAAGTATTTGCATATATATAATGTAACCTGATTAAATTGTGGTAAATATTTCATTTCTTAATGCAGTGTTAAAATTTTATATTTTAGTAGAACATGTAAAGCTTCTTCTTCTTCCTTTTTTTTTTTTTTTTTTTTTTTTTTATAATAAAGATTTGATGCTTAGATTCTCTACTGTGAGCTACAATCAACACTGGATTTTAACTGAGATTTATGCAAGTGCTATATATTGCATTTGAAAATATATTTTCATTGTTAATTTATTAAAAGAGCCCTTTCTCTCTTCCCATGTTATCCAATGGGATTTTTGTTGCTTAGTTTCAAAAGGATATCTCATTCAAAAATAAAGTTTTTCGATATCTGTTTTTTTTTTTTTTTTTTTTTTTTTCCTTTTTCTTTTTCTTAATATTAAGTATTACTTTTTGAACAGGTCATCATTTAGCTTAGTGAGTAATTTTTCGAAAAAATCAATTTAAATATTTTATTTCAATAAGTAAACTTAGAAGTAAGTTTGGATCTCTAAGTGATTTTTTTTTTTTTTAATTACCCACTAAGCTTAAATACAACATGTTCAAAGAGTAATATTCAAGAAACAGAATTCGAAAAATTTCATTTTTGAATGAGATTTTTATAAAACGGAGCAACAAAAATCCCATTGAATAAAATGAGAAGAAAGAGAGAGGGAATCTGACTGATGTACAGCCTTAAGGGTGGGTATCGCAGATATTGTAATCAGTTTTTATAAATTACTGTGTTTGAAATGTTAATTTTGCACACATATGCATTGAAATGCAGCAAAATTAAATATTTTTATTTTGAAAAGTAAAAAGAATTCCAAAACCTGCTTTTTTACAACCGAATTCATAAAAAAAAAAAATATCAATAATATTCTGATAAAAGTAACTTTTGGTGTCATTAACAGATGAAATAAAAATGAATTTACATAAATATGTCTATTTATTTTATTTTTAGAGCTATACTTTAGATTTTTTAACTGCATACAGGTGAGCCATAATGACGGGCAATTTCGAAGTTCTGCTTTTGATCGATTTTAAATTGAAAAAATTCAAAAACTGCTTTTTTTTTATTTCCAGTACTTTGTCACGTGGGCGAAAAACAAAAGCAATTTTTCCCGACCGGAAGAATAGTCAGTCAGCATGTCTAGCACCTGGCACTGCAGAATCCTTGATAAATGAAATAACTGCCTGTTGGCAACTAAATTTCATACTTTAGTTCATTTTAAAAAATCTAATTGCTGTAGAGATAAGCCACTTGCACTCTTAGATTAGGAAAAAAATCCCCTTTCATTTTGTGCCAAATTCGTAACAATCGAACTAATATTTCTAATTTATTTTCCACTTTTCCTGATTTTAAAATATCTATTTTTATGCAATCGCGGTGAATTCTCAGTCATTGAGATCGCCTTTTCATTTGACATGGGTCGACATTTTAATTAATATCTTCGGAACCAATTAAAATTTTTAAATTAATTTTTCACTATGCACTCATGCAGGCTTCTGAGCATCCGTATGTCAAATATTGTAGTTCTGCGTTCAATAGGGGCTGAACGTATAGATGCTCAGACAGAGAGACAAACATCTTTTATTATTATAGATTAAATTTTTGCTTTCTGAAAATATTCTCAGTAGTTGAGTGAAACATTGAAAATTTCTATATGTTACAGAAGTGCTTCTCTCATTTTCTGAGCATATTTTTTACAGATACGCCACTAATAGTTCTCCTCATTGAAAATTGACCAGAAATGCAGACTTTGCTCTTCTGAAAACAATTTTATGACTGTAACAAATCCATATATAACTTTAAGATCATAATACTTATGTTCACTGGCAGAGAAAAAAAAAGCTATTTTATTGGAAAATTTGTTACCACAATGACTTCACATAATGCATTTCATTGAATTCTGTTTTCTCATTCAGAAAATTCACATCCATACAATTAGTACTCTGTTTTGTAAGTTCATTTTTTTAATATTTTATTTCACAGTTAAAACAAACAGTTAAATTTTCACATTTTTAAATATAAAATATGAAAAATTTATAAATTTTTCAGAAAATTAGTACTAATTTAATGGATGTGAATTTTCTGAATGTGAAAATGGAATTTCAAAAAAATTAAGTGATGAATAATTCTGGTAACAAATTTTCCAGTGGAATAATTTGAGCTTTGGCCATTGCTAGTAACACTGTGGGAAAATTTTGGCCAATTTTTATTAATATTAACCATTTGTGGCTTGATGGTAGGCAACTTTCGGTTAGTTTTTATGTATAACGGCTGTTAATGATATGATGGCGGGCCACTTTCAGCTAATTTTCATTGATGTTAACTGTTAACGGCATGATGGAGGGCAACTTTCGGCCAATTTTCATATTTGTCAGCCATTAGTGGCTTGATAACGGGTAACTTGCGGCCAATTTTCATATTTGTCAACCATTAATGGCTTGATAACGGGCAACTTACGGTCAATTTTCATGTTTGTCAGCCAGTAGAGGCCTGGTAACGGGTAACTTGTGGCCAATTTTCATAATTGTCAACCATTAGTGGCTTGATAACGGGTAACTTGCGGCTAATTTTCATATTTGTCAACCATTAGTGGCTTGATAACGGGCAACTTGCGGTCAATTTTCATGTTTGCCAGCCAGTAGAGGCCTGGTAACGGGTAACTTGTGGCCAATTTTCATAATTGTCAACCATTAGTGGCTTGATAACGGGTAACTTTCGGCCAATTTTCATAATTGTCAACCATTAGTGGCTTGATAATGGGTAACTTTCGGCCAATTTTCATGTTTATCAACCATTAGTGGCTTGATAATGGGTAACTTGCGGCCAATTTTCATATTTGTCAACCATTAGTGGCTTAATAATGGATAACTTACGGCCAATTTTCATATTTATCAACCACTAGTGGCTGGTTGGTGGCTATCTTTCAGTTAATTTTCTTTAATATTAATTGTTAATGGCATGATGGTGGGCAACTTTTGGCCAATTTTTCAATTTGTCAACCATTAGTGGCTTGTTGGTGGGCATCTTTCGGCTAATTTTCAGTTATCGTGACCATTAATGACATGATGGTGGGCAAGTTCTGGCTAGCTTTCATTTATGTTAAGCATTAATGGCATGATAATGGGCATGTTTTGGCTAATTTTCATTTATGTTAGCCATTAGTGGCATGATGGCGGGCAGCTTACTGTACTTACGGCCAAACTTAATTTGGCCGTATTGAGGTCGGCGTGACACTTTTTTTACGTTGCCGTTACGGCCACCGATAGCGGGCCGCTACAAGTTGCTTATGGCCAAAGGTAACATAGCCACAAGTGGGCTATTACCTCCGTGTTTGTTGGGAACGCACCGAAGAATGGCAATTCCGTTGCAGCCAATCAGAGAAAGCCGCCGATCTTGGTAAAATATTTGTAAACAAGATCAACCCATCGAGATCGAGGTAGCGTTGGCTTCGTTATATAAGTTAATTTTTTTTTTCCTTAGTACCAATTTTTTTTGTAAAATGTGAGTAATATTTATTTAAATCATTTGTTTTTTTCTATCATAGCATTGTTAGATATCGTAGTTCATTTAAATGATATCATTTGTTGAAATACACAGCATCCTTTTGCAATCTAGGCTTAGATAGTATAAGCAATATATTTTTATCCTCTTATAATTAATTTAGTAAAAGAATTTCGTATTATTATTATTATTATTATTATTATTATTATTATTATTTTTATCATTTTGTAATTATTTTGATTTTTTTTTAAATATGATACTTTGAGTAACAATATTTTGACTTTTTCGAAAGGATGTGCTGCATTTGTTTTATTTGTTAACAAATACTTTGACCCGAAAAAAAAAAAAAAAAAAAAAATATTGCGAGTGTTTGCTTATAAAATTTTTTATTTACACCTTATAAGTTTGCTTTAAATTGTATTTATCTATCTTGCTTAAAATAATAGTTAATTTGATGTCATTAAATGTAATCTTTTTATTTATTTATTTTTCAATTTTCAAGAAGCGAAAAAGTCTCTTGCTACACGTACGTTTGATTAGTCGTGTAGACATTTAATGGTTGTTCAGTTTTTAATGTGATTTTATTGCTGCGAAATTATGGAAATATTACTGATTAAATAACTATTTAGGGAAGTATTAATGGATGTTATTACTAGTTATAATTTTATTAATTAGAGTATAATATATAGATTAAGCCTTTAAAAAAATGTGTTTAAAAAAAGATAAAAAATTTAATTATTATTTTACACTATCACTACCACGGTCCACGGTATTCATAAATTTAATCATTGATTCCAAGAATAGAGGTATTGGAAAGTTTAATACTAGAAAGAATGTTTTATTTTCATAAGTACTGTAATGTGAATGGAATATTAAATCTACTTTAATATATTTTTGTAAATTATATTTTGTCGTATGAGTGTCAAAATTATTAACTCAACAGTTTATTTTTTGGGGGGAAAATGTATGAATATTTTTCTATGTTAACCTTTTTCCAGCAAGCAGTTTGCTGAATTCTGGGTTCAAGCGTAGACGGATTATTTACTACTTAAATTTCAATTAGGCATGTAATAGGCATCCAGTAAATATATTTAATTTTATGTTTGATCATAATTTAGTCATTTATCTAATCTCAAGTAATTAGTTGTTTTTTTCATTTAGCCTTTTTTCAAAATCTTTTGTTGGAAGATGTAACAATGAATAAATTATTTTAATCATTTTCTTTCTTTTGGACATTATAAAATACTGTTGATTGGTAACGGTTAAGTAAACTGATAAAAAACAAATTAAATTAATATACAAAATTGAAAAATAAAAATATTTTTTACTTTTTGTACAGCTGCACAAAAGTGAATGAAAAATATGTAGATCGTGTAGAATTTCTGACGCAAGTATTGACAAAATTTCAAACTATCTGGAGTAATTTAACACTTTAATTTCAATGTTTTAATAACATTTAAAATAATTGTCCCAATGTTAAGGTTATAATTTTTTGTTACCATTTTTATTTTTTTAAGTTATATACTTAAGCTCATTAAAAAAAAAATCTGATGGGTAGAATTTTTGCTCTTTTTTATTTTAATAATCGTTTAATAATGGTGTAAAAACAGCAATTCTGCTTTTGTGGGTAAAATTCTTAGGTCTGGTTTTATAAACTGAACCCCAGCAAGAATGACGCAAGTCAAAAAATAACAATTTCATGTTTGTCATTGAAAAATGTGTATGAAGTGACTCAACATATCCAAAATGTATCCTATCACTATATTAAAAATTATCCACCTGAGGGATAGTTGTATCAGTTTTATGACAATGCGTCATCATTATCTTTAAGTTGAGTTTTGTCAGAAGCTGCATTTTTCACTTTTCTTGTTAGGGAGCAAAATGATGCCTGCATCTGAAAATAGTTTTTCATTATATATAAACACTCACTGTATTAAAAATGTATTATTAGAATCTTTCTTTTTTAAAAAACAAGAAATTAAAGTAATAAATAAGTTTTAAGTATTTGGTTTGAGCAAATAAATCTTTAAAATATGTTTAATCTGAGGTAAGGGAAAAAACTTAAAATATAAACAAATAAATAAATAAAAAATAAAAATACTGTCAAAGACAGAATTTAGTTTAATTAAAGTTAGAATTTAGTTTAATAGTACGGAGGACTATTAATTTCAATCTGTAAAATTTTAATTTTTCTAATTTTATCTCATTTTTTAACTGTAAAACTGGGCCACGTACTTTTTAAAATGACTGGAATGAATTAAAATGAAGTATTGCCACCGAAATGTTATACTTTATTTATTTTTTAAAAATCGGATTGTGTCAAAAAACCGTTTGCATCCCTGAGTTCAGAAAAATCACCCCATTCGTTTGGTACCGGTTTGTTAACGATAGGACTGGTATTTTTATGTTATTTCCCCCCTTTTCGGTGTTACACAAAATAGGTCCACAAAAACTGGCGACGACAATTTTACCCAGATTAAAACTTATAGTTTTCCTAGTTCTAAAAATAAGACATACTGCAGCCAGATAGCTGGATACCTGGTCGCAATTTATGCTGGATGCATAGCTTCAGGCCAAAGTGGCGTTCAATCCACTTCTAATGTAAATATCCTTTTTTCAGTATGGGGGGAGGGACATAACTTTCTCTTTTCACAGAATATTGAAACAATTAATTAAAAGGGGATGGGGCGGGCCAGGGTCAGTTGTTACTTAACAACTTAACAGTTATAATAGGCCCATACAAGAAACAAAAATTTTGGAATCCTAATTACTTTTTAAACTTTAATTGACTAAAAAAAAAAAAAAAAAAAGAAAGAAAAAGAATAAATAAAAAAAAACCTGATTACTTTTAATATTAAAATATATTTTTTTTTGCTTTATTTAAACATATTAAGTATTGTTTTCTAATGGCAGATTCTTTTCCTACTGCTAATGATAAAGCAAAACGTGCTCAACTATAATTTAAATATGGAAGTGATTCCTGTGATCTGATAACATCAAATTATATTTCAGGTCAGAAAGTTCTTATTCAATGCTAATTTTTTTATATATATTATTTGACTTACTGTCATGCATGTTTTTTGAAAAACAGTTAACTTCATACGATTTTGTGCGTGGTTCTCACCAGGGTATGCTGATTTAAATCAGCATGATTAAAAAAAAGTCATTGATTTAAATGAGATTTTTTTTTTTTTTTTTGGGGGGGGGGGATGTGTAATTTGATATAGTCTTAGAACATAAGAAAACTTGAACTTACTTGCTATTTACATTTACCCCCCCCCCCCCCCCCCAAATAAATAAATAATAATAATAATAATAAATCTGTGTTTATTAACTCCAAAAATGACTTTTAATTTTCCACAACTCTATATATTTTTATCTTCTATACTTATTTTGATGCCAACTAATTTCATTTGGAGTCAAATTTTTTATGCAAAGCCTTAAATTCTCTGCCCCCCCCCTCCAAAAAAAAAAAAAAAAAAAAAAAAGATATTGTATCATGTGAACTGAAACATTTGTCTGGTTTTCGTTTTTAACTTTTCTTATTCCTAATTCTAATCACTATGTTTTTTAACCGGCCAAGTTTTTCCTAACAAATTTTTCCAAATGGTTTTTACTTAGGCTTTTATAAAATTAGAAATGAAATGGTAATGGACTGGCTAGTTATTTCAGTTTTCTTAATTATTTTAAACTTTAATTTTTTGAAAAACTTTTTGAATTTCACCAGGGTGGAACGCCCTCTGTGGAGAGGGGGGGGAGAATCATTTTAAAAGTTCCTAACCCATATTTAAACTAATTTAAGAGAAAACCATGGGTTGACAAGCATGACCTAGGATTGAATCCATCACCTCCAGTCTTCCAGCTTTAAGAGCAAAACCTGTTGGTCACTGGTGGGATCTCAAGAAGTGAAGAGCAAGAATGTTAATTACAGACTTCTAATCATGTTGATGACATTAACTTATAATGTAATTTTTTAATTACATTTAAAATTGTACTCTCTAAAATTTCTGGAGTGAGAATCTCTCTCCTTAAAAATGTGACCCCTATTTTGACACCAATTAAGGTGAGAAAACAATATTATCACTCTGGAAAATGTGACACTTCTCACTTTTTATGAAAGAGTGACGTATAGTCACTCTGTCACAAAGAGTGAGGTCGTCATCTATTGCAAGATGAAACTTTTGTAGAGTCAGAAATTGCTGGCGCCATCTGGTTATCATATTTCGAACGAAATATGAAGGACTATTTCCGAACGATCTTATGTATCTATTTGTTTAACAGAACGTATTGAAGATTTTTGAAGAATAAAAATAGAAAATAATTATGTTAAAAGATAGTTTGGTAAATTATTTTTTCTATACGATTGACAAAATCTAAGTAATATTATTAATGGAGAATCGACAATCACAAGAAACATAACGAAATTAGTCTTAGAAAGTAAATTAGTTTTATTTAGAAATATATAAGGTATAAAAGAAAATATTAATGCAAATATTTAATGCACAACGCCTTAAAATCTGTAACAGTTTATATTTTTATTATATTTATTGACAGCTAACACATGTGAAATATTCAAAAATTTGGCTATAATATTTTACTAATATTTAAAATCAACAGCAAGTTTTATACTTCTGAACAGGCGACTTATTCAGGAAACTCTGTAGATTTGTATGCGAACAGTTATTTTTTCTATTTTTTATTTTTTATTTTTTAAACATGTACACTTGAGTAACGTCTTTTCCGCATAAGCTACTTTAAATGACTGCTTGTCATTAAGATTTTTTTTTCAAGTATACAGCTTTTAAAATAATTCTAATTTTAGCATTTTCAAAATAATTTAAATTTTAAAATATCCTTTAGAATTCTTTAATTTTATATTGTTGATAAATGAAGTAAAAATTTAAAAATATGATTGATCACGTATGAGAATGACTTAATAATGTAAATTAAGCAGCTTGTATATGTGCTCAGTGGTTCAGTGGATAAGATACTCGCTTGCTACGGAAACGGCCTGGGTTCGATTCCCGACAGATCAAACTGCATTCTTTGCACCGTTGAATTGGAGTCGATTCGCCAGGTGAAATGAAGCAACATCGTCTAGTGTACACAATTTTTTAAGGAAAAATAATCTGTCATATTCTTTAAATTGTTCTGAATAATCTCACTCTTAATAAAGAGTGAGAAATCTCACTCTTTCGAAAAGAGACTTTTCACTCTTTAGAGGTTGGCTCCATTTTGGCATGTTCAAAGAGTGATATACCACTCTTTGAGAGTGAGATCTCACTCTTTATATTTTAGAGAGTAATGTAAATACAGCATAATTATCATGAATATCATATATATTTTAAATAAGTTCTAATTATTGTGCCTAAATTTCTCTTATTTCGAAATGAAATTCTTTATTTTGGGCAATTGTATGAAATTTTTATAAATTTGTCTAAAATAATAAGACAAAGGAATGATATTGAAAATTGTTTCTATTTTACTTTTAAATTAATTATAGAAGTATTACTATATCACTATAGTTGAAAAAAAAAAATAGAAACTAGTAAAAATGTATTATGTGAAAAATTAGACTATTTGTGTGTTTATTTTCTGATTTCTGCATTTTATATTTTTCTAGCAAGTGCAAAAATGAAGTCCCCAGGGAGTGTGTTGTTCTGTTGGAGAACATTAATTGAAAGTGTTGACTCACATGAATATAGAGTAAAAAAGAAAAGACAGATTATGATGAAATTACACACTGTAACCAAATGTGTAAATAAATTTTAATTTTGTTAAACAAAATTTATTAAATTGTTTTAATTTACACATACTTTTTTATATTAAAAGGTAAAAACAGGTTCCTATTTGAAATAATTTAGATATACAGTCGAACGTCGTTAACAGGAATTACTTTTTAGACGAACTGTTTCTACAATCCCTGTCAATATGGAGATTTGTTTAGTTATATGAAGATTAGTTACTCATAACATGAACAAATTTTTTTAGCCCTTATGAGATTCACGTTAACGAGGTTCGACTGTATAAGAATTGTGATTAAGGTATTCGAAAATGCTGATCCTCTCATTTTTAATTATTCAAAATCTATAAATGAAGTTTTATGACTTCATTTGAATTTACCATAATCTTTTTTCTAATTCTCGGTAATTTTATTAAATCTCAGATATGAGGCACACTATACAATCAAACTAACATGTTAAGTTTTCAATCTTCATATTATATATTAACATAAATTAAACATTTTATCTTTTTTTTTTTTTTTTCCAGTATTAGTTTCCAAACAGGAAAAAATATTTTTTTATTCCAAAGTATTCTGCAAGCCAATTGGCTGTTTCGTCCACATATTTTTTATATAACAGAAATGATCATAACTGCATTAATGTAAAATCAAGTAAAAATTAAAAAAAAAAAAAATTAGCTTATACATTTTTAAATATGTTGATGAATACAGTATTGTAAGGTTGTGGTGCAATACACAATCCTTAATACTGAAAAGACAATTAAGTTTTCTAGATTTTAATATTTTAACTCCTTTATATTCCAGAGTTAAAGACATAATAAAAGTAAATACTATGTAAACTTTCATTGCCTAGCTGAGAATATTGAAAAGTCTGCTTCATTAAAAAATAAATAAAAAATAACTATTATTTATAGAACTGTATATATGTTTTTTATCCATGTTTATCAGGGGCAATTAATAAAAAATATATATATATTTAAATTTTGTTCAAATTAGCTCCTTCTAATGTTTACATTGACATAAAATATCCTGGAAATATCTAAGTATAGAAGGGTTCAACAGCCAATCAGTGTAAGCATTAAAAAAATAATAATAATTGATTTATGTGCTATAAACGATAGAGAATTAAGAGCAGACCATGCCCAATCTTGCTGACAGCCAAAGCTATGCGATAAATTATTCTATCGAGAAAAATTTTTTACTGATTCTTCATTACCTAATATGTTTTTATTCTGGTTATATATTCAGAAGATTCACAGCCATTAAATGAATAAATATAAAAATAATAATAATAAAATGTATATTATTAAATGTCATTTTCGCATTTTTATTTTAGCTAGAAAATAAAACATTAAATTTGCGAAAAATCGCTTTTTAGAAACGAGTAATAATTTAACAATTGTAAATTTTCTGAATGTGAAATCAGAATTCATTAGGTTATGAGTAATTTTGGAAACAACATTTCCCGTGAATAAACATGCTTCTTCGTTGTTGCCGAGATTATAGTCTGTTCAACTTAAACTGATACCGAAAGTAAACAAAACCACATGTTGTTTGTCGACATGGATAATGTCACAATTACTGTTGGTGACAGCCAAAAGCACACATTTCTCCCCTTCTTTTGTTAGAATTTTCCCGCCTCTTCTTTTGTTACCTTAACGATTTTATCTTACTTTAATGGATCTTTCAGTGTTGTATGTTTTTTAAGGTACAAGTGTTTGTCATAAATGCCAAAACACAAAAAGAAGTGGCGGTGGGATAGTTTTATCTTTTAACGAGCTCTTTAAACGCATCTTTTTTACGAATACCAATAGTAGCAATTTCCGCAGGAAAAACACAAAAATCGAATACCCTGGTAACCATTTGTTTACTTCTGGTATCACTTTAACTTGAACGGACTATAGGTACTGTTAGCTCTTAAAAGATAAATTAAAAGATTGTTACAGTTATGTGAATTTCAAATTTTCTAAGGATTTAACTACATTTTTAAAACTATCAAAATGAACTTTTTTTTTTTTTTTTTTTTTTTTTTAAAGGTATTTTAATATTTTACATAAGAAATTTGTCATCCATGTTTACTTTTGGTGAGAACTGTAGCTATGTTTCCATGGTAGCAATAATAACCGAATAATTTATCTGCGTTCTGTTAAAAATGTGAATATTTACTACTTCTAAATGTTATTTTAAAAATAAAAAATAAACACCTGAATGCCAGATTTTTAAAAATTTTTAAGATTTAACTGTTTCAAAAATATTTGCTGAAAAGTCTATCTGCCAACTTAGACTTTTTAGGTGTGCAATGGTTATATATTAAATTGACGTATATCTGATGACAGCAAATACTTATAAAATTTGTTTAAATATTTGCTGATGTATGTGGATTCTATATGCAAATAAATATTTTAAAAGTTGATCAATAGACCTTTCATACACTACCATGAAATGGATAACTATAATAGAAAATATCTGCTAATTTATGTTGGCTAGCACAACATAAATTGGCAATAGCCAGTCCAGCATAGATCAGTATTTCCTAATATTAAATTCTTAATATTGGACAATACTGGAAAAAAAAGTGTACCATTAGACATTGACCGGTCTGGTTTTGATCGACAATGGCCTGTCCTGTTTTGATCGACATTGGCCAGTCCGGCTTAGATCGACAATAGCCAATGTTCAAATGACAACATTGGCCAATCTGGGCAAAAAAGTTTGCCATTCGGAGCTGGCCAATGTCAAATCGATATTGGCCAACGTTGTAAAATCTCATTATACGACATTGGCCAATATTGTTGTGCTACTGGGGGTATGACGTTAACGGCCCTCTTCACTTACCGTCGCCGGAAGCCCAAGCCAATGTTATTCTATAGGGAAATTTTCTTTACAAATAACTTATTAACTAATACATATTTTTAAATTCTGTTTTCACATTCAGAAAATTTTCAACTGTTAAATTGACGGACTTTTTTTTAAAAATGTATTTTTTTAATTTTTAATATTTTATTTTGAAATTGCAAAATGGAAAATTTTCACATATTGAAAATTCGTATTTTGCAGCTTGAAAATAAAATATAAAAAATTTAAAAAATAATTTTTAAAAAAGGCCCGTCAATTTAACAGCTGGAAATTTTCAGAATGTGAAAACAGAATTTAAAAATATGTATTAGTTAATAAGTTATTTGTAATGAAAAATTTCCCATAAAATAACATTAGCTTCGGCTTCCGGCGGCGATGAGTGAAGAGGGCACTTAAATTCAATCAACCCAACAACCTTTAATTCAATAATTAAGTAAAGGAATTAAATTATTCATTTTATGCACTAATGTTTTTTATACATAAAAATTACATATGAAGTTACCGTTTGATATTAATAGACATTATTGGAAAAAGTTGCACACTATAGAACTGTGTTCTTTGAAACATTTTTTGCGCATTTTGAAAAAAAAAAAGGTTTGGGTTTTTTGTTTTTATAAGCGGGGCAAATATATAGTGACCATATTAGAGTACCTTCATATTATATTAGCATTAATATATGTTACAATTACCCTATTTTAGATGCATAGTTTATGCTAAATAAATGAGGATGCAAATGGTAGTAATTTTGATAAAAAATTTCCATTCTACACTTTTTTGAAATTTAGAAAAACGATTTCAAAGTATGGACTGTCCACGAAATTCGAGGCCATATGGTCACTATACACTATTATAGCTAACAAGCCTGCTGCAGGTTGAGTGGATTTACGTTGCACGTGCGCTACATTATGGGCGATTGGTGAAGATCTATGAATTATCCTCATAGGTGATATTGAAACTCAATTTTGATACTCGACGGTAGGCGGTAGGGTATAGTGGCCATATTAAAGTACCTTCATAATATATTAACATTAACATCTGTTACAATTACCCTATTAGAGATGCAGAGTTTATGCTAAATAAATGAGGATGCAAATGCCAATAATTACGATTTCCATTCTATAAGTTTTTTTAAATTTAGAAAAAGGACTTCAAAATATGGAATGTCCTCGAAATTCGAGGAAATATGGTCACTATACCTTTCAGACATGAAGTTTGTTGGTTGGGTTTTACGTCGCATTAGTGCTACGCAATGGGCAATTTTTCAGACATGAGATTTCCGTTTCTAATCTAAAAGTATAATGACCATATTAGAGTATCTTCATAATATATTTGCATTAATATCTGTTACATTTGCCCAATTACAGCTGCTGGTTGGTTGGTTGGCTAATTGGGTTTTACGTCGCACTAGTGCTGCGCAGATCCTATTACAGGTGCATAATTTATGCAAAAAAAATGAGGATGCAAATGGTAATAATTATGATAAATAATTTTCATTCTACATTTTTTAAAAATTTAGAAAAACAATTTCAAAATATGAACTGTCCTCGAAATTCGAGGACATATGGTCGCTGTACTGTTAGATCAATCACGTATTGTCACAGGTTAAAAATATTTTATTATTTGAAACTGATATTTAACTGCAAAATTAACACAAATGTACTTTCATAAACTGTATGTTTTAACATTCAAAACTAAATAAATTTTCAGAATAAAAATATAACTGTAAAAGTAATTAAAAAAGTACTAAAAAAATCAGTACAACTTATTTTTAAAATACACCAACCAACTTCCTTAAAAAGAAAACATTCCTTAGGGTTACATACATACGGAACTCTTGCAGGCCCTCCGTGACCGAATGGTTATGTCACCACACTGCTAATCGCCTTCGAGCGTACGTGAGCGGGTTCGATTCCTCCGCCTGTCCTGGGGTCTTTCTATTTCTTCGTATTGTAATCTTGTCATGTGCTTTCTGTCTTTATTTGAGGAAGATTTACAAGCGGACTACAAGTCAAGCATACAAATCTGATGTATATGTATTGTCAATAAAACGAAACGAACGCTTGCAAATTTCGATGACGTAAATTCTGCAAGTTTTTTGCAAATACAGTCGGCAGCAAAAGTATCCGAGCACTAGCAAAAATTCCTATATAAAAGAAAAGTGCATTGAATGCAGTTTTGTTAAATAAATCCTTGTCGAATCCTGTTCTTAGTCAGTCTAAGAACACGATTCGACAAGGATTTATTTAACAAAACAATGTTAAGTGTGCTTTTTTTACATTGGAATTTTTGCTAGTGCTCGGATACTTTTGCTGCCGACTGTAGTCATACATTTTTAACCAGGGCCCGATTAAGCTTTGAAGCTAGGGGAAGCTCAGCATCATTTCGGGCCCCCTTTCATTTCGGAAAATCTTGTTTTCCTGTTACATATTGTAATATAAAAATGCTATAGACCAAAAAATAGTGTGTATTTATTATTATTCTTTTTTATTTTCATATATCTGGATGATTTCTACACAGAACATTAAAATCTTTTTAATTAAGAACATTCAGAATTTTGAGGTTAAATAAGATTTTTCCCGAAATAGTGAGTGTTTTGTCTTGTTTTAGGTAACCTTTCTCAGAAAAAATTCAATCTCAGTGTGAAAATTTGAAACAAAAGATTCTAGACAATGTTTTTAATCCTTATGGGGGCCCCCTCTTAAATTTTAGAGGGAAAGCTTGTGCTTCCTGAGCCTTTTGGATAATCAGGCCCTGATTGGAACGCTTGCAAACGGAAGTGTTTCATTTGTATGTACCCCTTAGCATTTTTACAAAATCTAACATAAAAACCAAATTGCTGAATCCCAGACCGTCACCAATAACTCATAGCACACTACAAGTGCGAAGTTAAACCCAAGCAGACCGGACATAAGCGCCGTCATCTTGTGTCATCTTAGAACATGTTAAATTATAGTTAAAAAATTGGCAGTTTCTTGCAACAGAATTTGCCAGTATCTTTTTTTGAAAAACTAACGGACCATATTCCCGCTTTGGGTTCGAGGCTACAAGAATATCAGCTGGGTAGGGAAACAATCCTCAACTCTACCATAACAAAGCATTGTGGCTTGCAAATTTTTATCTTGCAATATTATTTCTAAGAGTTACAGATTAGACGGCCGTATTCACCAATAACCTCAACTCCCGGTTGACCACAAAAACTTGTAAAGCGTATAAAGTCAGGGTTCAATATTTTAGCAAAGTTTGACGCGTTGCATCTGCCATCTAGCGGCATTGTTTTTTTCAGATTTTTTAGCTGAAAATAGCCAATCAAAAATTATATGAAAACTTTAACACTAGATAGCATAAGATACGTGCTAAATTTTCTTTGAAAGCTACACTTTGCTTTTAGACGCTTTTCAAGTTTTGGCGTTAAACCGGGAGTTGAGGTTAATGGTGAATAAGGCCGTGTATGAAATTGAAGTAAGAGTGATATAGTGATAACTTTGTTTTGTTTTTAATCCAGTTTTAGTAATATACTTTAATATTAATCAACATATGTAATATTAAAAGTTGCCGTGTGAACTGTGGCGATGTTAACATATTTAAATGGACGTTCCATTTAGTAAATTCCTTTATTAAAAGTGATTGAAATTCTAATTATTTAAGCTTTGATGTCTATATATATGTGTGTGTGTATAAAATGTTCTTATTAATCTTTTATTCATTATATATATATGTGTGTGTGTATACATAAAATGTTCTGCAATTTTACGATATGGAATAGTCTTAACTTTATCATTCGATTCAGTTGTTTACATTTCTCTTTTGTTCTTGTTTGAACGTTATTATTAAGTTTCACTGCAGAAATATTTAGGAAAATGTTATACGTAACAATAAAATTTCATCTTGAATCTAATTTGTTTACAAAATATCGGCCACGTGTTCGGCGATTTTACTTACGGTGACGTCACAGGAATATTGTCCATTGGAAACGGGACCATAGTACCCAACGCGAGTCCTCGCGGGTTAAAAGACGCCGCCAGGGGGAAAAAATTATCTTCTTTCTCCCGTCTTCATGAACACTAACTGGTTAAAATCTGCCGTCGTGAAAAGGTTAAGAAAAAATACTTTTCAATCTTCACATTCATAGACTTTTCTCTGATATGAGATACATGATATGTTTTTACAAACTTTTGAGAAAATCTTAAGGAGTATATCTGTACTGATAAGTATAAAGGATTTAAGTCCAAAAATGTCGATTTTGAGTTAAGTACATAGTCAGACTCAGAAAAAAAATTCTCTATCGATTGATTGGTATAAAGGATTTAAATCCATGTCTTTGAGAAAATCCATTGGTAAAAAAATATTCAACTCAGAAATTTAGCATTAATCTTTTATATAAAATATTTAATTCAAATTTTTCCCTTTATTAAATGAAGATTGACAATCACTGGATGGTATAAAGGGTATAAATCAACCTAATCCCTTTTTCCTAATCGATTCTTCTGATTAGTTTTTAGTTTAACTTTATTTTTCATCTCCTGAAAAATCAAGAATATGGACTAAATCCTTTATACTTATCAGTACAGATATTAACACTTATAAGGCTATTTCCATATATGAGTGCGTACTTATCTATTTAAATCTCCCTTTCGGGAAAATCCTATAAAACATTCTTCACAAATTTAATGTTCTCTCCGGTATGAGAGCGTAGATGCTTATTAAATACATTCCTTTTGAAAACAAATTTTAGAAACTTCCTAATACACGACTTTTATCAATATGAGTGCGTAGATGTCTATTTAAACGTCTCTTTTAAAGAATGCCTTTAAAATACGCACGGCTTTTCTTCTGTATTTTTTTTTTTTTTTAAATGGTCTTTAACAGAAAACTTTTAGAACATTCACCTAATAATAAGTACTAAACTTCGAATGAACACCGTAAAATGTAATAAACTCGAAACAATTGTTTCAGGTAGAAAGAAAATACGATTCTTATTTAAACAAACAAAGTAGGCACGAGTGCTGCAATTGAAGCGTCAACGCTTTAATTTGATATTTCTTTGGACCCCAAACAATTTTTTCAAATTTTTATGGTGTGATAATTTATGTATGGTGTTTTGTCAAAGTTTTGTACTTATTACTTTAAAACGTCAGTACTATGATGTTTTCTTATTATTCACATTTATTGTTTTTTCTGCGGTATGTGCGTTTAAGTATGTATTTAAATAATCTCTTTTATAAAAATATTTTAAGCATACTTCAGACACATGTGGTTTTATTTTCTATGAATGCGAAGATGCTTTCTTAGAGTGTCTCTGTCAGAAAATTTTTTAGGACATTTTTCACACACATATGGTCTTTCTCCTGTATGAACGCGAAGATGTTTCCTCAGACTGCCCTTTTGAGTAAAACCTTTAGAACATTCTTCACAAACATACGGCTTTTCTCCTGTATGAATTCGAAGATGTGCAATTAGATAGTCCTTACGAGAAAATTTTTTAGAACATTCTTCACACACATATGGTTTTTCTAGTGTATGAACGCCAAGATGTGCCATTAAATTGCCTTTTTGAGAAAATCCTTTAGAACATTCTTTACACACATACGGTTTCTCTCCTGTATGAACGCCAAGATGTGCAATTAAATGGTTCTTTTGAGAAAATCCTTTAGAACATTTTTCACAAACATATGGTTTTTCTCCTGTATGGAGACGAAGATGTGTCATAAGGCTGCTCTTAGCAGAAAATTCTTTAGAACATTCTTCACACGCATACGTTTTTACATCTGTATGAATGCGAAGATGTTTTCTCAGACTGCCCTTTTGAGAAAATACTTTAGAGCATTCTTTACAAACATATGGCTTCTTATCGATATTTTTGTGTAGATTCATATTATCTATTAAATAAATTTAACTTTGAATGTATGTCAAAAATAACCTCAATTTATTTGAAATGAATGTATAGATGTGAATTTATATGCGTAAATATCTACTTTTTTGAAAAATTTAAAGAACATGTAACACACACACATGGTTTTACCCAGAAAGGAAACTGGCCTTTTCATTCCTACTTTTAAAACACTTCTCACTCATATGACATTTCTCCGATATATGTATGTCTTTTAAATTCTACCATGTGAGAAAAGCCTTTTGAACATACTTCTCAAAGGAATACAATTTTTCATGAATGATATTAAAACTGAAATACAAAACATATTTTTACAAAGAAAGTATGAAAATATCAGAAATAAATATATATAATAATAAAATAAACATTTGCTTAAAAGTTACTTTTGAGGAAAATTTTTAAATGAACAAAATAGAAGGAAGCAATTTTCTTTGAGGCTTTTATAAATTCTTTGAAGTGGTTATCGTCGACAATTTTTTTTCGATGTATGTTTGTATAAATTTTTTTCTAAAAAAAATCCATTATAATTTATATTACTTGCAAATTGTGAAAAATCCTAAATGTATTTAACGTTTTAATACCATGTGCAGACAACCCAAAATTCAGAGATACAAATCTGGATTAAAAAAAAAAAAAAATTAAAGAATCACATGAACATTTTTAGAAGTACAAAATTTCAGCATGGCGGTATTTCCTGACATCGTACAAAAGTCGTTACACAACGTATGGATTATTATTATTTCATTTCTTGAGGCCTCTAATTAAACTCTGTAGCAGGAATTAATCCGCGATTGTAATGAAATGCTCGCCCTCTGGTGGGCTAAGGTGAAATTACAATTAACATGCATATTCATCAACCACATTTCTTGCGACCATGGAAGCCTCTGTGGAAGTGCGGATTGAACGAGTCCAGTGTTAAAATAGGGGTGACTGAGAGAAAACAAGCGATAAGGGAACACCGAATAACTGGATGTTTGCCAAATAACTATCCCTCGGCCAATTTTGCATCCCTCTAAACTTTTGGACTCGGCCTCACTGGCAGTCGTTGGACACGTGATCGCACTATTGTTTTCGGCTTTCATCGAGACGCCATTGCTTTCCGATGTTTAGTTTCACATATATTTATTGAATAAAAATGAATAAATCCGGTAAAAAAGATAACACTTACTGTTGTGTGCCACAGTTAGAGATGTAAAAAACCCGGGAATTTTGCTTCTGGGGAATAAACATGGGAATTTTCGGGTTTAAACCGGGAATTTTGGGAACTTTGGAAACTTTGATGGGAAGAAACTAATATTCAATGTTTAGATTTAATTTCACTTCTTTTAGATGCACCAAACAACTCGTTTCAATATCATTTTTATTCTATTTGCTTAAATAAAAGTGATATCAACAATTATGTGATTATTTTACAGAAAATTGTAGAAAAAAATAAACGTTTACGTTATTGACATTACGTTATAAATGAAGTTTTGTCTGCCTATTTAAATAACTTTATTTTATTTTATTTTATTTTATTTTTTTTTTTAATGAATACCATAATAAAATATGTTATAAAAAATAATACAATGAAATTAAATTATGGTAAGAATACTTTAAAATTATTAAATTTTATTATAATTCATCGAACAAAATTTCACATTAGTTGATGAAATTTTGTTATAATCACTCAAAGAGCACTAGGAACAAAATCGAACATGAGTTCTTCGGTTATTAAGAATTCAAGCAATAATTTTTTAATGCATTAAATCAATACATAAAATATTCAATAGCTAATAATTAATAATTTGGCTGTTATTTCTTTCTTCATTTATTTTTTGCATATTAATATTGTTGAAATTTTAATTGAAATAATATTTCCCAGTGTAATATTATTGATTGTTTCAGTAAATGCAGAATATTTTGAAGCATTTTTGTTGTATTCTTGAAATAAAATGTTAAAGATATATATCTGAAACATGCGATTGCGATTAAAAAAAAAAGTGTTATATTGAACTCAGTGTGTATACAATCAGAACTAAAATATAAACATACGGCAATAACAGAGTCTATTAACATAAGTCTATAATTAATGAAATTTGAAAATTGTACTTTTTTTATTTATAGACGTTAAAAGCACTATTTAAAAATTGAAAGATCATAAAAAACATCTGAATGTGAGGTAACATTTTGAAATGCCTTAGAACATCTGTAATCTAAGGGAAATTAAAAAAAATAATAATAATAAGATAAATTCGCAACGTGTGAAAACTTTCAAAATTCCCTTCCCAAAAAACCGTGTTTATTCCCTGGTTTAAACCCGGGTTTTTTCCCCGCTCACATCTCTAGCCACAGTGTAACTCCAAAAATCAAGAAATCCAGAATTAAGCTTCCATTTATTTCCAAATGACAAATTTAAAATTTCAGTTGCTCGGCTAATGGAAGTAAAGAATTACCCTCACATTCAGATGTCCGCTGTTAAGGATCCTTAACTAAAGATCTTTAAAAAGATGCATTTTCATTGGTCAATCGAAATATAAACAATCTTTATTTCCGACTTTCCTTGATATAGAAATTCAGATGTCTGTTTAAAGATTTTTAATTTTAAGGATCCTTAAATACTTAAGGATAGCTCTACACCTCTCCTTAAACTTAAAGATCGGCATTAGGGCTGGATTATTTATCAATATATCCCCAAGTATCGATATTTTTTTTAATATCGCGGTAACAGTATTTAAGTACTTGCTCTATCGATATATCCCTCTAACGATATTTCCTAGTGCGCACAGCGCGATCGAACCGTATGCCGATAAACAGCGTCCAACGCCAACCACCATATATTCCAATTCTTGCTTCCCCGCCTCACCGTACCACCCCGTAAACACCCAACAAACAGACCGCCGAATATCTTATACAAATACACCTTCTCTTTCTCCTATTTACTCACTGACTAAACTCGAAAAAGTAACCCCAACCGCAAACGATCCGAACACACATTCTCTTCCTTATTCCTGCGATCAGTCCCTTTGCTTCATTTGTGCGAACTCTCAAATCGAAACCACTACTTAAAAAGTATGACCTTGAACGATAACATATAAAATGTTTCATTTCTCATTCATCAAGTTATCGCAGTAGTATATTATTTCCCAGCTTCTCACATTCGATAACATCCCCACACCAATAATATCGAAGCTGCTCATCGCTCGCAGATGAAAATTGAAAACACTGCAAACAGTATATCGCGTTTAGTTCTTGCTATCGGTTCGTTAATATATTGTTCGGAATTGCATGGATTGTTCGAAATATCGTCAAGTGTTTTTTTTTCTTTTTTAAGCAAAGAATTAACTGAAATTGATTACTTATTTTTTAAAAATTGGATTTATTATTCTATCTTCTGCATATATAAGAAGAAAATATAAGATTTGGATCATCGTTTTTCCGGTTTTCGATGAATTTACACGTTTTGAGATTTCCTTGCATTTTAATTAACTGAAATTGTCTACTCATTTTTAAAAAGTGGATTTATTACTAGTTTCTGCGTACATAAGAAGAAAGAAGATACGAAATAAATTTCGATTTCCGTTTTTTGATATATTTACACGTTTTGGGATTTCCTTGCATTTCAATTAAGTGAAACTGATTACTTATTTTTTAAAAAGTTGATTTATTATTATATCTTCTGCATATACAAGAAGAAAGTATAAGATTTGAATAAATTTTGATTTCCAGTTTTCGTTGAATTTACACGTTTTGAGATTTCCTTGCTTTTCAATTAACTGAAAGTGACTATTTATTATTTAAAATGTGGATTTATTACTGGCTTCTGCATGCATAAGAAGAAAGTAGAAGGCACGGGGAAAATTTCGATTTCTGGTTTTCGTTGAATTTACACGTTTTGAGATTTCCTTGCATTTCAATTAACTGAAATTGACTACTTATTCTTAAAAAAGTGGATCTATTATTTTACCTTCTGCATATATAAGAAGAAAGTATAAGATTCAGAAAAAATTTAGATTTCCAGTTTTCGATGATGTTACGAGTTTTGAGATTCCTTGAACTCTAATTGACCATTTTTAAGATTTCCTTTCTTTCTTTCTTTTCTTTTCTTTTCTTTCTTTCTTTTTTTTTTTTTTTTTTTTTTTTTTTTTTTTTTTAGTTTGAACGCTCTATTTCATGGGCGACTCGTGCCTATCGGCCAACAGGGGTCGCTGCTGTGCTGCAATTTAATTCCGTTTATGAGAAGGCAGTTGTTTTGCTTTGCTTTGCAAAAAGTGATTGATCTTCAACCACTGGGTGGTACTAGTATATAAATATAATACAATTTCCAAATGTTATAAAAACATTACAAGATATGAATTCAATATATATATATCTTTAAAAAAAATCATGATAAGGTAAGTAGATAAAAAATAAAATAAAAATGGCAGGTAATTGACCTTTAGAATGCCTATGAGTTATAGGGTCTCAAATTAATATTACTCTACAACCGAGAAAGTTTATTCGGTGGCAATTCTAAAGAAAGTTTATAAACAGTATTTCTACTGTGCATTTCTTATTCACTGAAATGAATTTAATTACAACCATATCGCTATCAATGACTGACAGGACTATTAGTAAATGAACTTTCTTTATACTCAGGGATGGGAATTAGGCGCAAAACTCATACTAATATTTATTTCTAAAATTTCCGTATATAAGTGAAACATTGATATATATATATATATATATATATATATATAGATAGTTAAGTTACGACTTCTGCGCAAATTTTTATTAATCATCTACATTCTAACAGTGGCGGATCCAGAACTTGACTTTTTTGGGGGGGGGGGGCTAAGATTTTTCAAAGTGTTATTCTAGACCAATAAAAAATTTACAATTGCAATATTCAATAGTGAATGTCAGTGTTTTGGGGTGGCTTCAGCCCCCTAGCCCCCCCCTTAAATCCGCCACTGCATTCTAAGTACAACTTCATTTTTCTTAAGCTTATATTTTTATTATAATTATGTATCGATGATATACTTTGTGTAAATAAAACACATATCACCCATTAGCTAGCTCTCTTAAAATGTGATTTTGAAATAATTAAATCTTAAAATAGAAAGAATGGAGGACAAACTATTTAGAAATATACTTAAAAGTAATGGTATAAATTAAAAGAAACACAAAACATTGTGTTGCTATTTATGCATTTTCTTTCTTTCTTTTTTTTTCTTTTTAATAAAAAAGATTTGGAAGTAATATACCAGAAAATATAAATATACATATAGAAAACACTCCCCACTTGTATACATTAAAATTGGTGTTCATTTGTCTTTAAAAAAGTAGCAAATATCTATTTTCATTCTCTTGAAATAAATATCGCAATATATCACCAATATCGATATTAACTTAATGATAAATCGCGATATTTAATTTCTGATATCGTCCAGCTCTAATCGGCATCCATCTTGTTTTTCTGTGTATGGTGATTTTGCATTATTTTTGTCATTGCTTTTTTTTTTTCGAATAAAGTGAGTAATAAAGTATTTTTCTCAAGTCCTTACTTATACTGTCCTTCTGTATGAGATATTATACATGCATATGTACTGCATTAATAAAATAATTTTGATTTTTTAGTATGCACTGTGAACGCGAACAAGGCTTATCTATAGTTAAAAGGTTCATCTTGTAGTTTAAATAGTTGTCACTGCGTTCAAAACAATTTCATTTTTCATTTCTTTCGATGGGCTACCGGTACCGTATAATAGGATGAAACCGCATGGTTATTTAAATAGTCAATTTCATAATGACATGCTCATTATTATAAGATATTGCTTCAGGCAATAACATTATTGTTTACATTTAATCGGTTTCATGAAAGTATGAAATATAGAAAGTATTCATTTGACTGTAGGTACCGTTTACTTATTATTATTAAGAAGCATGGTTATTTAAATAGTCATTTTCATAATAACATGCTCATTATTATAAGATATTGCTTCAGTTAAGATCCTATGATGCAAAAAGATTATTATTATTTACGTTTAATCTGTTTCATGGAAGTATGAAATATAGAAAGTATTAATTTGACTGTAGCTACTGTTTACTTATTATTATTATTAAAGAGCATGGTTATTTAAATTAGTCAATTTCATAATATGCTCATTACTATAAGGTATTGCTTCAGTTAAGATCCTATGATACAATAATATTATTGTTTACGTTTAATCTTCCATTTTTTGTAATGTATAAATTTAATGTGTGATTGATTTTATTGAGTGATATTTCTGCAATGAATAACCACTTGAACAGTTTTTTTTTTTTTTTTTTTTTTTTTTTTGAGTAAGGATAAAAAGACCTGAAAACATTTCAATTTTTAATTATCATGATAATGGTAGTAAGTTTATATTTGTTAAAAGAAATATACTTTCCCACACTATGTAGATTTTCACTTAAAAATTTTGAATTTATATATATAATGTATATATATACAGGTATTCAAAATTTTGTTATGTTCATATTGAACAAGAATGTAAATAAATGCAATTTTCATCTGTTTAATGTGCTTCTAATTCCAAAATAAGTGAAGTGAGGGTTATTAAATTACAGATACGAAAATTTGATATCTTTTATGAAAACACTTATTAATAAGATTTATTTTAAGTTTGTAAGATATACGTGAATATATTTTTATGTAGTTACCTATGATAAATATTTTTATTATACTATGAATTTCATGACTGTAAAAATTATTAAGCATAATTTAATTTGTATAGTTAATAGTAAAAGTTTATACTAACACTTATTTAAGACATTCTAAGAATAAATAAATGGAATTTTTTAAAATAATATTCATTAAATCACATATGACGGTATGGAAAAAAACTGATTATTAGAATAGAAGAAGCTACATGAGCGATGAGCCAGAGGAAGTTGTTGACAATATCATTAGTCACGCTAGCAGGTAGAATTTTGCAAGGTATTAATTTTTATTACTTTATGCCTTACAAGATGACTACTTGCTGGCATTAAAATGAAGAATGTGCTGGCCTTAAAACAGAGATGGTAATCAAGAGGTAATTAAGGTATGTATTCCATTCGGCATTTTTAAAATACGTAATGAATTACATAAATTTGCTCACATATTCTGAGTTGTGCTTTTTATTTTTAGTATTCATAGATTTATTTAGGGATCTGTTTGCATACTTAAAGTCTCTTCATTACCTAGTATACTTTCTATTTTAAATTTTGTAATTACTGTATGTATGACTATCTGAATAACTTTCATACGTGGAGGAAGCGTTATTCAACTTAGACATTCATGCTAGCTAGTATAATTTTGGAAGGCATGTAATGTTTTACTACCATGACATCCAAGATGACTATTTGCTGGCATTTAAAAGAATGTTTAGAATTCGATGTTGATGAAAATCAAAGTAAAGAAATAAAGGTATGTATTCTGCATTTTTATAAAATTATGTAATTATAAAAGTTGGCTAACATGTTCTGAATTATTCTTTTTATTTTTGCTTTGCAAATTTAAAATATAACTTATTCTGTGTATTAGTTATTACAATTTAAAATTCATGTGTGTGTATATATACTATATATATTTAACAGGAGTGTCATGTATTGCAATTACATAAGAATATAATTGTCAAAGGAAGGAAAAAAAAATATATATATAAATTTATTTATTCATGATTTTGTATTGTTGTCGATTGTGAAGAATGCTACATCCAAACAAAAATACTAAATAAAAGATAAAGAATTTAAAATATTCGGTAAAACCTTTGATAAAGGAAAACAAGAAAGAAAAATCATGCTGTACGCATTGATTAGTAACACTTTCCAAATGTACGCAATAGTTGTATCGAATAACAATTAATATTCATTTAATTTAAGTAAATTGGAGTGTAAAGGTTGATATTTTTATTATTATTCATATATTATTATATATTAATATAATATATGAATAATAATATATGTATTCATATATTATTATTATTATTCATATATTATCTTTATTAATATTCTTTGCCTACGTTATCACACAACAGACAGAAGGACTGAAAAACATACAAATAGACTAATTGATTTTAAAATTACTCTTAGACATTTTGGAAAATGTTAAAAACGCTTAACGCAAAAGAAAATGCAGCCGTTAGATTATAATTACAGCTTTTAAACTCTTTGAATATTTTACTGTAGCCCTGTAAATCTGAAAGTTAATTATATCATATTCTATACAAAACAATATTTTAGAATATTAATAGTACATGTCAATGGTTTTAAGATTTTTGTAGTAGAAAGTTTTTTAAATATACCTTTTTAAAACTTTCCGTCTTAAAACGCAATACATTGGCTTTTTATTTTTATTGTTGATGTTGTTGTCCCTAAAAACAAACTAGTTGTACAGGACCTATTAATGACATTTTAAATAGGGAACATTCCATAGGGACCATGAGTGTATCATTTTAAAAAAAATCTCAAAATATTCACGGATGAAAGGAGCTGGAGACAAACAGATAGAAAGGTAGACAAACGGACAGACAGATGCACAAATTGAGATCATATTCCCACTAAAATTATAAGAAGGTGTTAAAACGCTCATGTAAACAAAGTGCAATTCCAGCAAATTTTTATTAATACCTCTGAATGTAACTGATTATTTTTGTGTGGCCCTGTAAATCTAATGCTAACCATACTATATTACATAGAAGGCACATTCTTTTGTGCATACGAATAATATATTTCAATTGCATTAAGCTTTGTGGAAGATAAAATTATTAAAATTTGGTTTATAAAAATAACTCGCATACAACACACTGCTTTGGAGTACTTTCAAGTGCCCCTGTACACAAACCAGTTAGAAATGTACTCTACTTTACATAAGAAACATTCGATACGGAATTGAATAACATATTAAAATTTCATTAAAGTTTCTATACATTAAAGGTATTAAAATATGATTTATAGAAATTCCTCTCATAGAACACAATGCTTTCGAATACTTTTGGATATCCCTGTACCCAAACCAGAAGTGGTATCAATTCCATTTTCAATAAGGAACATCCGATAGTGAACTTCAATAAAATATATCGGTTTAAAGAAATTCCATAAATATTTACGGTAATTATAGCGCAAAAAAACAGACAGAAAGACAGACGAATAGAAGAACAATCAGACTTGTACACAAATTGAAATTATATTCATACTAAAAAAATGATAGAAAGTGTCAAAAATGCTTAATGTAAACGAAAGTACAATTCTAGCAATTCTTTATTAATAGCTCTTAATATAACTGAATATTTTTGCGTCACCCTGTAAATCTAATGGTAAGACAGGTGACACGCAAGCGCGCCCCATCATCGACTGACCCAGATACGAGGGTATCCATGCAAAAAAAAAAAAAATCTAATGGTAACCATGCTATATTCTATGCAAGGCATTCTTTTGTGCATCTAAATAACATAATTCAATTTCCAAAAACTTCGTGAAAAGTAAAGTTATTAAAATTTGATTTATAGAAATATATCACAAAGAACGCAATGCTTTGGAGTACTTTTGAGTGTCCCTGTACATAAACTAGTGGTGGTATGTAATCTATTTTATATAGGAAACATCGAATAGTGAACTTGAATAACATATTTCAATTTCATGAAGAAATTGTACAGTAAAGGTATGAAAATATGATTTATAGAAGTACCTCTCATAGATCACAATTCTTTGAAATACTTTAGGGTGTCCCTGTACACAAACAAGTAGAGGTATAAAGAGGTAAAGAGTTTCAAAAATTTCCATAAATATTTACGGGAGTTAGAACGCAGTCAGACAGACACATACACAAATTGATATTATAATCACACTTAAAAAAATGTTAGGAAGTTTTAAAAACGCTTAATCTAAACGAAAATAGAATTCTAGCAATTTTTTAATAATAGCTCTTAATATAACAGATTATTTTTGTGTCACCCTGTAAATCTAATACTAATCATGCTGTATTCTATGTAAATTATTCTTTTGTGCATATAAATAACATTTTTCAATTTCCTAAAACTTCGTGGAAAGTAAAGTTATTAAAATTTGATTTATAGAAATATCTCTCATAGTACGCAATGCTTTAGAATACTTTTGAGTGTCCTTGTATATAAAACAGAGTTGGTATTTAATCCATTTTATACAGGAAAAATCCAATAGTGAACTTGAATAACATATTTCAGTTTCATTAAGATATGACTACAGTAAAGGTATGAAAATATGGTTTATAGAAATACCTCTCATAGAAAACAATGCTTTGAAATACTTTTGAGTGTCCCTGTACACAAACCAGTAGAGGTATATACTCAATTTTCAATAGGAAACGTCCGATAGTGAACTTGAATAACATATATCAGTTTCAAGAAATTCCATAAATATTTACGGGAGTTAGAACGCGGACAGACAGACAGACAGTCAGTCAGACAGACGGACAGACAGGAAGGCAGATACACAAAACTGAAATCATATTCACACTTAAAAAGTGTTAGAAAGTGTTAAAAACGCTTAAGGTAAACGAAAGTACAATTCTAAAAATTTTTTATTAATAGCTCTTAATATAACTGAATATTTTTATGTCACCCTGTAAATCTAATGCTAATCATGCTACATTCTATGCAAAGCATTTTCTTTTGTGCTTATAAATAACACATTTCAGTTTCATAAATCTTCGTTCAAAGTAAAGTTATTAAAATTTAGTTTATAGAACTATCTCTCATGAAACGCAAGACTTTGGAATACTTTTGTGTGTCCATGTAAACTAATCAGTGGTAGTATTTGCTCCATTTTATAAAGAAAACGTCCGATAGTGAACTTGAATAACATACTTCAATTTCATTAAGATTTGTGTACATTAAGGGTATGGAAATATGGTTTATAGAAATGCCTCTCATAGAACACAATGCTTTGCAATATTTTAGGGGGTCCCTGTACACAAACTAATAGAGGTATAAACTCCATTTTCAACAGGGAACATCCAATAGTGAATTTGTATAACATATTTCAATTTCGTTAAGATTTTTGTACAGTAAGGGTATGAAAATATGGTTTATAGAAATGCCTCTCATAGAACACAATGCTTTGAAATATTTTCGGGGGTCCCTGTACACATACCAGTACAGGTATAAACTCCATTTTCAATAGGAAACATCCGATGGTGAAATTGTATAACATATATCAGTTTCAAGAAAACCCATAAATATTTCCGGGAGTAATAGCGCACACAGACAGACGGACAGACAGACAGACAGACAGGCAGGCAGACAGACAGACAGACAGACAGACAGGCAGACGGACAGACACACCGACAAACCCATGTCATAAACACTTTTCAACCTTGTTGGAAAGTGTTAAAAATATGTATTTACCCATATGTATGTACTACATTATTATTATTATTTCTAAAGCTATTTTTCATAAAAGGTTAAAAGTGAGTATTTTAACATATTTTTACTTTGTCTTACCCATAGGTTCGAAAGAGTATTGTTTGAGGGTCAAATTTTCAAACGTGAGTTTTTGTTGTATTTACATGTTCGGAGGTCTCCTGAATACGAAAATCATGTTTTTAGCGAATGGTCTGTGTGTCTGTTATCCGCATATCTCAAGAACAAATAGTAGCAGAAATTCCAAACTTGGTATTCTAAATGTGTATCATATAGGGATGCTACAGTAAGCTATTCGTTGAGATGAAGGAAATGGTCCATGTACAGGGACATTCAAAAGTATTCAAATACATTACGTCTATGAGGAAAATTGCAGGAAGGTTGAGTTTAACATCTATAGACTGCACTAAACCAAATGAAACGAATATATATTTTTTGTTATTGAGATATTCAACTGGAACAAAAAATTTTGTGTATGTAGGAGCCTCGCCTCCCCCCCCCTTGGGGGAGAAGACTCCCCTTGAGGGGAATAAATTTTCATGATGTGTATCTTTGAAAAGAGCTCGCCAGTACCTTTAAAACGAATGGTTGAACCATCGATCTGTGATAATCTATAATAATAAAAGGAAAGGTTTGTCTGTCTGTCTGTTCTATACGTTCAGCCCCTATTGAACGCATAAGTACAAGAATTGACATACGTATGCTCTGTAGGCTTTCCAAGGTCCTCCTGAAAACAGAATTTAAAAATTTTAATTAGTTGTGGAGATATTAATTAAAATATCGACTCATGTCTAAAAAAAAAAAAAAGTGAGAAATAAATTAAAATTATTAGTCTGATCGTTACGAATTTAGTATCAAATGAAAGGGGTAATTTTTCTGAATCTAAGAGTGCAAGCGGCTTATCGATACAACAATTAGATTTTTTAAAATTAACTAAAGTATGAATTTTTTGTGGCAACATCATTTCAAATGCCAGACTATTGTATGAGATGAAAAAGGAAATGATTGTAACCGACTAAGATGTCACGTGTTTTACAGTGGAGGGGGGGGGGGGGGGGGAATTGCAATTTTTAAATTTTTATTCACATTACATTTGAATTAATATTCGGTCTAGACAGCATATTATAAAGCTACTCTTCAATTTTCTTGAAAATATGTGAATAAACAAAAAAATTACATTTTTATTGGGAATTATATTTATCACGACTCATGTGACCAAAACACAATGTAAGATTAAGTTTTGTTTTATATTTTGCAGTATTTTAAATTGAGATATGCCGTTGAGATTTCATAATATTTGGTTTTAACGCCCGATAATTCAATTGTGAATATTTTTGAAAGTATAGAATTATTAGGAAGGGCTTGAGGAGGCGAAGGCGAAAAAAAGAAAAATGAGTTACAGCGTTTGAAATTGGTATTATTAGGTTTTAAGGCAAGATAAATCGATTCTAGAAAGTGTAAAATTAATAGAAGAGACGGAAAAGGGGAGGGGGAGGCAAAAATGTATAAAAGGAATGGTTGTTTCAGAGAAAATGTCGGAAAATCCAGAATGCTTTTATATTTTGATACTCCTTTCACAGTTCATACTATGGATTTTTAACAGTAGTAATTTTTATTCATGAATTCATCAACAGAGAATTATGCGAGAAGTGCCTAGCTGGTTGTCAGCCAAGGTAGCTCAGTGGTAGAGCATCCGTGCGTTAAGCGGAGGTGCCCAGGTTCGATTCTCCGCTCTGGTATTTTTCGCATAGTTGGTAAAAAATAAATAAAAATATCAACCTTTACACTCCAATATGATTTAAATTTTTAACAGTATTTAGCCCAGAATTACGTAAGTTTTGGAGAAAACCATGAAAAAGTCAAACATAAATCGTTTTATCATTTTTGTTTTATCATCGTTTTATCATCAATATTAAAATTTAAATTCATAATATATATATTTTTTAAAATAAAATATTATGCTTCAAATCAGTATTTTTAAAATAGGAAGAATTTCGTAAAACCTACACAGTTTTAGTATCCTTGGTGACTTTTAAACTTTTGTCTCTATTTGGCGAAATTTTTTTTTTTTTTGTATAACCACTTGTTTTTTCCTTAAAAAAAAAAAAAAAAAAAAAAAGAGAAACTACCATCTATTCTTAATAATGCCAATAATTTTTACTATAGTCAAACCTAGTTATTCATGTACATGCTTTACGTAAATTTCTTTTAACGTAAACTGTTTCTACAATCTCCGTGAAAATGAATATTACAGATAGCATTAACTACTGACAACAAGAACAATCCTCCCCCTCCCCCCTGAGATTCATTATATTGAGGTTCGACTGTAATTAATAGTCTATGTATATTTCTAATTTACAGCTAAGTAATAGTTTTATATATTTGAAAATATCTGAAAAGGCAAAATATATATATATATATATATTAATATTAGGAATGAGGGGATACCTCGGACCTATTTTGACTTTTCCAATTTTAATTTTGTAATTATTCGCCAAAACTAAATACAAATACCTTTTCAAAACATACAACATATATTTATTCCAAAATTTTATTAAAATTATATCAATTATATTTTTTTTTAAATAAAAAGTGGAATTAAGTTCAAGGTACGCCTCTGGTAGTGGGCAGTGTACCTTTGACCATTTATTAAAAGATACAGAAAAACCGAATTTTAAGTGAGAAAATCTATTAATAATACATATATGAATTCAAAAAAACATTTTTTTTTTTTTAAAATTTCAAAATCATTAACTTGTTACAATCGCATTGTTATGAAATCTAATTTGAGTCTAAAATTTGGAAAATACTAAATATTAACTTACAAAAGTCTACATTAAGCCGTATTGGGTGGGATTATCGGTAAAAATCCTCACACTTATTTTTTTTTTTTTTAACAAGATTGTCATTGTCAATTCCAAATGTTAATTCTTGGAACTGCATTTCTGATCCACCATACAATACGACCAGTCCAAGGTACACTACTTTTACTGGGTTCAAGGTACACCACTCTATTATATTCACAATGTTTTAGTGCATAAAGCTAATTTGATATCAAATTATGTGATGCCTGTGTGCGAACAGAAGCCAACTCCCTTCATACATGTATTAGAATCCACCAGCTGTAATATTATAATGCATTATTTTGCTTACATTTAAGTTATTTACCTCCATTCACATATTGTAGTTAGAATTGTTAAACTCTTTCTTATTAAATGAATGTATATACTTCAAAAATTATCCTGCATTACGCAAAGTCTGAATAGATGTTGAATTCATTGAGAATTTTGTTAACAGTTCATAAAATTTCAGGGAGTTCTGCACTAGAAACAAATTAATACAGTCATTGCCGATCTCATATGTGTGACACCTGAAACATCATTTCACATTACGCACTGGCCTGAGATCGGTGAAGAATGTTTTAATCATTCTGAAAAATTTCAAAACTCAACTAGAGATACGGGTGAAAACTTTTCCACTGTGTTTTTCCGTTAAATTTTCAAAGCCTAAAAAGCAAATTTTTTAGTTACTTTTTTATATGACACATTTAAACCTTTCTTTTATTAGTCAGAATACAGTTATTAACAGTAATGTCAGATACAGTTTGAAAAACAAAAGTTTTATATTAAAAACATCATTTAGAAAGCCATCTGATATATGATTTCAGGAACTTGTTCAAGAAAGATAAAGTTATTTTTTAAATACAAAAGATTTATTGTTCATAACACAAAATTTTAGAATGTCTCTTCAATAAATTTGTGTGAACAAAATTATAAAGCATTTGGCAACATAAAAAAAAAAAAAAAAAAAAAAAAAAAAAAAATTATCCATTGATAAATTAATGCACTGCTGTACTGCTGAACTTGTATCTGTTCTTCAAAATATTCTTTTGATAAATAATAGGCCGTGGTTAGAAAACCGGCAGCCGTGTAAATATTATGGACCCGGCAGTTTTTTGCGCTTGCGTATTAGAACTTCCGGGTATGGAATACTTGGTCTTTAACTGAAGTGCCGGGTGACACAGTGAATGAATATTTTTTGAATGATTCTTATTCCTAACAGATAAATACATAAAAGTAAGCAATAATTAGCGTCAGTCAAGCGTATAAGTCTGATGTGCATTTTAACAATAAACAAATAACAAATAACAATAACAATAAACAAATAGCGCCGGTAGCTGTTTTTCAACCAGTCAACAATCAATTTTGTAATCAATCCAGCTGGTGAAATATACCCGTATATTTCAATCATGTACATTATCAGTTTTCTTAAATTTTTATTTTGCATTCCCAGACAACACAAATTCGTCCAAATTAAGTCAAAGTACGTAATCTGGATATATAGACATGTCCATATTACAGCCAGATTTAGTCTATATTTCGTCAGATTTTGTAGATATTATGTAGAAATGTCCTCACCTGTTACGTCTTATGTACGTCTTTTAGCTGAAAACAATGACATGAAATAGACGTATAGTGAACATAATATAGACATGTCCATATTACAGCCAGATTCAGTCTATATTTTATCAGATTTTGTAGATATTAAGTTGAAATGTCCCCACCTTTTATGTAATAAGTACGTCTTTTAGCTGTACAAAATAACGGAAAATGGACATATGTGAACATAATATAGACATGTCCATTAGTGTTTATATTACATCCAAAAATTACTCATGTTATTTTTAGATTTATGTAAATACAGTGCTGGCAGAATAAAATCCTTAATAAATACAGTCTTTTTTTTTTTTTTTTTTTTTTTTTTTAAAGTGTCACATGTCACTCTAGCAAAATCTACATAATGGGCTTTCTGTGAAATCCACAGAAAGAGCCGAAAAGATTATTTAAAAGCTTAAATTTTTATTTATTTATTTTTTTAAATAATTTAATAATACAATTAAAAAGCTTTAAACTGTTATTTTTAAAGTCATCTCGAGTATGGCAAAAAGAGAGAGAAAAAACTTCTCATGATTTATTTACCGCACAAAACATTTAATATTTTTAAATTTCTTTCATTGCCTGCACCCATGTATCTAAATAATTTTTTTATGGAATCTACACTGTTAAAAATTTCAACAGAAAACTGTGTGTAATCTATTATCTTAAGTCTTACACAAAATTACGGAGAAAAATAAACGGAGAAATTAAAAAACTTATTTTATACATTCATTTTAATAACTAATATTAATTTAATTATTGTTGAGAATATATTTCGTACTTAGAATGCTTTTTCTGAAGTAGAAACAGTCATTTTTTAAATTAAATATTAAAGTTAGGTAAAAATACAGAATAAAGAATGATAATCTCGATTATTCACTTTTAACTAAGAATTACTGTAAATTACAGAGACTCTAGATAAATATTTACATTAAATTTACAAAAATTTTTAACAGTGTAGCTAGAAGTCAAACTTTGGTCCTTTGGCCCAATACACAATTATTCCACTAAGTGATGTTCTCCTTCAATATTTGACTTGAATTAGCTCTAGTATGAAATAGATTTCATATTTTCTTCATGCGAATAGATGCAGAATTACAGGTTTTTTTTTTTTTTTTTAAATAGATACAATTACAATATGATGGCAAAGAAAAGTTCAGGGCCTCTTGGGATTTCCCCGTCTCTAGTCACCAAATCACTTGTAAGTCTATGGCGAAATTAGTTTATAGGATTACTCTTTATCTAATTGAAAATTTTAAATTTGTTTTCACATTCAAGAAATTTACAACCGTTAAATTAGTACTTGTTTCCAAAAATTGATTTTTTTTTTTTTACGGCTTAATATTTTTTTTACGGCTAAAAAAAAATGAGAAATAATGCATTTAGTGAAAATTCGCATTTTTTAACGCAAAATTATAATATAAAAATTAAATTTTTGGAAAATGAGTACTAATTTACTGGTTGTGTACTTTTAGAATGTGAAAAGGAAATTTAGAAATAATAATTGGGTAAAGCGCAATTCTATAAACAATTTTATTCATAGTATTCCATAGGTACTGTCATGCATCGAACGCTGGAACTCATGAAGACTAGCTTTTCCTTTCGAGAATTTTATTTATTTCTCGAATTACACACACGATACAATACAGTCACATTTAACACTAATAAACACGTAAACAATTTAACATAATTTAAATTTGAACCGTAACTTTCCAGTCCACCAAATAAATAAAAATAAACGGCACCCAAGCCAGGCATCGCTATTCTCGGCGTTGCATCATTCCTTTTTCAAAACAAAACTCAAAACTAAAGTCTCTCTTCAATTCGAAAGTTTTTTGACCGTGCCAAGGCTGAACTGGATCCGACGCTCCTTCGCGCCGATTCAAGGCTTTAACATTTCCCCCATTTTCACCAGACAAGTTTCGGATTTAACCTGCAACGTAAAAGCGCACCAAGCGGCAAAAGCTGAATTACAAACGTAAACATAAGACGCGATCTTTTATCGGCGCTGCGCTGGATCATTAAAATTTCTGTTTTTTCTTCGTCTACAAAATGTTATTTGTTGAAATTTCTCATAAAAATATACTTTGACACAATTGAAATTTCTCATAAAAATATGTTTTGACCATCAACATATAATATATTGCAGCTTTTCTTATTTACGAATGTATATATACATGCGTGTGTGTGTGTGTATTGCTTACTAATATAAATAGTTATTTTTTTATTTGACAATATTTTATTCAACAATAAATAGATAAATAAAAAATAGTACTGTTACAGCTTAAAGCTAAAGATTTAGTATATTTTGTCAATTTATTTTTATTTCATTTTCTAAAATAAACAATATTTTCAAGTCTCCTATTCAAAACGAAGTTCAAAGTAATTTCTCTTCTACTTTGAATTCATGCAGCTTATTTTGTCTAAATGGTTTCTAGTACAGAAATGTATTTAAATGGTTTCTATTAAATAAATAAATATATATATTCCTTCCTCTCTTATTATCTTAAATAAATGCAACTTTGTGTGCACTTCTAATTATAATGTAGTAGGTAGAAACTCTTATCTTTAACCCCCCCCTTTTTTTTTTAAACCCCCTTTTCATTGGTATAATTTGACTTTTGCCTTGCCCCTTAATCTTACATTTTATCTTTGAAGTAATATCAAGGCAAATTTCCTACGAAGTTAAGAACAAAAATTAAACATAAAAGTTAAGCATACTTCTGTTTCTGTAGTGTTAAGCATACCCTTATTAGTGCAGAAATATTACAGATACTTCAAAAACTGCAGAATGATTACTTTTCATGTTTTATTTGGCAATTTTTAACCACCAAATTATTTTACTGAAACTTTATGTTGATAAAAAAAAAATTTAACATTGGAATTGTGTGTTTTTTTTTTTTTTTTTTTTAATTGTATTACTAAGGTCTGTATTTTATTGTATTAATATAAAAAACTCATAAACCTATCCCAAATATAATGCAAAATACATACCAATTCGGTATTTACGTATTAGCTCTCACTAGTTTGAAGTGAAATAGCTAACTCATCTTAAGAGCAGATAATATCTAACCTCACCAATAGCCCATGTTATTCTATGGGGAAATTTGTTTCCATAGTTATTCATTATCAAATATATATATTTAATTAAATTTACACATTTAGAAAATTCATAATCATTAAATTAGCACTTATTTTTCAAAAATTGATTTTTTTATTTCAATTTGCATCTAAAAATTGAGAAAAATGCACTTAATAAAAATTTGCATTTTTGAACTAAAAATATAAATTTAAAATAAACTTTTTTTTCTCTTTTTAATTGATACTAATTTAATAGTTACGAATTTTTTAAATATGAAAACGGAATTTAAAAAAATACATCAGGTAATGAGTAATTGTGGAAATAAATTTTCCCATAAAATAATATAGGCCTTCGGTGTCAGCAGGATACTATTATTTAAGGCTGCACATCAGTCAAATTGTCCCTTTCTTCCTTTTTTGGACTTTTCAAGGGCTTGCAGAAGATTTTTTTAAGGACTATGTAGAATCCTTATTTCCACACACATGTATATATACACACAGTAGCACAGGGTTTCGGACCCGCCCACAAACTCCCCCCCCCCTCTTAAAAAAATGGCCTTTTTGGGGGGGAGGGGGGGGGTTACACACTTAAAAAAAAAAAAAAAAAAAACACTCAAGTTTTTTTTTTTTTTTTTTCTTTTATCTAATAAAATTTTTCACTTTTTAAAAATAATTTATTATTTTTTTACATATATATTTTCTTACTTCCAGGGTTTAAACTGCCATTAGTTTTTTTTAGCATTTTGCTAAAAGGCATCATATTTTGCTAAAACATGTTGGTCAGAATTTCGCTAAAATGCTAAAACTGGATAACTGTATAAAATATCTCTATATAATAACTCAGATTTTTTTTTTTTTTTTTTTTTTTGTGATATTTGCAGGCAAAAACTACGAAAAGACTGAAATTTTTGGGAATGATTATTTATATAGTAATTTGGATTTATTTTTAATGATTAAATTTAAATGAAAAAATATTTAAAAGTATGTCAGAATTCAGAATTTCATTCATAGAAGCATTCTTAGCACTAGTATTTCACGATTATCTACCACTACACTTCACTTAATTTTTCAATTGCTTTTTCATTTTACACATATGATATGAGTACCTCTTTTTCTATTGTTAAAATCAAAACATAGTTTCCCTGATTCATATTTTTAAAGTCACAAATATGGATGCTTGGTTAAAATCATCAATGAACAAAAAAATAGAAAATAAAACTGAGGATAACAAAGCTAAGTAAAGGAAATCAACGGTATCCAAAGAATTAACTTTCGAAAAACCTAAAATAGTGCTTGTCTATTTTCCCTAAAATGCTAAAGTAATTTTTTTGCCATGTTAAACCCCGCTTACTTCACATTATTATACATAATTAGAGTTGTAAAATTCTCGAGAATAACCTCCCTGAAGAGAATAATCGAGAATATTCTTATAGAAGCTATAATAAACAGGCAATTTTGAAAAGTGTGCTCTGTATAAGTATTAATTTACGTGGAAATTTAGAATTTTTAAAAATTTTGCTTTTAATAAAATAATCGGATTGATTAAAGAAATAATTAAATTTATTTAGTTGTAGGTATTAAAATAAAATTAATTCTTTAAGGCTAAAAGATAAAACCTTGAAATTACTAAACATGAAATGCTAAGTAACAAACCATTAATGAATTTTTTTTAAAAATTTCATTACCGATATTATTTTTTAAACGTGACATTTAAAAAAAAAAAAAAAAAAAAAAAAAAAAAGAAGAAGAAGAAGAAAAAGAATATATTTCTAATTATTTATATTTTCGCTATAAAATGTTTTACACGTATCTGTATGAGATAAAAATGAATTTATCCAACAGCTATTTAAAGAGTAAACATACAACACTGTTTTCAAATAAAAAAGAAAAAGTGTGTTGGTAGAAAAAAATGGCAAATGGAAACATTTTTATCTTAAAACATTACATTGTTCTGTTTTTGCAAACTGAATATATATATATATATATATATCTGTACTGATAAGTATAAAGGATTTAAGTCCATATTCTTGACTTTTCAGGAGACGAAAAATAAAATTTAACTAAAAACTAATCAGAAGAATCGATTAGGAAAAAGGGATTATGTTGATTTTTACCCTTTATACAGTTCAGTGATTGTCAACCTTCATTTAATAAAGGGAAAAAAATTGAATTAAATATTTTATACAAAGATTAATGCTAAATTTCTGTCTTGAATCTTTTTTTACCAATGGATTTTCTCAAAGACTAAATGACATGGATTTAAATCCTTTATACCAATCGATAGAGAATTTTTTTCTGGGTCTGACTATGTACTTAACTCAAAATCGACATTTTTGGACTTAACTCCTTTATACCTATCACTACAGATATATATATATATATATGGGCTATAACCAAAATTTGTTGATTGAAAATTGTACTTTATACTTTCTGCTAATTAGCTCGATCGTTCATTTCCTGATTTTATTAGATACGACTGTTCCAAATGCAAAATGTAAGTGGATGTCTAACCTGCACAATTGTATGATCTGGGTCTGAAAGGGTTATTTGATCTTTTATCAGAAAATGAGACTGACTGTTTGTTTTGATTTTAAATTTTATGTAATGAATAACCAATTACAAAATTAAATTAATTTTCATTTTTAAGCTATTTGTTATTTTGTTTTTCATGCATGTTGGGGTACTACATACACATTTTTCAATGACAAACTCAATTTTTTTCTTTTATGACTTGTGTCATTTTTATGTAAATGACTTTTAATTCAGATTATTTCATTTGTACTTTTGCTTTAGAGAAGGTTTCAGTTATGTGTTTTATATGTGATTAGCAGGCTTTATTAAAAGTTATTATGTATGGGAGGGGGAAGGGGGAATCTAGAAATTGTAGAAGAAAAAATGTCTATATTAATTATCTTAGAAAATTATAAATTAAAGGGTCTAACGCTAAACACAGTAAAGTAAAATAAAATAAATATTAATGGATGTACATTTATTTTGTACAAGATATAAAGTGAAAATTGTATAATTAAAAATATTGCTCTCATCTTTGTGTTATGCAAAACTGAACAAAGCAGTCTTTAAAAAAAATATGTATGTGGTATTTGTTATAATATGGTAATTAATAGCAACCAATTTTCTTATCTATATACTAAATCCAAAAGCAAGATATACTGCTTTTAAATTATCAAATAAAAAAGAAGCTGCATTAGAATTTGTCCAGCCAGTTTTTTAAAAAAAACCTTTGATTTTAACATTTCAAGCAAAAAGTTCTCCATTCAAGGACATTTTGAGAATTATTTTATTAAAATGTAACAGCTCTAGAATAATGAAAATGATATTAAAAATTTTAATATCCAGGTATTGAAAAATGTTGAAATAATTCTAATCGCAGAAGGTTCTACATCCGATGAAGAGTGCTTTCTTGAAATAGAAAATTTAGTTTCAATAAAAGCTATAAAACTTCTAATTTTATTTAAAATATTAAATGCAAATTCCATTCAATATGTACATTTCAAATGGATTGCAATATTCCATTACATAATCCAAAAGCATATTTTTTTCTTAAATTTCTTCCTATAACTCTTTTTTTATTGTATTCAAGTTTTTTTTTTAATTTTTACCTAATTCATTAAATTAAGAATTTTATTGTTATTAACTTATTTTGTTATCATTAAATTATAGGAAAGGCATGTTAGGTTTAACATTCACTAAAAAAAAAAAAAAAAAAAAAAAAATTGTCAACTCACAGTCATCCTGTTATTACCATTTACATCGTTTTAATGAGCACTCAATACTACAATTTTGGAATATTTTTAGAAGTTCTGAATATAAAAAAAATTAATCCTCTTTTATATGACAGTTCTTTAATTCATTGATGAGATCGACAAAAGTGTAAAAAAAAAAAAAAAAAAAAAAAAAAAAAAAAACACTTTATGTAAAGGATAAATATTAAAGCAAAATATAAGAATTTAGGTGGAAAAAGCCTGTGTTACAGAAATAAATGATTTGATTGTTTTATTTTTAAACATAAAATTCCATGTCTGAAAGTACAAACTTTACATCTTGTATACATTATTACAGAAAGAAAATCACCACAACCTAAAAAAAAAAAAAAAAAAAAGCTGAAAAATCTCATCCCTGTTTATTATTAAAAACTTAAATTATTTTTAGATGAAGCAATAATTAATGTTGGAATATTAATTACTTCTTACAGTGGCAAATTTATTTACGAATAGGTATAATATGACTGGAAAACATATACTAATAAAACCTGGCTTAAAAAAAAAAAAAAAAAAAAAAAAAAAAAACACCCTGGTTTTGGCCAACCATGAAATACTGTATAGAAAGAAATAATTCATTTTACATAAATATTAAGAATATGAAGGTAATTTAACTTTTAATTAATTGTAATAAATTAGTATTACTATTATTTTGTAATAAGTTTTCTTTTAGTCTAAAACTGTTCTCTTTTTAAATAAACTTGAAATTCAAACCCAATTGTGTTATTCTACATTTAACATAAAAAAACCAATTAAACCTAAAAAAATACTCCACCCAGGTTGGGCTTTAAAAAAAAAAAAAAAATTCTTAAAACCTTGCAGTGGCGTATCCAGGATTTTATTTCGAGAAGGGATGAGTTAAGTTCGATAATGTTTCATAGCATACAGAAGTCATAAATATTACTCTTATTCTTATTCTTCATTTTTTAAAAGTTTCTACAAATTTCAAGAGGGGCTGTAGTCTATCACCTCCCCCCCCCACACACACACATACCTCTGGATACGCCACTGTATACACACATATATCTATATACAGTATGGTTTTGGAAAAAAGTTAAATAAAGTAGTTTAGAAAAAAGTTATTTAACAATATAGTAGTCTAACACAACATGAATTTTCGTACAAATATAATTTCGAAAAGGAGAATTTTGAAACAATCTTTTTAAATTATTGAAAAAATAATAAATCATTCAATTACTTACGAGATGATCCTGGAATGTTTTTTAATCCAGCAAAGTTGAAAACCCATTTTACATATGTTTCAAGTGTTACAGAAAAAAAAAATAGATACACAATTGTTTTTTTATACTAATTCTTCATTAAACAGTAAATCTCAATGTAATGATTTAAGCAAAATATATTACTATAATACCATTTTAATAAACTTTTAATTTAACACTTTTCTAAAAAAGCAAATTTGATAATTGCTAAAAATGTTTTTACAGAATCCATTTTCAAAACATGACATACATGTCAATCTTTTAGCAAGCTGTTTAGATAATCTTTCAACTGCAGAATCATCATCTCCTTTATTATAATTTATTTTATTTTAAGATAGAGGTGATTTAAGCATTTAATTTGAGGTATCCACCTTCAAATTTTATACATTTTAAGTATTATTCAAAATTCCTTGATCTTTAAGAGCATTTACAGGTGGCATGTTTAGTTCAGAGTTATGAGAAAAATTCAACAATAGCTCTGTATCTTGTACTTTCTACTTTTACAATTGGGGTTTCTTCATGCTTACATTTTGTTTTGCATATGCATTAGAATTAGGTTCCCTTAATTGCCGCTTTAAAATTCGTCTAAGTTTATCCTCAGAAGATAATTTATACAAAGGATATACTGGAAAAACAGAAGGCACAGACATAGGCTTCAGCCGTCGTCTTTTTTAATTCTGTATGCAAGCTTCATTTTTAAAATGTTCGCTACAAAACACGTGACGAATTGGATTTATCGATTGCATAATATTCTTTACGACAGATAATTTTTAACCAGGCTTTTAACCATCATTATCCGAAGAAAATTCATCAAACGATAGTCTTTATTTTTTCTGGAATTCGATTTGCAAAATAGAACATAGTAGTATGACATATTCACGAAGTTTATAATCTATCTCTTCATTGACTGAAATCAAGTTCTTGCCACAACTTAAGTTACTATTTAAAACAACATTTAATCAGAATCCTAATATAACATATATTCGATAACTCCACAATCTATAGAAAAGAAAACAAAATAAATACTCAAGATCGTCCTAATAATTCCATGTAAATAAACCGCGTAAAGACCTACGTACGCAGCGCCATCTGGTGAGAAATCTTACGTAGATTTGTGTCTTTTGAATTCTTTTGTTATTTTCAGAATTGTTATAGCCTTGTATCCGCGCTGCGGTGGAGCGTCGGATCCAGTTCAGCCTTGACCGTGCTGAACAAACAGCGCCCTCTCGTGAGTCTTAAAGTCATTAGTCTGAAGTCATTACAGTACATAGGCTTTGCGTGACCTTGATGGATGATCTGTGTTGTACTTCCTTGAGTTATAACTTTGTTTATATACTTTACACACATGTTTAAACAAAAGCCAAACAAATTTTTACAAGGCATTAATATTGAGGCACTTAAATATTTTTTTCTTTTATATGTTCCAGTTTTTTATGGCAAAATACAAAATGCTTGCTAATTTATAAGTATTAATTCATATCCCACTTAAAAGTTTTGTGTAATATATATTTAAACTGTGTGCATAAACAAACAATTACATTTTACTGGGGGGGGGGGGGGGGAATCATCATCTAACTTTCTAATTTCATCCCGTAATGTACCTGAAAATGTTTTTTGCACTCTACAAACCAATCATAAGCAATATTTTATATTTTGTAAGAAACATGTTTTTTGTGCATCTAAATAATGTATTTACTTTTACTTTCATTGTATTAAGCAGTATGTATATAATATAGTAAAAAGTATGAAAATATAGTAAAATATGCTTGAAACCACATTGTACAGTAGAGCACCGATAATTCGCAGAATTGGGTGGCAATGGCATCGCAGATAACCCGAAAGAGTAATATGGAGTGCAAACATGAAAAAAATATGTTTCAGCAAAACCCCTATATTATATTGTACAAAAAATATGTAAATTTTGACGGTAAACAAATACACGGTAGAACAGTATAACTCCTATTTGTAAAGTTGAAAGATTCATTTCCTCCTAAAACTGTCAAAGAAATTCTAACAGAGAAAATACAATTCTTTGTGTTTTCTCTGTTGTTGGCTTGAATTAAAATTTGTTTTATTGAAGGTTATTAATTAAATTTTCTTTATCGGTTCTTGCACTCGTGGATAATCCTCACCGTGGCTCTCTCAGATAATCAGTGCTCTACTGTATTCAAATTCTTTACAGAGTCCCTATACTAATGTTTCATTTTCCATGTACAAATATTTAAAATAAAAAAGTAAGTTGATAAAAATTAGCGATCAAACTAATATATATATCTTATATATAAAGTGTGGATGAGTGCTTAAATAGTTTTTGCTGCCGATTGTTGCAGGGCTACTTGAAATCAGGCGACCACCTGAAAATTCACTATCTAGATAAATTTTGAAAAACACTGAATCAATCTGAACCAAAGTTGGACAGTGTACTAACTTTTTTTAGGTATTATTTAATTTTTGCTGGATGAGAATGTATAGTTTATTTACTATAATTTAGTTCTACCTTTTGGTTAACTATTAAACTACATGAACATGACATAATTTTCTCAACTGACAACTTTTTAAAGAGTTAAATCACTTACAAGAATTTTTAACAACATTTAAATACATTTGTTAGAAATGAGGGAGGGGGGATGCTTAAATAACCTAATGATTTTCCAGTGTCTATTCATCGACAAAACAAGGCTTGAATAAAACAATTTCTATTTTTAGAAAAAATTTTTTTTTGCTATTATGTTGAATTTTTATACGTGAGGAGAAAATAATAAATATGTAGAATTCACCTACAACTACAACATGACAAATTAATAATATAAACACATGAGATATTTTTGTATTAACTGCATGCCAGCAATTAATCACCACTATGATAAACTAATATTTATTTTGAACTTATATAAAACATTAAACTTACTATATAAACATTTGTATGCATTGTATTATTTCATTTCATATAATGGCATGCTATTAATACTAAAGGATAGACTGTCAGTATGTGATTAATATGAAAGTACCAGAAATGGCTATTATGCTACTAAAATTAAGGGGAGTGTCATTTTTAAATCCTTGAAGCTGTTTGCACTCTAAAACATGTAAATGTTATGTGTAGTGTATTATAAACAATAAGTTATATTTTAAAATTACAATGAAAAAAAAAATAATAATAATCTAAAACATAATATAAGTGGATAGTAAGTTAATATGAATTTTAAAATAATTATAATCTATATTTATTACATGTATAACTTATTAATGTTTTATATATTATTACTGATTGTATAAATATTTGTACCTGTTTATGGTTTGAACTAATAAATTCAAAGCAAATCTGTACTAGTAAATGTTAAATAATTTTTACATGTCCAGAAAGCATTTATATTTCTCGCCTTATGGTAATTATGAGAATTTACGAAAAGCAATTCAAGCTTGTTTAACATTCAGAATTAATGCTTTTTCTTAAAAATTCACAATCTCAGCAAAATCTCAACTCATAAAAAAAAAAAGAAAAAAAAGAAATCTATAAAATAATTGAATGCAAAATATTAGGCTATACATTTTTATTTATTTACTTTTGTTAAATACATAATACTAAAAAAATTTAGAATATTCAATGTTATATTACAAATAAATTGATTTATTATCAAAATAGCCTATCAATGATTTATAAATAATGAATTTTTAGAAGCCTAAAATTTTGTTTTTTATATTAATCAAAATGTTATAATAATGTTTCTCCAAAAACATAAATTTGTTTACTTTTTAAAAAGATACTTATAAATATTATCTTATTAAAAACAGCTATATTTTTAAAGTATCACAAAACTAAGTTTAACGTATACCATATTAAGCATAGTTATAAATAAATTTCGTAGTAACATGTGAACGTACCACAGTATATTTTGAATGATGATAGCAATTCATTATGAAATGTTAAAAGCCTAAAGGTTTGTTGTTTATATTAATTCAAATGTTAAAACAATATGTTTTTCAAAAAACATAGTTTACGCAGAACACATATTTACTTTTCAAACACAATTTTCAACACAAATACGGTTGAAGGCGATGTAAATAATCCGTGGATACAAACACTAACACAAACAAACCATGGTAATTCTCTTCAATTTCCATGCCACGGAGTAATATTTAATGCACAGAACCATGGAGATACGTTGAGAGAGCAGCCTTCTGAACATTGAATAAATAAAATTCAAATTTGAATTGAAAAACTTTGTAGAAGATAAACTTTCTTAAGTTTGTTGATTACCATACCATATGTACACTACATAAAAAAAATGGCGGCCTTCAGGTGCAGTTTAGCTCGAGTATTTACGTAAATTGGATTAGTTCAATTTTCATTCAGTTTATGTGCCTATATTGACGTCCGTATTTTGTACGTTTTTCGTAGATTAGTCTATGTCCAGAATTTCACATATTCTGAACATATTTGAGCTTGAGGCCTATGTTCAAAATTCGTCTATAGATGTAACTCAGACGTGATGGAGGAAATATGAATGTAAAATGAACGTATGTGTTATGTGGGTTGTGGAGTAATATAAGTTCTCAGAAATATCTAGTAATTTGAGAGATTTATTTAGCTTAATTATATTAGCTTATTTAACGAAAGACAACGTAGCAGATAAAGCAAAAAATATAAGAGAAAATAAAACTGAATAATGAAACAAATATTTAACGAGAAAAATCAAGAGAGAGAGAGAGTTAAAATACAGAACATGGTCAATACAAATAAATGCTAATTAAAGCGGCAAAATGAATTATCAAAAGCATGTGTTGATAAGAGTCGTTCGCTTTACCGGCAGATGAATAATAAATCATCCGTCAGAAATCATGCGCAAGCGTCAGAACTGCCGGGAATATAACAGACACGGCTGCTGGTTCTCTAACCACTGCGTAAATAATAATAGGAGATGCATACCTAAGTCAGGCAGCAATTTTGATCTATGTCACCTTATGGTCTCTTGTTTTGAGACTGTCGTGGAAAATCAGAAGATTTTCATAATCTTCATTAAATATTTAAAAAAAAAAAAAAAAAAAAAAAAAGAGCAAAACATTTTAAGAAATAACTTTAATCACAAAATTGGCATTTAAAAAAATTTTAGAGAAAAACTTTATGTATAAAAATACAATTTTGCTGTTTTAAATCACTTTTTATCCAAGCAACAGGAAATACAAAAAATTGCCTAAATAAATAAAGAGCTCATTTTTTAATAAAATTTAAGGAAGTCTAATAGATAAAAAGAATGATGTCATAACTTGTAACAGCTCAGTATTTCATTTGCTTAAAATATCTAAAGATTGAATTGAACTTGAAAAATCTCATAGTGGGTGTTACATTTAAATTTAAAATAATAATAATAAACACCAGATTATTTTTTTTAACAGAGGATTATATCCATCAACCAGTATTATCAACTGTTAAAAAATATGATTTTGTGTGTTCACAAGTTATGTTTGAAAATAGAACATATTATAAAAAAGGAAAGATGAATAAAAATCAAAACAATTTTAATGGAATGAAACCTTACATGGTCCGGGCCATACCTTGCTAATTATCTTGTACAACTTCTCTGCAATTGGTAGACAAACCCCATATTATTCTATGGAAAAATTTGTGATGAGATTTTTTTTTTAATTCTATGTTTTCTTTCAGAAAATTCACAATTGTGAAATTCGTTCTCGTTTTTCAAAAACAGTTTTTTAAATATTTCATTTTGAAGTAATAAACCGCAAAAAGGCACTTTGTTCTCTTTTTTTTTTTTTTCCAAATTATAGCTTCAAAATGAAATATTAAAAATTCAAGAAATAATTTTGAGAAAAACAAAGGCAAATTTAAATATTCTATATTTTTTGATAATGAAAATAGAATTAAAAATAAATAAAAATAAATCATTAATTCTTATAACAATTTTCCTTATACTATAAGGTGGGGTTCAGAATTTGGCAATGACGGTCTCTGACTTTGATTCGTTATTATTTTAACTGAAATTTTCATTAAAAGAATATTTCATGACTTTATTTTTTTTTCTGACTTATTTTGACAGAAAGTTAACTGTTTTAATCATTAAAAAAAAAGCAAAAAAAAAGGGGGTGAGTTATATTTTTTTTGTTAAAAAAAAAAAAAAAAAAAAAATCTGTTTGAAAATTTATTTTCGGAAAAACAGTCTTCATTAGTAACCTCTTCATACAATCAAAAAGTTAATCAGTCGAACCTCATTAACGTGAATTACATTTAACATGAACTGTTTCCACAATCTTTGTCAAAATGAAGATTAGTTTAGTTATATGAATGTTAGTTATTGAACTGATAGCATGAACAAATTTTTTATCATCCTTCAGATTTGCATTAACAAGGTTTAACTGTAATACTTCGATTAGTTGATAGAAAATCAGAGATTAGAGGTTTCTTGTGCATTGAAATTGACCAGTAAAACCCCGATCTACCGTTCCCACATTGATCGTTTTATTTCTATGGTCCCTGCACAAATATATTTAAAGAATGTTAATGAAACCTGCATGTATCGTGCTTCAGATTGTCGTTTTCGTGCATTCATCATTATAAAATTTTTCTCCTGACCTTGTAGAAATATTCTTCTGAAGGTCAAGCGGTTCCATATGGCCCGCAAAATGGAATTACTTCTTTCATCCTAAAATACCTCTTTTCCCCTATTTACATGGAGGATCAAAATTGTGATGCCATGTCTCCAGACCATCTATTGATTTAGTAATTTCATCATGGCAGGACGTAGCCTCTTCAGTAATCCAAAATATTGTTTCGTGAAATGTGGTTACGTGCGAAAAAATTATGAAGAATGCCAATCAGAAAGGCAAGAAAATGACGTTGATAATGCAGCTGAAGAGTGGTTGCATGTAGCACAGGCAGAGGATGCGTCAAATACAGAATTTAGTGATAATATTTGCATTAATCAAGACATTACGACATGTGGTATCTTAAAGCTAGAAAAAATGTGTGATTTCAAAAACTGAAAATAATAGCGAAGAAACAGAGGATAATTTTGACGCCTGTGACGCAATTATGGCATTTGAAAATACACAAACTTTTATATATTACAGAAAAGATGTAAATCTGGAAAAATTCTTGTTTAATTGATAAAATAAATGAAAAACCTGATATAAAATTACAGATTTTTAAAAATAGATTTTACTTAATGTTTTGTAACATTGATTTATTTGTTTGACAGGTTGGAAAGTAATAAATTCGTTTTTATTAGTAGAGTACTGTATATGTTGTGTGTATTGATTCATAAAAGTTGTTTTCTTTGTGTTTTAACTTTAACCTGCATTCATCGTTTTATCGCTTTCATAGTTTTTTTCGATGAGAAAGTACATGTGCATTTAGGCGTCTTTTCGAAAAAAGAAGTTTAAGTTATATTATCACTCATAAGTCTATATCCATGTGTACATGTCTAAATCTTCGTTTTAAGAAAATGCTTCATATTTCATGCACATACAGCTGATGAAAACGGATATGTTTTTATACATTACGAACATCTTTTACACACGTATGCTTATTCTACGGCATAAATAAACAGATTTCCATTTAAATTTTCAGTTTTTTTTTTTTTTTTTTTCTTTAACACACCCATTGCTTTTCTCATATATGAATAAGAAAATATTTTCTTATACAGCCAAGGGTGCCTATATTACTACTAGGTTGCCTATTATATTATGAAGGCACCCTAATACAGCCCTGTCACGGAAATACATCAAAAGATTTTTCGCATATATACGGCTTTTCTCAGCATGAATGCTCAAATGCGTAGAAAAATGTATAGATGTCTAAAGGAATGATGTTTTACACAGAAAAATGCATGCATACTTCAGTCACTATAGTTTTTGCTCTTGAATATACGCAAAGATTCTTTTAAATACTTTTGTACCGAATCACTTAAAATTCTTTACACAAATGTTTCTTCTCCTGCATGAATACGAAGATGTCTTCTTAATTTGCTCTTTTCAGAAAAACCTTTAAAACATTCTTCACAAACATATGGTTTTTCCCCTGCATGAATACGAAGATGTCTTCTTAGTTTGCTCTTTTCAGAAAAACTTTTAGAACATTCTTCACACACGTATGGTTTTTCTCCTGTATGGATACGAAGATGATTCTTTAGATTAGATTTCTGAGAAAATCCTTTGGAACATTCTTCACACACGTATGGTTTTTCTCCTGTATGGATGCGACGATGATTCTTGAGATGATATTCTCGTGAAAATCCTTTAAAACAGTCTTCACACACATACGGCTTTTCTCCTGTATGAACTCGAAGATGCTGTTTTAGATCACATTTCTGAGAAAATCCTTTGGAACAGGCTTCACACACATATGGTTTTTCTCCTGTATGAATTGTAAGATGTTTAATTAGATTACCTTTTTCAGAAAATCCTTTGGAACATTCTTCACACACATACGGTTTTTCACCTGTATGAACTCGAAGATGTTTTATTAAACTGCCTTTGACAGAAAATTGTTTAGAACATTCGTTACACATATATGATTTTTTTCGTGTATGAATGCTAAGATGTTTCTTTAGACTGCGACTTTTGGAAAATGTTTGAGAACATAATTCACATATATATAGTTTTTCTTCTGTATGAATGCGAAGATGTACAATTAAAATGTCTTTATTAGAAAATTTTTCGAAGCATTTTTTACACGTATATGGTTTTTCACCCGTATTTGTATGTAGATGTTTATCCATATTTTTAAATATTAAATTAGTTTTGAATTTATGGTGCAAATAATAAATATTTCCTTGAAATGTATGGGTAGTAATTACGAAGTAATATAAACAGGAGATGAAAGTCCGATCCGCGTTTGTAATGATCGATAGACGGCGCTTTGTGAACACTGCAGTTGTTAGTAAACATTAGCCACGTGTGTTCCAATAGTGTTCTTGTTATTCTACTTAATATTCGTACTATAATTTCTCCGCCATTACATTATGGAAAATTGATTGCTTTTGGAAAAAATACTTCAGTTTATTCAAAGTTCGATCGGAAGTAGATTTTTAACTGAAGTTGAACAAATATTAGTTTCAAATCATCTGATTAATTCTTTACTTCCATTAGCCGAAGCAACTGAAATTTTAAATTCGTCATTTGGAAATAAATGGAAGCTCAATTCTGGATTTCTTGATGCTTTGGATTTACACTGTGGCACACAAAAGTATGTGTTATCTTTTTTACCGTATTTATTCATTTTTATTCAATAAATATATGTGAAACTAAACATCGGCTAGCAATGGCGGCTATATGGAATTCGAATTAAACCATGTTTATTGTAATTTCACCGTAGCCCACCAGAGGGCGAGCATTTCATTACAATCGCGGATAGGAGAAAGCTTGAAAATTACGATGTAAATTTTTGGTAAATGTTGCTGGCGGTAAACAAGTTTGCAATGCATATATATATAGGGCAGTTCCTTGTTTGTTAACAAACATCTCAACTTTTATGAGTGGTTGGCAAAAAGGCTTGGGAAAAGCGGAAAAGCATAGCGATGGCGGATCGCTATGCGGTTAGCAATGGTGGGCGGGGCGCGGGAAAGTCGAGCGCGCTTTTTTGCCAACCACCAGACGTCACGAGGAAATGCTCTCTCTCTATATTTTTTTCCCCCAACCGAGTTTTCACATTAAGGGGCCGCTGCACAGAGCCTCTGAGATTTTGAAGCTAAGGGTAAATCAATGTAAAACTAATCCACTGATATCTCATTTCCATTTAAAGATTTTTTAATTTTGTTTTTTTCATAAGATAGTTACGACCTTTGTTGGTGGCCTGTATTTTGTACATTTTAGATATTTTTTGTCATTTAGTGCAAAAAGGAATTTAAATTTTAAAACGACAAAAAATGAAGGTACTTATATATAAAAAACTTTATAGAAAGAAAACGACAAACTGCTCTGGAATTAAAAAAAAGCGTTGCTATCCACGACAGTCCACGTTTCAATAATGTACAATTTTCAATTTTTTGAAATAAATTTCAATAACTGTTATTCCTTGTTTTGTACGAGGAAAAATCACGAAAAAACTGCAATTTTACTAAAATCTCCGCCTCTGAAGTTGGATAGAATCAGAGAGAAAAATATAGGGGAAGAGAGAAGGGGTGAGGTTGATTAATTGTTCTGCTGGTGACACTTTTATGGGTATTCTCCCCCTTTTCGGAACCGGACAGATGAAGAAAAAAACTTTTTACAGCGGTGTGGTATTACTTTCTTGAGCTTGAAAGTCACAGGAACAAGAGGAACGAATCTGCTTTTTAATGATTTTTTACAATTATGTTTTAATATTTTCACAAAAACTTTAAAGTTATAAATTAAATCTTGATTATTTAAAATGGGCTTCCGCCATTGGAAAAATAATCGAAAAAGCAATCATCTGGTATTATCAGCACACCAGAAAAAAAAAATAATAAAGGAGGAAATCTTGCAACATGTTTCTTTTATAATTTAATTGTTTAACATTATAAATGTGAAACAATGTTATATAACTTTAATATAAAAGTTTATATTTTTTTCTTTTTAATAACATTTTTCTATTCCCTAAAAATTTTAAATATTATTTCAAAATAAATAACGTATGTATTGCTGAGAAACTCCGGTCCCGAAAAAAAGCCCCACCGGATTAAAATACCACTAAAAATATTTCTGTAAGCAGTTTACAAATAACGAACAAGCTAAAACAATCTATTTGCTAACTTCAAATAATTACTTACTTCAGTTGTCAGGTCTACAATAATGGTGGTCTTCAAATATGTTATTTAAAAATATTTATTTTTTTCTCAATCTCCTAGTTATATATACAGTAATATTTGGTACCTTTATTTATGCATTTTTTACTCTCTCATACCCATTTATACGGTAGAAGAAGTATTGTTTTATGGTCAAATTTTGGAAATTGAGTTTTTGCTACACTTACAAGTTTTGAGGTCCCCTGAATCTAAAAAACATGTTTTTAGCGGTTGGTCTGTGTCTCCCTCTCTCTCTCTGTGTGTGTTTCTGACTGCTATCAGCACATCTCAAAAACAAATAGTAACATAAGGTCCAAACTCGGTATTCTAAATGTGTATCGTACAGCATAGGTGCCAAGTCTCTTGTTTTTTGGCGGTAGACTTCAAACCGGAAAAAAAAAGAAAAATTATAGCTATTTTCGGTAATATTTATCGTCAAAAAACTATATAACATATTCCATTTAAAAATACTGGTGTCAATTATGATTTAAAAGTTTAAAATGTTGGCAGCTCTGATGCAATAATGCTATAGTAATCTTTTCGTTGAAATCGAGCAAAATATTCGTGTACACGACCATCCAAAAGAATTCAAATACATTACGTTGAATACATTACGCTAAATGTTGTATTCCATTGAATATAATTGATGCAATGAAGTATCTATTTTACTACGTCTACAAACATTGCACAGAAAACTTTTATACCAATACTGTGAAAAAGGCATTTTTAAAGTTCTATTTTCAACTCTGTTTTTCGTATAAAATCACGTTTTGAGTTGCCCTGATTACGCAAGTCTAATTTTTTGCAGTTGATCTGTTATGTGTATCTGTTATCAGCATAATTTAAAAACAAGGAAGTGTAGGAATTTCAAATCTGGTATTTTGAAGTTCATATGAGGTTGCCACTTAAAAAATTGATCAAGATTGGCAGGTTTAAAAGCAAATTAATAACATAATTATTTATATATTATGATTGGTTGGAAGATTTGAGGCCGATTGACTCCGCAAGTGTCCTAGGCCTATAGGGTGAATGCCCTCCGTGGGGGTCTTTCTAAAGAATCCCAGTCTGTATTCACGCGAGTTTCGGAGAAAACCACGGAAAACTCCGAAAGGCTAGGTCGCTGAGCGATCCTGGGATCGAACCCGGCATCTTCCATCTACCAGCTTTGAGCGTAAAACCGCTCGGCCGCTGGTGGGCGTTTATATATTATGAAAATATTATCAGAAATTGCTGTGCATTCATTGAGGATGACAGTTTTGAGATATTTGTAAGAACTTCCGACTTTTCTTAAAATCTTTGATACAATTTCAAAATTTTTATAAAAATATTTTTGCATTTATGTAAACTGTTAGGAATGTTATGCATTTAATATACACATATATATGTTTCAAATCATTGTTGCTTCATTTTCTTAACTTGTAATATACCTGAACACTCTATCCTTATACGTTTTTCCAGTTTATGGAAAGCATGATATTTTATTTATGCTTTGTTTCCTCTTATATTTTTAAAATCCTTGAGTTCATTGAGAATATTGTCGAAATAAAAATATTTTTGAAAGATTATCAGACTTTTTTTCTTTTCCATATCCTACTCTCATGTTTGATTCGTCTTATTATTATTAAATATTAAGATTATATATTTTATTTTTTCCAATCTTTAAATATGATAGCAATTGTAAAGAATATAATTTAGAGCACAATCTATTATTTCTGAATTAGTCCGTCTTCACCAGCCTAGCGGTATTTATTTCCAAATGAACCTATCTTTAAATTTGCCCTATTCGAAAAATCAAAAACGGTGGCTAAATGTGATAAATAACCAGTAATGAAAAAACAATTACCGTGTTTACTCGCGCAGTAGTCGCATGTCCGTTTGAAGGGTCCCGGACAAAATCCCCATCGGACAAAATCCCCACGGACAAAATCCCCGCCGGACAAAAGCGCCACCGGTCAAAATCCCCACCGGACAAAACCCCGCCGGACAAAACCCCCACTAAAGCTCAAATATACATGGGAAGGGGGGGTTAAAGGGGACCACAATGAGTATAGCAAGATAAAAAAAAAATATATGTATATATTATTTTTTGAAGATTTTAATGAAACTTTGTTTAATTATCATTCGAGTTTTAAGTAATATATACTGAGAGTTGGGATACGGACAAAAGCCCCACCGGACAAAATCCCCACGGACAAAATCCCCCCAGACAAAAGCCCCACCGGACAAAATCCCCACAGAACAAAAATCCCACCGGACAAAAACCCCACCGGACAAAATCCCCACCGGACAAAGACCCCACTTAGCCCGGACAAAGGCCCTACGTATGATATTTTGGATAAAATTAACATTTCAAAATTAATTAAACTCGTTATAAAATAAATTATTCAATAAATCTGTTACTTTTCCTGCTAGAAACTCGGTGTGATAGTTCATAGTTTATTAAAGATATTAACTGTTAATTGTTTTCTTATCTGTACTAAATTCTTCACAGATTATTATTAATTTAATTACAAATTAATTCTTTTTGGTTAGGGAAGGGAGGGCGAAGGGGCAAAAAAGTAAAAATACCGTTAGACCGTTTAAAATTGGGGCATATAGGTTCTCGGAACCTACAAACAGGATGAGAATATTTTCGAAAGTCTAAAATTATTAGAAAGGGCAAATGGGGGGGGGGGGGGAAATGAAGGGGCAAAAAAATAGAAATTGAATTAGATCGTTCAAAATAGGAATATAACTGTTTTGGGGGTCTACAAATCGAATAAGAATATTTTAACATTGGAATATTTTATAATAATGAAAATAGCGTTGTACGCGTACAGACACGCTGACACACACACACACATACACACACAGACAAAATTTGCTGAAATAATTTTCGGCTTTCATGGTGTGTGAAACATGTATATTTATGCATGTATGAAAAGGCATTCATAATACATATATACATATGTATATATAAGAGAAAGCATTAAACAGATTACTTTTTATGTCGAATATATATCGTGTAAACTGTACATGCACACCATATGATGTACTAAAAAAAATTGTACAACACTGAAAATTAATATTAAGTAGTTTTCTAATTTATATACTTCACAGTGAATCAGAATCACTTTGTGACACCCTGTTAGTCAATCAATTACGCTAATCATATCTTATTTCACAGATATTGGTATTGGTATTGGGAATGAAGGCGAAAGATTGCACTAAGATCCTAGACCTGAAGGGGAGTGCCTTCCGTGGGGGGTCTTTCTAAAGGGTCCTAGCGTGCATTTACACAAGTTTTGGTGAAAACCACGGAAAGCACCGAACGGCTCGGTCGACGAGAGCGACCTGTGATCGAACTCGTAATCTCACGTAAAGAAATATATATAAGCATTCTTTTTTCTTTTAAATCTTTTAAAAAAAAATATTTTTCAATAAGATTCACAATTGAAATCTGAAACATTATTATTCAAGCAATCTCATTTTTTTTTTTTTTTTAATTGAAATGTATATTTTTAATAATTAAATTAGTTTTTCAATTAGATCTTTTAAATTAAATAATTTTAATTAGCTCCTTATTTCTATGATCAATGATAGTGAAAGATCTTTTGAAGTTTAAGAACATTTTGAAATAGTATTTTTATTTAAACGACCAAACAATAGTATTAAGCAATCACAACTAATTGAATTATTAAAAAAAAAAAAATAATAATTAAATTAATTTTTAATTAAAATATATTGCTATAAATTATGTATATATATATATATAATCATTTATAGTAAAAGAATCATTTTATATTTTAAAAAAATCCGAAATCCTTTTCAAGAAAAGCAAAGAAAAAAGTACAAATGAACATAACTACATCTATATTTAATATATATGCATATTAGAGTGAGTAATAATTAAAGAAAATTTCACTAAAATTTGTTTAAAAGAAAAAAAGGATTTTCTACTTTTTATAATTTGTAGAAATTTGATATAAAAACTGCATTTTTTTTTTCTGTCTCCTAACCCCCCACCCCCCTCCCTCGGTTCCATTCTGATACATGTAATTCTAATTATACTATTCAAAATTCTAATGGATAATTAAACAAAGCTTCAAAAATTCTGTAAATGATTTTCGTCTGAAAAAAAAAAAATTGTGTTTTGCTTGGGCCTATAATACCATGTCTGATAGATCATTTGAATGGACGAAACTTTTGAAATCAATATGTTTGCGAAACTGTTTTCCTTTCAATGTATTTTGGTATATCCATACTTTTGAAACACCCTGTATAAATAAAACTAAATAATAATAAGAAGCAACAGAGGCCACCACGGCTTATGACGGGTAGAGAGATTTAAACAAGTATTACATGAGCCCAATTTTTTCCAAATCCTCTGCAAGACCATAAAAAGAAAATATAAGAAAAAATTTTGAGAAGTGAAGATTTTTATACTATTATTAAGAGAAAAAAAATATATTATTTTATAATTATTGATAGTTTTTGAAATCACATTTTTATTAACTTAATAAATCATATGTACTATATTTTAAAATATTAACTATTTTGTACAGCTATACTTAACATAATATACATATTACAGTGAAAACATTTCATTGAAAATTGTAGGGAAAAAAAAAAAAAAAAAACTCATATGCCCCTCTAGTCCTCCGTAATTTGTTGAAATTTGCTTTTAAAAACTACATTTTTTAATCTTAAACCCCTCCCTATCACATATATGTAACTAGTGAGTCCCGGACAAAAGCCCCACCGGATAAAATCCCCACGTACAAAATCCCCGCCGGACAAAAGCCCCATCGGGCAAAATCGTGAACAAATCGGACAAAATCATCATCATCATCATTTGAATCAGAAAAAGTCGTTCAAATACTTTTTCCGCGTAAAAGATAAACTATAAAAAATGTCTCTTTTCGTATGTGTATATGCAACTGATAAAAAGAATATTTCACAAACAGTAGACAAAATGCAAACATTTGGTAAGTTACTAATCGTATTGTGTTTTGACATACCAGTGATGTTTTCTTTACTGATAATTATGTTTTTTTTTTTTTTTTTTGTTTTTTTTTTTAACAGGGGACTATTAGTTCCAATTTAGATAAAAATGTTGTTGCCAGTTTTTGTAGACCAATTTTGTGTAACACACACACACAAAAAAAAAAAAAAAAAAAAAAAAAAAAAAAGAAGGAAAAAGAAATTAGAAGTATATCCGTCCTATCGTTACAAATTCTGTACGAAATGAAAGGGGTGATTTTTCTAAATCCAGGATCGCAAACAGTTTTTCGATACGACAATTAATTTCTTTTTATTTAACTAAAGTATGAAATTTAGGTAACAATACTTCATTTTAATTCATTTCAGTCATTTTAAAAAGTACGTGGCCCAGTTTTACGACCAAAAAATGAGATAAAAAATAAATAAAATATATATAAAAAAAAATTTCTGATTGAAATTAATAGTCTTTCGTACTAAATTAAATTCTGTCTTACACAGATTTTTTCTTTTTTTCTTTCTCTCTCACGCTAAAGGCGGTAAATATCAAATCAGCTTTGAAAATTAAATTCAACACAAATTCATCAAAATCGTCGCTAAATAATTTGTCGAAAAAATATTACGTAAATATCTGAAATTTACTATTATTTTATTTTACTTTACTTTACCCGTTTCTGATCCCGATAACTGTTAATTATTTTTTTTCTATTAGAATACATATTTCATTAGTTATATACTTTTCAGTATTATTAGTATGTTAATTTTTTATAACTTATTATTAGCATGTTTCGCTCGATTCGCTGATCGCTATATTAATTTTTTTTTTTTTTTTTTTTTAAGAATCATTATAAATAAAAAGAAAAAAAATATATATATTGAAATTGCTGTAAACCTCGTTTCGGATATCCTCTAACAGCGTTTTTTCCATTCGCGCTCCATCGAATCCAGGTTCTCGTTGCTTGTAGAAAAGTCTTTTCCACGCACTTTTGGGTATTTATCCACGATAGGTGGAGGTGAAGCTGCTATTATTTGACAACTACGATTTTAAAGATGACTGTATTTCAGCACCTATTATTATTATTATTATTATTTAATTATTTATTTATTTATTTATTTAGTTTTTGAACCTAGCTCTTTACACAATATTACCGTATATGATTTCGACCAATTACTGCTATGTGTCCAAATTCTTTTTCCTATTGCATACTATATTAAATAATTCTTTTTGACTTCACAATAAATCGTTAAAATAATTCTCCTTGTGCACTTTTATACGAAATTTCGTCCTATACCACCATTTATAAATTTTGAAATGGCAAAGCCACCTGTTAGACGATTTTCCTTAAAAATCAATAGGCACTACTTTATGACAATGTGAAACTACCTACCAATTTGTATGACATTCTGTGCAGTAGTTTTTGTGATACAGTTGCCACAAAATTTTTGTTTCTCTCTCTCACACACACAGACACACCGACAGACATTTTCTAAAAATGATTAAATCATGTTATTGACATCTGAAAATGTGTAAATCCATAAAAGTTCTTTTTATGCGTTCCGTATGTCTTCTTATTGTGCATTTTCTACAATCTACAATAGACATTTTTTAAATAAAGATTTTTTTGATACCACATTCATTGATTCGGCAAACAATTACACGTTTTAAAGAAAACAGCCAAATTGGTCTTTACATAGAACTGCATTTATTCTTTACTTGTTACAAATCATGAGTAAAATTTATTTTTTCTGGATGCCTTATTACAATTGTGACTAAGCCCCAAATTAACTAAAAAAATTCAATAATAAATTTACTCTATTTTTTTTTTTTTTTTTTTAACAAGCAATTATATACCAAAAAATTCATCTCCCAAATAGTAACAGCAATTTAAAAGTCACCAAGAGAGGTTATATAAATTAGCTGTAACGCAACATGGTCAAGATATTGCGAATTTCTTTCTAATTAAAAAAATAAATAAATAAAATAAAATAATGTTGATTTTAAGCGTAATATTAAAAATAAAAAAAAGTGGTATTAAAAATTATGTACTTTAATTTGACACTAAATATGGGCTTTCTATAATATTTTATTATTCCTATTTAGTGAAAGGAAACGCAGCGAACAAGCGGCCAGAGCCCCGCAGGGATTAGTAAGAAAAGCGGGTCGGGGGAGGCGAAGCCTCCTTCTGGAGTTGGTGAGAGGAACGATAAAGGGGCCGAGCCCTCTGATTATGCTATATATATATACTAGCAGATCCGGCCACGCGTTGCTGTGACTAAGTTATACGTTGAATTATACGGCTGTAAACTATTTAGTACAGTTAAATTATTATTTACGAACAAAGACGAAAACGTTGTAGCCGATGTAAAAACCCACAGGGTTGAGATTTGAAACTTAGGTCAAAATTTGGAAGCGATTGATAAAAATTTTCGTAGTGTTGATATTAAGCACAAATTAATTTTATTGTAGGGTCCTATAAATTTTAATGGAGAAGTGATATATATTATTTCTAATGCTACTTTGGATAAAATTGCTAAAATGACTAATATATAAATTAAATTCTATTAAAATTCTATTAAAATAAAAGTATAAAAGAAACAGACGATTTTAAAATCAATTTTTATGGAGGAGTGAAATATAATATATGCTATAATGGATAATTTTACTATTAAATGACCTCATCATTTTAAATATTTTAAAGAGGGCAACAGCTGTAGTTATAAAAGGGAAAACAATAAGGCTAAACCAGAAAAATAAGTAAATTTGATAAATATTTTAAAACTTTAAAATTGGAAATCTTATGAAATATTGGACATTTAAAGTAAATACATGTATCATTTTAAATACAAAAAGATTTTGGAAAAGTTTAGTGTATTTTAACGAAGTGATGAGAAGTTTTTGAGTATGTTAAAATTTTAATAGTAAATTCAAGTCAATAAAGATGGGAAACATTGAGGATTAAGATAAGAATAATTATAAGATTTAAAAAAAAAAAAAAAAAAAAAAAAAAAACTTTTTATATACCATGCTTTTAAATTTTAATATACTAATAATATACAAATTAAAAGGAAAATGATAAATATTCTATCATAGTTTGAAGTCAAATTTGTTTTCAAATGTCTAAATAAAATATCTGATGTAAGATACTAATATTTTGCAGCGGAATAGATTTCATTTCTGTCATCCTTGGCGAAAAAAAAAAGAATATCGCCAAATTATCTGGCGAAAATATTTAATTCCTTTCAAAAATCATGGTTATTTTAACAACTTATATTAAAAGAGTAATGAATAATATGAAACAATATTTCGTACAATACATATTACATGTCATACATACGTACAATGAATAATACATATTACATTTCGTACAATGCATACATCTGGCATGTATATTTTCGTGTTACGCTTTTGATCGCCAAATAATAATAATAATAATAAAAAAAGCCAAGGGCGACAGAGTTTAAAAATTTAAAATTAAAATTTTGTCAATTTGACAGCAAAATAATTCAATCTAACACCCGCGATAACTAATACATATCTATACCCAAATATAAGGATTAAAATCGGTAAATAAATTTCCTCGATTTTAATAATTTCTTACAAAAAATCCAGTGGGCAATTAACATAGGAAATCTTTTTCTTGGCTGCACAGACGGTCAGTGAGTCACACTTCGCTTGCGTATAGAACTCATAGATATAGTATAGCATATATAGAATAGAGTGATCATTGGGGAGAAAAAAGTTATTCCTTTTCATTTGGGAAAAGACGACGTTTTTACCAAAATATGGCCGTCTTTCCCCGAGTGAATACACACGGGAATACATACTAATATTTTAGCAAATAAAATTTATGAATAATTTATTTGCTAAAGGGGAATGGAAGACTCCAGATACAGTTTCAAATTCAAATTTCTTTCTTTCTTTTCTTTTTCTTTCTTTTTTTTTTTTTTTTTTTTTTTTTTTTTTTTCAATACCACTTAATGGCTGTTTCCAAAGCTTTTATTTTTATCTTTTTTCGGCATCAAAAATCTTTCTACCATAACATGGGGATGAGAGATCTATATATATTACTATATCTATGATAGAACTACATTAGCACTTTATCAATGTGTATAAAATCTTTAAATTGATTATGACGTCAATTTTCGTGAGATGCATAATTTAACTTTTTATAATTTTTTAACGTTCACGTTTGATTAAATGTATTTATTTTTATGTCGAAAGAAAATGAACTCGTATTTTTTTTTTTTGGCAACAATTAAATTAATGGAACTCACAGATATTTTGGAGCAACTTTAATAAAGGTCTATAATTAACAAATAATTGCAATAAAACAATATTGTGACAATAAATTGAGATAAAAACTATCCTATCTCTCAAGTTGGATCAAACTGCACACAGTGTGCAAAATTTCATCAAAATCAGTTCCTTAGTTTAGGAGTTTACCCCGGACAAACATCGTGACACGTAATTTATATATATATACAGATTAAATTATAAAGTTTTGATCAATGAAGCACAAATAAGTAAAAAACAGGATTAATTTCACTGTATTATCTTCATTATAATATGAATTCAATTTACACTTCAGTCTAAGTAACACGTGGCCGGCTATGCTAACACCAAAAATTTAAAAAGTGGAAATAATTGAATTATACGAAATTTATTAATAGGTTAAAAAGTTGAAGATTCTTTGTGTAGATGGCAGCACCAAATATATTTCAGCTTTCATTTTCATATGAAACAGAGTAATTGCTCCACGCTCTACTTTCCCCGTTTCATTTTTGAAAGGAAATATGAAAGTTGAAAGTAATCTGTTACAAATAAAGACTGTAAATATTTTGAGGAGAATTTTATAGCGTCAACAACACGTGGTAATTATGCTGTTAAAATGTAGCTTATATGACACGTTCGTAGATTTACCATAGCAGCGCCATCTATTGATTACTTACTCAACCCAGTCGAAAGGTATCGACATCTGTTAGAATCATTTGGAGTTAACAGATAATTGTGACTGTCAAATAATAACAGACAAATAATTAGCAATAAATTAAAATTGCGACTATAATTTGAGATTTAAACTATCCTATCTCTCAAGTTGGATCGAACTGCACATGGTGTGCGAATTTTATTATAATCGGTTAAGGGGTTTAGGAGTCCATTGAGGACAAACATTGTGACACGAGATTTATATATATTAAGATATATATATATATATATATATATATATATATAGTTAGGGGAAAAATAAAAGTAAATTACGCAGAATCATTCGTTTGGAAACAGGTTTGTTATTTTAAAAAATACAGGGGGGAAAAATCTTCTTGCTTAATTTTTATTTTTATTTTTGCTTTGTTTCTCTTGAAAGAATTTCGTTACTGAAAATCATTTCTAACACCTCTAGTTCAGGAGATGAGGGAACGAAGTGAATTTCAAACTTCAGAATTAGTTATATTATAACAGGAAGAGGTAAATACTCCGCATATATATCTAATGACGCAATCAGAAAATTTCAGGTGTGAGAAAGCCGGTGGTGCAAGGGTAGATAACTCCAACACATAAACAAGTTTGGTGAAAAAGATACTGAATGGTAACCTATTCCTATACATATTTATATTGTGTAAAATAAATAAAAATATTAAAAATATATGTTAAATGAAGATAACATTTAAATGATGTCGTTTTGAATCGTATTATTACAGCTAGTTATTATGTAAAATATCTTTCATACAGTGTGACTATATTCTAATTTAAAACCTTGTATCATCTGAAGACTTATTTGGCAGTGTTTGACAGAAAAATCAAAAATTAAAATCTTCACTTATGAGACTGAAAGTATTGTAATAAATTTAACAATTTTTTGTTATTATACATATACAGATATATGTACTCATGCGCGTGAGTATGTATGTATATATCATGAACCTATAAAGAGATTATGTAACTTCATGGTATATATATACACACACACACACATGCTCGCACGCTCATAGATGTTTTTGTATTTTGTAAACATATTCTCATTTCATATTCTAAGAAATAAATAAATAAAATCCTAACAGTAAAGACGTTGTTCCACTTACAATACACAATGCCCACAATTATTGCTGTTTGTAAAAAGATTACAAATTATACGAATCCCTATATCGACTCTGCATCTATCGGGCAATGAAAATGAATTGAAACGTTTTCTGACAGAAAAAGGTACTAATGAATCTTTGACTAGTAAAGCTTTCTTATCTACCGGAAATAATTCTTGTCCGGTCAGATCCCCCACTCATTCCCTTTATCTCCCTAGTCACCCTTTCATCTTGTGGTTTGCCCCCGGGTTAAATTTGGACATCAGAGGCACATTTGTATCGTCCACAAGCTGAAGTGTGACACTATTGGATTTTGTGGAATGTCAATCACCCTGAATAAGACACGCCCTTTGTTGGCAACACGAGTTTTTCTGGAGTACGATTTTACTTCCCAGGCCTGCCAAGCGGAGCCTTAACACTGTAACGCGTGATCTGATTGGTTAGAGCTTTTGGCGACTATCCTGTTTGGCGCATAAACGTCTGGCGAAAGCACAGTTAAAGGGAAAGGGGGGATGGGTGAGGATTAAAAGCATATATATATTAATAATACTTAGATTGATGATTGACGGGGAAAATGTGATGCCTTTTCATTCGGAAAAAGACGGCCATTTTACTGTCTGATGGATTTTTTTTTTCCCGAGTGAATATACACGGGAATACACATAGAGAATTTAGCGAATAAAATTTATGAATAATTTATGTACTAAAAAAGGAGGAACAATTCCAGATATCCATATTCTTTCTTTCTTTCTTTCATTCTTTCCTTTTTTTTCTTTTTTTTTTTTTTTTTTTTTTTACTATATATAGTATACTCATATCTGCACAAAACTAACTTTATTTTGGCATTTATTATTATACTTCTTTGAGATGATATCGTCTGCATTCATCATGGAAAATAAATTTAATAAGTTATAATTTAATAAATAATTTGTATTGCGTAAATTTGTATAGGATTATATATAGAAGAGAGTCATGTGGTAGCTACAACATAATAGTTATAAATTGAAACTTCCGTGGCTGCTAATTACATTTAAAATAATTTTGAAAATTCCATATTACTTACTAATATAAAATAATAATAAAAAAAAAAATATCAAACTTTTAAAAAAGTATTCCTTAAAATATGATGAGTGTAATTATATCATAATAATAACAAAGCAACTGATTATAAAATTTATATTTTTCATAAATTACTTGAATATAACTTATTTAAGAAAACTTATCCTATTTCTTTTCATATATTTATTAGAACACTTAAAAGCCGCGCAATATTTCGGCATTTTCAAAATTCATAAACATTCTTTTACTATTACTATTTTGAAGTTTTAACTCTCTAATGGCTGTATATTATTATTTTATTTACATAATTATTATTTCATAATTATCCTTTATTTACATATTATTCCATATTTCTTTTTGTCAATATCAATACAGGATAAAATTGACTTTTTTCGGATACTTAGTGTTGTACTATTTGTCTAGATTGGAAATCGTTAGCATTCATAGCTAATTTTATAAATAATAATTTTAATGAATTGTTTTTAATGAGTCAATTTCTATAGGAAAATATAGAAGACAGTCATGTAGTGGCCACAACATAATAGTTATACATAAATATATATATTTGCCTGTGTTCAAATTTATTCTCTATTATATGGAAAACTAATTGCGTGAAATTAATTATTTGAAGAATGTTTAATTCAAGTTCGCGGTATTTTATTAAGCTAGCACACTTAATATTTATTTTAACTTTACATCAATGGAAATCATAAGTAATTCATTTATGAGAATCATAAGTTATGCATGAAATCATAAGTATTTTTTATTTTATTTTTTATTTTAGATGCAGCATATATTACACCCCCCCCCCTTCCCCAAAGAAAAAAAAAAGTGAAAAAGTAGAAAAGAAAAGAAAAGGGGCTTATGAAAAAAAGTTTAGCTTTTGACTTTCATAATTAGAAATTAATAGACCTTTAGCATAAAAAATTTTACTTTTCAATAATGGAAATTTTACTACAAAATGATATAATTATATTCGCTTATAAAATTTTGTAATTATATCTAAAATATTTCTTGAAAGGTTTCTGTTATATAGTAGTACAAGAATTTCGAATCACTCAAACCTTACAATACTCAGTGGCGGAAATGTAAATCAAGTGAAATTTATGTTGCATTACATGAAAAAATTTATTAAAGTTATCATTAAAAAATTGAATATTTGAATGAAAGAGCATCTTGACTTTTGAAGCAAAAAAATTAATATTATGAAAGAAAATGATGGCGAACTATATTTATTGTAGGAAATAGCACCTAATAGCACCTAAAACCACGTTTAATTGCACCTAAAAGTTGTTTTGAATGAATAGAAATAAAAACTTTGTAAATAAATTTCATAAATTTAAAAATATGCAGAAATTGTTTCTAATTTTTTAACTAAGCACAACCCTTCATCAGGTTAAAAAAAGTGGGCATAAGTGCAGCATGAAAGCAGTAGTAGACAATTATTGTAGGTTTTGAAGTTTATGGTCATCTTATAAGTGACCTTATAAGATTTTCATTCACTTGATAATGAATTTAACCAATTTAAGTCATATTCTTTATTGTGTTGAAACTATTTGAAATATACAAATGAAAACATGTATAACATGTACAACATGTACTCCCCCCCCCCTCTCCCTTTAAGAGAAGGAAAAAACCTAAATTTATTAGCTTGTAAAGAATATTTCATTTAATCTGAGAAAAGTATGATTAACGATAAGCTTTATAAAGTTTTCACATTTACTTTAAGGGTATACAATACCAGTCAAAGCAATGTTGTGGGGGGAAAATTGGTTTCCTGAATTACTGATTACAGAAAATTCATAACTGTGAAATTCGTACTCATTAACAAAAAAGTTATTTTTGAAAATTTTAATATTTCATTTTACAGCCAAAGAAAAAAAAAAAAAAAAAAAGGAAAAAGGAAAAGGAAAAATGTGAAAATTCACTTAATTCATTTTTAGCATTTTAAAATGCAAAAATAAAATTTAATTAATTTAGCTTCTCATATTACTGTTTTACTATATATTAAATTTATGCAGTTTTCACCAGTATAAGCTGAGAAACAGCTATCTGGAAAATAGTATAATGTAATGGTAATACCATCTGTCAGCTGATACACACTCAAATTCAATCAGCATAATTTTTCATAATATACATCTTGCACATCAAGTTTGCTGCATTTATATTTGGATCATTTGTAGAAACTGAGATAAAACCTTCCCGTGAGCAAAAAATGCTGTAGCATAGCAGTACCACTTATTATCCAATATGCACCCAAATTGAATCAGTATAAATTTATATAACATTAATCTCATACACAATGTTTGGTGAATTTTGTATCATAACGTTGAAATATTACTTTCCTGTAGAAATGATTATTAATTGCAAAATACAAGCACTATCCCAAGTAACACGGAATGGTTGGCGAACGGTTGGCCCTACAGTTTCCTTCTTCGTTGGGCAACGGTTGTTTTGGGCTTTGGGCCCTCGGTTGAGCAAACTGTTGGGTGACGGTTGGCCCAACGATGGAACGGTTGGGTCATGGTTGGCAAACTGTTGGATCAATGTTGGTCAACGGTTGGCAAACTGTTGGGTGTTCGTCAGACCACGGTTGGCAGACTGTTGGGTTATGGATGGAATAGTTGGGTCAGGGTTGGCACACTGTTGGGCCACGGTTGGCAGACCGTTGGGCCATGGATGGAATAGTTGGGTCATGGTTGGCACACTGTTGGGCCACGGTTGGCAGACCGTTCGGCCATGGTTAGGCCAGTTTTCATAACCGTTCTACTGTTGGGCCAACTCTCACCCAGTGGTTGGCTCAACCGAGGCCCGGCGGCCAAAAGCAACCGTTGGCCAACGAAGTGTGAGAAAATGTAGGGTCGTTTCTCAAGAATTCTGTGTTATTTGGGTTAAACTGAAAGAGATAGGAACAAAACACCAAATTAAAAAAAAATGGTATTTTTTAAGCCATTTGGTTTCATTTTTACTCAAATAAAATAGATCTTTTAGGGTGAATAAACACATTCTAAATTGAAAAAAAAATTAAATTAATAATGTTGCAATTATAATTAACTTATAAAATATATATAAAGTTTAAATTTTAATCAAAAGAATTTTTAAATTATCATGAAATTACTTGTTAAAAAGTGCTATATTCTCTATATCTTATTTCTTTCAAAGTGAATAAATTTAATCACCTTGAAAGAAATAAGTTATAGAGAATATAGCGCTTTTAAACAAGTAATTTTATGATAATGTTCATTCACCTTGAAAGAAGATATAGAGAATATAGTACTTTTAAACAAGTAATTTCATGATAATTTAAAAATGCCTTTGACTAAAATTATTTTTAAACTTAAACTTTATCATTAAAAACGGCAGTCTTTCGATTAACGCAAGCGGCAGGACAAACGGACGGAACGCTGCGAACTCATATATTCGGCTAGTTTGACATCAAAGAGATTTGTAAAAGCCGACACTTAATATCTCAGCAAATATGTCATATTTTGTTCTGATCCTTTCAAAATAGTCTTTTATCTTCGGTCTTAATCTATCCTGAAAATTTTACATTTCAACATGCACTATGTTTCGAGATCGAAATCTCAGTTTAAAGCGAAATGGGGAAAATTCGTGGTGTAAGGTTGTAATGGTCTAAAATCATGAAAAATATCTCTAAAACCGCACGAACGATTTTCATTTAATTAATATATGTTGTTAATATGATCTTTCTAAATCTAGTAACGTTATCGTTTTTTTTTTTTTCCACGAAAACTCTTGTATAAACTCTTGTATAAACTCTTTTTTATAAAAGTTGATTTAAAAATAGAACTATATTACTCCGCCAAAATGCATGATTTTCTTTGGCGAAAATGACATGATTCGGTCTTACTTGCAAGGCACGTTGGTTGACTGACCAACGTGAATGCAGTCAATAAGTTTTTGTTATGAAGAAAATATTTTTAATTTTAAAATTTCCCATTTCGTAAAAAAAAGTATTTAGATAATATTTAAAATAAAAGAAATATTTTTTAGTTATAGATATTCTATTTCATCGTTATTCATACTAAATAAAAAATAAAAATAATTAAGCGAAAAATTTAAAGTACTCATGAAAACGAATTTATACCATGGTCCATGGTCTTTGGAGCGCATGCCTACTAGCAAATTTCCGCATTGCGCTGGAATGGACTAAATCAAGCCAAATTTTGGCGAAAAATGCCTTGAAGCATAGCTCATGAATTACAAAATATGATAACCAGTCTTCTTGTACTTGTTGGATTGTAACATAGAGCGCGAGCGCGTGTTCTCATGTTGTTTGTTATTATCGTGAATATGAGAAAATAATTTAGTTTCTTATGAAATTACGCTTAATTGGTTTGGATGTTGATTTAATTTCTTATCATCATGTTTTCTGTAAGGTGAGTAATAAGTAGTACAGTTACATATACACTAATTATTATTATTATAAATCTGTAATGTAGTGTATAATGCCTTTTCATTGAATAAATATATATTTGTATCATATATTGTTCATAAATATTTAATAGTGATTATTATTGAGCATGCACAATGTAGAAGATGTCTTTCTTAAATTATTTTTCGGGAGTCTTGATGCTGTAAATTTCTTTTAACTTAAAACTGTTTCAAACAACATTCGACAAGTATAAATTAAGTGAGTAGTATAAATGTTTTTTTATTTATTACAGAGGTTTTAAGAAACGCAATACTCATTGCTAAATATTTATTGAGAATATAGAATTTATTTGGAACGAAGCATGACTATACAAAATTTTGCAAACAAAAACAGTTTTTCATTCTTATCTTAAGTTTCTTCAAAAGTATCAGAGTAAAAATAATTTCACGAATCTTTCGTTTATCTACATTACTGTTTTATTATTATTATTATTTTTTTTTAATGTTCTGTACAATATTCAGGTATTATTTCACATTGCTAGAGCAATTAAATAAAAAAAAAATATCCATACTCACTGAGACTTTATCATTTAATGGTGTTTCATTTCTTATGTTAGTTTTAATAAACCTAATATTTTTAAAAAAGGTATGAAATGTTTTTATTCATTCTTTCCTTATTTATTTGTATGCAATACTTGTTATATACATCTCCTTTTGTAGGTCAGATTTGAATGTAAACTACTCTTCTTTTCTTTTGCCAGCTGCCTGCATTTCTCAAGGCACTAAATATCAATTGTGCTTTGAAAGTGCATGCTTGCTAGCACATATTTTAATTTTTCCAGGTGGCTTACAAGAGGATTTATACAAGTGTAATTTCGTTCCCAATTAAAATGATTTTCAAGAGTTTAATGCAGGTAGATTTTTATTCTCTCATTCATCTTGGATCTATAAACTTAATATAAGAAAGAATTTTATTATTATAAAAATTGGGTAGATATGATTATCGGTTGCATTTAGAAAAAATTAGACTTTGGAGTACTGTTATATATAAATAATTAATGGGTTGTGTTCCCAAAAAAATGTTTGCATTTAGAAAAACTTTAGCTATGAAAAATGTCTTATAAATAAAGTGTTGTATTATTGATTAGTGCTTAAGTTTGGTTGCTAGTTTCCAAAATAAATAAATAAACTTTGAAGAACTGTTATATAACTTAATAATAATTATATTAAAATATTTTATTTAAAAGTATAGCTGAAATAAAATATGCAAATATGAATTTATTTATTTAAATTTATATGCATACATGTATTGTTTATTTCCTTTTAGGAGGTACAATATACCCATTATTCCATTATGAAATGTGATATTTATTGTTAGTATTTAATTATAATATTGAAAATGTATTTTCTTATTAATTATAAATACTATAATTTCTATAAGTTTAAGAATTGTGTATGAAGGACCAAGTAAATATAAATATCCTTAACAGGTTGGTTCTTAAAAATATCAAATTTTGAGTAATGCAAAGCTATTAATTGAAAAATCGATTTTTTTTTGTACTTATTTCTTTTTTGTTCTGTTTATATTCACTGTGTATAAATATTGTTTGTTTCATGAAATAATGTAGTGTTTTCGAATCATTCTATTCGACATGTAGGCCACTAAAGCCTATATATACCAATTTTGAATGGTCTAACCGAATTTCTAATTTTTTGCCCCCCCCCCCCTCTCCTCCTAATAATTTTACACTTTCGAAAATATCCTCATTCGACTTGTAGCCCACAAAAGCCTATATATACCAATTTTTAACAATCTAACTCAATTCATAAATTTTCCCCTCCCCTGCCACCTTCTTCCCCACTCTTAATAGTTTTACACTTTCGAAAATAAACTCATGCGACTTGTAATCCCCATAAACCGATATATACCAATTTTTAACGGTCTAACCCAATTTATGATTTCTTGACCCCCCCCCCCCCCCTAATAATTTTACACTTTCGAAATTATCCTCATTTGAATCATAGGCAGCAAAAACATATATGTACCAATTTTGAACGGTCTAACTCAATTTCTATTTTTTTGCCCCCCCCATACCCTACTAATAATTTTACACTTTCGAAAATATTCTCATTCAACTTATAGTCCCCTAAAAATTATATCTACCAATTTTTAGCAGTCTAACACAATTTCTAATTTTTTTTGCCCCCTTTTCGCCCCCTAATAAATTTACACTTTCAAAAATATCCCATTTCGACTTGTAGCCTCCAATACTTATATATATATATATATATATATATATATATATATATAAATTTTTAACGGTCTAACTCAATTTCTAATTGTTTTGCCCCCCTCCTAATATTCTACACTTTTGAAAATATCCTCATTCAACTTGTAATTCCCATAAACCGTTATATACCAATTTTGAACGGTCTAACTCAATTTCTGATTTTTTGCCCCCTTCTTGCCCCATCTCCTAATAATTTTATACTTTCAAAAAAATACACATTTGACTCGTAGGCGGCGAAAACATATATATACTGATTTTGAATGGTCTAAATCTATTTCTAATTTTTTTATTCCCCCTGCCCCCTAATAATTTTACACTTTTGAAAATATCCTGATTCAAATTGTAGCCCCCTCCCCAAAACCTATACATACCAATTTTAAATGGTCTAACTCAATTTCCGATTTTTTCGCCCCCCTAATAATTTTACACTTTAAAAAATATCCTCATTCGACACATAGGCTGCAAAAACATTTATATACCAATTTTGATTGCTCTAACTCAATTTCTAATTTTTTGCCCCCTACCCCTCTAATAATTTTACCCTTTCGAAAATATCCTCATTAAACTTATATTCCCCCAAGACCTATACATACCAATTTTGAACTGTCTAACTCAATTTTTAATTTTTTGCCCCCCCCCCTTCTCAACCCCTAGCAATTTTACACCTTCGAAAATATCTTCATTTTACTCGTAAGCACTAAAAACCTATAACACCAATTTTGAACGGTCTAACTCAATTTCTAATTTTTTTGCCCCCCCCCCCCCTCTGTTAGTATAACAAAGATTGCACTGTCGAAAGGGGAGAGGGTCTTACCTCCCCCCCCCTTTTTTTTTAACCCACAGTGCCTTATTTTAAAAGATCATGGTCCAAACTTTACAAAATTTTAAATTTGGAGTTGAATGGAAGTTAGTATGACAGACTACATCATTGAAAGGTAGGAGGTTCAAACCTTTTTTACTCCCCATGCCCACCAGCAGCTGAACAGTTCTGCGCTCAAAGCTGGTAGACGTAAGGTGCCGGGTTTGATTCCAGGTTGCACTCGTCAGCCTAGCCGCCCGATGTTATCCATGGTTTTTTCTTAAACTTGCGTAATTACGGGCTTGGAGCCCTTAGAAAGGTCCCCACGGACGGAACTCTCCCACAAGCCTACAACCTGCAGCCGTCAATTGGACTAAATCTAAAATCTAAATTAATTTTACCCCCCCCCCCTCCCCCCACAGTGCCTTATCTTAAAACATCATAGACTTCACAAAATTTTACCCCTTACGTGGGCCATTTATTTTCCTTTTGAATTTCTCCCAGATTTTTATATTTTATTAGCAACTAGCAGGCTTTGTTCGCTTCGCTGGTCATTATATTGAAATGAAGTCTCAAAATACCATATCATTAATAATAATAATAATAATAAAATCATTGAAATCAGTCAAAAACTGTTAAAGTTCTAGATACCTTTGATAGCGGTTTTCTTACTCGTCACACTTCACAAAATCCCTTTATAGTGCATATTGCATACACATACCTAACGCACACATTAAAAAATCGGGATTCTAAGATTATTTGAAGCAGAGTTATGTTTTAAAACGTGTTTTTTAGTCCCCCCCCCGCCCCGCTCTTAATGGTAAGGAGGGGGAGATTTTGTAAAATATCTTTATATTTTGAGTTAGATACATATAACTGACACACACATCGAAAATCTCCTTCATAAGATAATATACTGTACACATGAATACATGTTTTCCCCGTCCCCTAAGAGGTGGTACGGTGGAGTTTCACAAAATCACTTTGTAGTGTGTGTTGAATACGCATAAGCAGTCCACGCATCAAAAATTGCCATTCTAAGATGAACAGAGTTATGCATAGAAACATGTTTTTAATCCCCCCCCCACCCAACCCTCAAGGGGGTGATAGCACGCAATTCCAAATAATTCATTTGCAGTTTGTTTGTGTTGAGTACGCATAACCAATCAAACTATCAAAAAATCGCTTTCCTAAAATAATTTGGAGCAGAGTTACTCTTTAAAACGTGTTTTTGCCCACCCCCTACCCCGCCCTTAAAGGGGAGAAAAGAAAAATTTCACGAAATCCCTTTACAGTGCGTGTTGGAAACGCAAAACCAGTCCGCATTTAAAAAATCGTTTAAGATAATTTGGAGCAGAGTTACGCATGATTTTGCCCCAACCCCACCCCAAGGGAGATAAGGTAAAATTTTACAAAATCCCTTAGTAGTGCGTGTCTTGAGTAAGCATGAACAATCGACCTATCAAAAGATTGCTATTCTGATATAATTTGGAGCAGAGTTACTCTTAAAAGCGGTTTTGCCCCCTCCCCGCCTTTGATAGAGGGAGGGGGAATTTTCGTAAGATCCCTTTATAATGGAATGCATAAACAACTCACATGTAAAAATTAATCTTACTGAGATAATTTGAAGGAAAGTTACGCTTGAAAACATGCTTTTTCCCCCACCCCGCCCCACCCCCAAGGGGGGGATAGGATGAAATTTTACAAAATCTCTTTCTAGTATGTGTCTTTGTTATGCATAACCAATTGACCTATCAAAAAATCTTTATCCTGAGATAATTTGGAGCACAGTTACTCTTATAAGTGTGTTTTTGCCTCCCCCTGCCCTTAAAAGAGGGGGGTGGTGAAATTTTGTAAAATCCCTTTACTGTGCATGTTGGGAAAGCATAAACAACCCACATATACTAATTAATCTTTCTGAGATAATTTGAAGCAAAGTTATACTTGGAAACGGGTTTATTGCCCCCCCCCAAGGGGAAAAGTGGGGGACTTTCACAAAACCTCATTACAATGAGTGTTGGACACATGTAGGTAAGCCACATACTAAAATTTGTAACCTCAGCTCCTACAGATTTCCCCAGATGAATTTAGCGCTAAAAGGGGAGCTCGAATTTGCCCCCTCGTAACTTCCCCCCAAAATTAAAAATCGCAAAAAACCTAAAACTGGGTTTTGAAAATATCCTCAAGAAGACTCTTGGCGATTTTCTAAATCTTTGTGATGTTATTGGTAGAGTTTTACTCGAAAACCCGTATTTTGCTAAATTTGCCTCTGAAAATCGTTTTTACCCCCTCACCCCTCCAAAACTTAAATCGCAGAAAATGCTTTTTTTGCACTCAAGTCTAGTCTCTCTCTCTGCAATTTCTTCACCGTGAAACAATTTGGAGCCGAATTATGCTTATAAGGGAGTTTTTGTCTTCTGCGCCCCCCAGGAGGGACCGGGGGATATTTCGTAAAATCCCACCTTAATGGGCGTCAGTGTCCTAAAACCAATGTGCTCACCAAAATTTGTGAGTCTATCTCCCATAGAATCGCCACGGCTGTGTTGAATCAGTGAATAAGTGATTTTACTCTTTTATTCCCCACTCACCCCCAAAGTGGTAAAGCTGGGGACTTTCACAAAATCAAGTTACAATGGGTGTTGGACACACGTAAATAAGCCACACACTAAAATTTGTGACCTCAGCTCCTATGATTTCCACGGACGAATTTAGCGCTAAAAGGGGGGGGGGGGCGAATTTGTCCCCTCGTAACTCCCCCCCCCCCCAAAAATCGAAAAAAATCAAAAATATGTTTTTGCAAATACCTTCAAGAAGACGCTAGGCGTTTATATATATATATATATATATATATCATTGAGCTATTACTGCTAGAATTTTACTCGAAAATCCATGCATTGGTAAAATTGCCTTCGAAAATCCTTTTTACCCCCTCTCCCCCCCTTAAAAATCTAAAATTCCAAGATCGCAAAAAATGATTTTTTTGTATTTAAGTCTAGTCTCCCCATCTGCAATTTCTTCAACGTGAAGTAATTTGGAGCCGAGTTATGCTTAAAAAGGTGTTTTTGCCTTGTGTGCCTCCGAAAATCATTTTCACCCCCTTCCCCCCTAAAAAATCCAAAATTCCGAAATCGGAGATTTTTTTTTTTTTTTTTGTATTTAGGTCTAGTCTCCCCATCTGCAATTTCTTCACCATGAAGTAATTTGGAGCGGAGCTCTGCTTATAAAGGTATTTTTGTCTTCTGCACCAACGAAAATCATTTTCACCCCTTCCCCCCTTAAGAGTCCGAAATTTCAGAATCTCAGAAAATGTTTTTTTTTTTTTTTTTGGTATTCAAGTATAGTCTCTCCATCTGCAATTTCTTTACCGTGAAGTAATTTTGAGCCGAGTTATGCTTATAAAGGTGGTTGTTGCCTTCTGCCTCCCCCCCCCCCCCCATCAACCTCCTCACCAAAAATTGTGACTATCTCCCATAGGATCGCCACGGTCGTGTTGAGTCAGTGAATGAGTGAATCAGTGAGTTTATTCTTATATATATATAGATTAAACAATAGCATTTGAGGAAATATATTTTATTTTGCCAAATTTGAATTATTGTTTATTCAGATATTATCATTTCTGAATTATCATTTATTATTCAAATTAGATAGTTACTGGCATAAAATATGTAGAAATATACGAAACAAGAAAGTGTTATTATAATAAAAACAATGTTTTTTCATATTTGCAGTAGAGTCGTTGAGCAATACAAATGTCATATCAAAACAGAAGCCATAGCAGAACAAATCTCACACAACCTTTCAAAACAAATCTGCTGATTTTATTCAGTCGATTGAACAATAAATGGTAGAACAACATTGAAGTAGAGATGCAAAAAACTCGGGAATTTAAAACCAAGGGAAAAAACCCTGGAGTTTTGGGGGAAAAACTTGGATATTTGGGAACTTTGCGGGGAAAAAACAAATTAGAAATCTCTAAAGCAAATAATAAGTTGTTTACTTAATATAAATGGCAATTTTAAGGACTTTGATATACTGAAGAGCTTATAACATTATTATAATTTATCATTTTCTTTTCAATTTATCAGAACTGCAGCCGAATCATAATTTGAAAAGAAACTTAAGCTTACTTTATTAAATTAGCACTTAAGAAAAATGTATCGGTACAATGTTGGATACAATTTCTATATTAGGGAAGTTGAAGAATTAAGGAAACTAATGTACATAATCCTGTAATAGTTTGAGAAGAGGAATAACTAAGGTTTGAAAACTTCTTTAAAAATTTCTATTTTTAAAGAATTATTTAAAATAATGAACTAATTATTTAAAATAATGCTACACGTTAGAGTTACAAGCGAATTAAGGAAAACAGGCAGAAATACAGTTAGGATAAATAAGTCCTAATCACCCTTAAACAAAATTGAAAATTATTTAAAATTTTAAACACAACTGAAAAATGCATTTTCAGAATTTTCTAATTGTAGTCCTATTATTTTTGTGCACCCTGTAATCTCAATGCTTTATTCAATCTTAAAAACTTCCTCACACTCCATAAAACTAATGATAGCAATACAAATTTCGACGTGGACTTTCTTCTTCAGGTGCAAACATGTGCTACAGCCTTCAAGGCAAAAGTAAAACTGAATTCCTTACATACTATTCTATAGAAAACATGTTTTTTGGGCATCAGCATAATAAATAAATTTCATTCTGTTATTTGCAATACAAAGAATTAAAACAGTAATGCCTCTTAGGCGGTATCACACTTGCTCTGGGAGCGCAGCTTTAAGCACAGCATAAAGCATTTAGTGCATCTGCTACACTAGAATAACCGTGTGATAAGAAATTTATCGGGGAAACATTAACTGCAACATTTTCCACAACAGATGGGAAATTCTTCACGTAACTGACCAATGTGGAAAGGGCAACTACATCACTCACTGTCAAGTTAGGTCGAGGGGAGGGATAAATGACAAAATGTACAAAGAAAGTAAAAGGATCTATGTTAAATTTTCTTTCAGACTATTATAATTTTTTCTATAAAACTTTTTACTATTTATTTTTTGTGGATTTTTTTTTTTTTAAGTGCAATAATTAATTCCCCATATTCTATTTTTCTATGAAAAAAAAAAAAAAAAAAAAAAAAAAAAGAAAGAAAGAAAAATCTTTGACATTTTTTTAAAAGTTTAAAACTTAACAAACTTCTTCTTCTTATTATTATTTTTTTTTTTTTATCTTTCTGAAACGGGAAACATTTATAAATTAATAATTATGAATAATTGACAGTTTATTAATGTTCTGTATAAATATATTTATATATATATTTTTTCATATTTACATTATTTTATACTCCATTAATGATAAAACGTATATATTTTTTAATATTTTAAATTAACATAATTTAAAATACATACAAAAATGTCGATCAGAAAATTTAAGAAAATAAAAAAAATATTTTATTAATTATAATTTTTCACTACAATAAAAATTAGTTTTAATAACTCATTGAACATGTAATTTTATTTAGTGCGGTTTATAATAATATTTATAAATAGAAATTTTTTTACCTATAATTAATAAATAATTTATTTATTAAGAATATAAAGTAGTTTTTGGTTTATGATTAGTAACTGTATTTTATTATTTAAGTGTAATAATATAAATTAATAACTATAAATAATTGGTAGTTTATTAATGTTCTGTATAAATAAATATATATATATATTACATGCTCATATTATTTTATACTCCATTAATGTAAAAAGGTATAATTATTTAATATCTTAAATTAACATATTTTAAAATACATAAAAAAATGTCAATCAGAAACATTTAAGAAAATAAATAATTTATTTATTAATTATAATTTTTCATTAAATAAAAATTAGTTTTAATAACTCATTTGATTGTGCATTTTTATTTATTGTAGTTTATAATATTTATAAATAGAAATGTATTACCTATGATTAATAAATAATTTATTTATTAAGAATATAAAGTAGTTTTTGGGTTTTCATTAATAATTGTATTTTATTACTTAAGTGTAATAATGTAAATTAATTCAACACAATTCATAAATTAAATTATTTAATATCTTACGTTAACATATTTTAAAATGTATACAAATATGTCAATCAGAAAATTTAAGAAAAAAAAATATATTTATTAATTATAATTTGTCATTAAATAAAAATTAGTTTTAATAACCCATTGATTATGTATTTTAATATTTATAAATAGAAATTTATTACCTACAATTAATAAATAATTTATTTATTAAGAATATAAAGTAGTTTTTGGTTTATCATTAACAACTGTATTCTATTACTTAAGTGTAATAATGTAAATTAATTCAACACAATTCATAAATTAAAATATTTAATGTATTAAGTTAATATATTTTAAAATACATACAAATATGTCAATCAAAAAATTTAAGAAAAAAAAATTATTAATTATAATTTGTCATTAAATAAAAATTAGTTTTAATAACTCATTTATTATGTATTTTTATTTATTGCAGTTTACAATATTTATAAATGGAAATTTATTACCTATAATTAATAAACAACTTATTTTTTAAGAATATAAAGTAGCTTTTGGTTTATCATTAATAACTGTATTTTATTACTTAAGTGTAATAATGTAAATTAATTGAACACAATTCATAAATTAAATTATTTAAAGAAAATTATTAATAATTTTATTTATTTATTTATTCTGAAACTTATTTTATTTACTTCTAATTAATAAATCTAAATATGGTATGAATTTGGCGAATTTAGTATAATAATTTGTAATAATGATTTTCAAAATTACTATGCACAATCAATAAAATTGTATAATTATTAATAGAATTTTAATTATGTTGCTATACTAACTTGTATTTAAAAAAATTTTTTTTTGATTTTTAAATATTTAATATTTTATGAGGAATAAAATTCAATAAAAAAAAAAGAATTTTTATTTATTTATTAATTATTATTATTATTATTATTATTATTATTATTATTATTATTATTTTTTTTTTTTATGAAATTTAAGATGCACCACTAATTGTAGCTGGGGGTGTGTTTAATCTTTCAGAATAGCGACTCTATGGTCACGCCTACGGAATTTCGCGGAGCACTATATGAAACACTTGACAACCCTTCCTCTCTTCTTTGCTTTGCAAAAGGATGCATGAAGCGCTTAAAGTTTCGCCTGACAGTCAGTGTGATAGCGGCTTAAGAACGCATTGCACTGTGATACATTTGGATGTCCTTGTAAAAGGAACATGGTATGCTGGACGTAAACAATATATATAAGTTTCGAGATATTTTAAGGATACCTACGGTACGAGTTCGAGCAGACTGTTCAGACAGACAGTTGGACGGATAGAAAACACACAAAGTTATAGCATAAATAAGATTCAAAGGAAAAAAAGAAAAACTTAAATGCCTTTCGAGCCATTTCAATTTTTATCTTATGCAGTATCTAAATATTTCATGTGGCCCTGTAAAACAATCGCTAACTTCTAATGTTATAGGAAATATGCTTATGTGCATCTTATATTAGTGTACGTCAATTTCAGTATATTTTAAATATTATAAAAGTATTGAAACTAACTGTAAGAAAAACCCATTATAAACAATATAATAGTTCTGCATAGACATTGCAGAAGTATTATATTGATTGTAATGGGAATACAAGTCTTTGCACTCTAGATATTAGTGGTAATTTATATTAATATCAATAGAAAGCTTACTGTAATGAGCATAAATAATATATATATATATATATATATATATATATATATATATATATATATTGTTTTAGTTCTATTAATTGCTAAATTTTAAGATTAAATTTTATTACATAATCTATTATTTATATATATATATATATATATATATATATATATATATATATATATATGAGTTTCAAAGTATTACAGAAGTATTAAAACCCCGAATAAACTACAACGTAAGAAACGCCAAGAGAAAAATATTGGAAATGCATACAACTGTTTCGGTAGCCTAAAGCGTACCGTCTTCAGTGCAAAAAGGATTCTGAATCAGGAGAAGTGCTCGTATATATAGGAGAGGGGCCGGATTTAGTTCAACCAATAGGATTACGGGAAAGGTGGGGAGAGTGGCCATTAGGAATATAGGAAAGTTAGCTGTGTAAACAGTAGAAAATTTAAGAAAATGTGGACTGAATATAAAATTTCCAACTGTCAGACAAATAGGTTATAGCGAAATCACAATTTACAAGGTTTTTAAAATATTTATAAATATGAAACGCTTCAAAGAAATCGAGTTCATGAATGGATTTAGGTCTACAAATTATTTTAGCTGACTTAAATTTAAAATTATGATTTTCATCCCAGGAATGTTTAGAAATAGCCGATTTATTAGTTTCTTGTTTGCGGACGTAATTCATGTGTTATTTTAGACGGAAATTCCTATTGGCCACTCTTCCCACCTTTCCCGCAATCCTATTGGTTGAACTAAATCCTATATATACGAGCACTTCTCCTGATTCAGAATCCTTTTTGCACTGAAGACGGTACGCTTTAGGCTACCGAAACAGCTGTATGCATTTCCAATATTTTTTTTTGGCGTTTCTGACGTTGTAGTTTATTCGGGGTTTTAATATTCCAACGCCAATTCTCCTGTTATTATTACAGAAGTATTTACTGTAAATAGACCGTTCGGAAAGATAGACAAACTGAAGTAATAAATAGTTCCCTTTGCTGGAAAGTGTTAAATAAAGACCATTAGACTTTCCCAGTTTAAAAACATAATAATGAATTGGAAATTATCTTACTAAAAATAGATGTTCAGTTGTATGATAATGATATAAAAAATATAATTAGTAATTACAATATTATTTTACATTTCCAATAACGAATATAATAAATAATTGTACTATATGTATAGTATATAAACTTACACTATAATTATAGAATTGACAAGAATGATAAGAGAAAGAGATATTTATTGGTATAGCGGATAGCAACCTCATGGCTCTAATGAAATTTAACTATGTGGCACAAAAATGCTTCTTTATTTACAGAATGAACAATAGGTAAATGTATCATCGTCATTATTTTTAATGAGATAGACACTGATTGTGCATATTTATATTTTAAAAATTAAAACTCTATACTGATAATTATGAGTGACGTGAAATATTTTTAAAAATATGTTAATATAGTTCTATTGAATATTAATATGAAACATCCAAAAAATGTTTTGAATAAGTACGAGAGAAACAACAAAAATTTTATATCATGATACGACATTTTAGATGGCGTAAATCTAATTCGTCATTTATATTTTCGAAATAATGTTGCTAAAAAAGAAATACTGATAATTAAATGGAGTAGGTCTTACATCGCGTTATTTGCGAACAATGTCATTCCGGACCCATTTAATTCCATGAAAACCTGTCCTCGATAGATTTTATTTTTTATTTTAACTATATGCCGATAGTGAAATAATGTAGAAAACTTACTTAAACGAAATTAATATGACGATTCTTTTCTGTTTTTCTTTCTCTCACATTTTTTTTTTTTTTTTTTTTTTTTTTTTTGTATTTTATAACATCTGTCCTAATTTAATAAGTCTTAATATGCAAAATATTACTGTAGAGTGACAACCCAAGCACTAGCCAATATTTTCTTGGCACTATCCGCAATGCAACAATCTACAATGCAATTTATTAGCAAACAAGTTCGATTCTACCACAGATTTATAATTTAGAAAATATAACGCAAGTAACAATCAGACGTTTAAAGTTTAATTTTGTCGAATTACCACCGAATATCTTTTTGTAAACTATAAATAATCTCTAAAAAATAAAGAGTTAAATTGAACACGTGTCATTTGTATTAAATATATTTAAAACAGTTTAAACACACGTAAATATAAATTTATTTAAAAGATGTTAAAATTTTTTTATCCAAAGCTTTTCGCTTTAATAGTAAAGCATCATCAGGGATTTATGATTCATTTCCATTGCGCAGTTTTAAATATGTTTTCTTTTTACAGTCAACAGTTAAGTCTTTTAACAACGTGATATATTTTAAATATCAGCAAAAAAACAATATGAATTCCGGAAGAGGTTGGACCAAGGAGTTAAGAAAAGTGAGAGAAGCTGGAACTATTGCATATCATACGAGGTTATTGTAGGAGAAAAAACATCATGAATTAGCAGAAATAAACTATTAACTATTTTATAATATTGTGCCAAATTATTGGTAAAGTTGTAGCATCTTTGGAATTTATTGCATTTTTGCATTTAATTATATGAATAGCTTCGGAAATGTAAAGTTCTTGGATATTAGATGGTGCTGTAATAATTTTGGCTTTATCCCATATAGGGTTGGCGTTTGTGTTGGCATTAGAGATGCAAAAAACCCGGGAATTTTAAAGCAAGGGAAAAAACCTGGGAATTTTGGGGAATAAACTGGAAATTTTGGGAACTTTGGGAATTTTACGGGGAAAAAACTAATTCGAGGAAGCCAAAATTTACATATCTGAAAACATTTGTCTCATAAAAGAGTTATTTTACAGATGTGTTACAGTTTTTTCAACTGTTCAGAAACTATATATATATATATATATATATATATTTTTTTTTTTTTTTTTTTTTTTTTTTCTAGGAATTAAATTTATTAAAATCCGCCATTTTTAGTTTTGTATGAAAAATTACAAGATTTATTTATTTATTTTGCTTATTAAAATTGCGAAAATGTTTAATCTGTTATCACGGTAGCTAAATTTCTTGAAAAAGAAGAGTGTATTTTTTTTTAATATTTTGAAAATCGGAATTGAAAATCTTTAAAGAATAACTCAGTTTTTTTTTTTTTTTTTTTTTAATAGTAAATTCGATATGAAGATGTTTGAATAAATAAACATAGTTAAAACATTTTTATGCGATATTCTCGGAATGAGTAATAAAGAATGATGTATTTTGATATGGACAATAAAGAAAAATTTTTGCAATCATAACGTCTCACTTATTTGGTTGACTAGGTGTCAGAAAATAGTTATAAGTATTCTTTTAATACCACCTCTTTATATATAAAACGATTGCAATATTTCAGAAGTTTAAAATTCATTTTATCGTATTGTATTATTCCAGATAAAATATCATGCATGAGCTATTTTATTCTACCTTCATTCACAACAAATATTTTTTAATCAGTACCACAAATTATAGCATTGATACAGTTTCAAAGAAACAAAAACAATGCAATATTAATTTATTAGTTATATTATTATTATTTATAAAAATTCTCGGATATTAGGGTTAATTATTAAATTTTTCATTACTTCAAAATTCCCAGTTTTTGGAAATTTTGAAAATTCCCAATTTTGCTTTAAATTCCCAGTGAAAAAAACCGGTATTTTTCCGGGAAAAAACCGGGCATTTTGAAGGCCTTGCAACTCTAGTTGGCATAGATGAAGTCGACTAGAGTAGAACTATTTGCTTCTTTTATATTTCGTATATGTTCTTGTATATTTTGGTGTAAGGTATTCATTCATTGGCGCATTTCTCTCTATTTGTCATTTTCTTCTTCATTCTATACGATTTCCTTTAACTTTTTGACAGTTATTCTTTCTAATTGTTTCATGCACTTTATGTACCTTAAGCACATTTAACACTCACAATTATGGGATTTTAACGCTATGAGTTTTAAATTAAAGAATTTCTTTCATTCACTCTTTCTTTCTTTCTTTTTTTTTCTGCAAATGTGATTTGATCCAGACCCCTTTATTTTAATGAAAACCTGTCCTCGATAGATTTTATTTTTTATTTTAACTATGCCGATTGTGAAATAATGGAGAAAACTTACATAAAAACAATTAACATGATTATTCCTTTTTCTTTTTACTTTAAGGCTTTGGTGATAATTCAATAAGCCTTAATATGCAAAACATTACCGCAGAGTGACAACCCAAGCACTAGTCAACATTTTCTTGGTTCTGTTCATCTGCAATGCAACTCGTTAGCAAACAATTTCGATTCTACCACAGATTAACAATTTAAAAAATATAAAATTAAGTTAAAAAAAAAAAAAAAAAAAAAAAAAGCATTTTTGAACAATGGAAACTTTCTATTGTGGGGTCCTAAAAAGCATGAAATAAATTTATTCTTGGTAAGACGTGCTGTAAAAAAAAATATGAGTTTAAACAATAAGAAAATTATAGAGAAAAATATAGATATTTCACTTTTTCAAGAGATGAAATTTTTTAAATATTCACAATATTTTAAAAAGCTTTCGAGACCTTTTAAATTCATGACATAACGAATACGGCTCACAATAACGTATACTTGATTGATACAAAACTAATAACTAAAAACATGGTTTTTAAAATTATTTGAATATTTAAAATCTTTCATCTCTTGAAAAAATGAAATATCTATATTTTTCTCTATAATTTTCTTATTGTTCAAACTTACATTCCTTTACAGCACATCTTTTCAAGAAAAAACTTATTTTATGATTTTTATGACTCCATAATAAAACGCTCCTAATGTTAGAAAATGTTTTTTATTATTAAGTTTTCATTTTTTACATTTTAGTTAGAAAAAAAAAAAAAAAAAAAAAAGCTTCTAAAAGAACTAATAAAAAGTTCTTAGACTATTGCACAGTGTTCGGAATTTCAAAAAAGCTGGCCAAAAGTCGAAAAATTTAGGCGCGTTTTTAGACGTAAGTACCGCGGAAATACCTTCAGAGGGAGCCACTGAATGAAACTGTGAGGTGGAAAATTTATTCTATCTACATATTTCTAAGTGTAGGCTGGCGGAAAACGTGACAATTTTTTCTTTTAATGCATTTTAACAGTTAAACAAATAGTGTTTCTCGGAAAATTTCGCAACAACAACATTCAACAAAATATGGCCGACAATTGTGGAGGTTAGTAGATAATATTTATGCTGTATTTTTTTTCATCAAGTGATCTCCTGAGCGGCTTTTTGAAGTTAACCTCAATTATAACATAACCAAAAGTTTCAAAGTATGGAAACTTTTTTATCTCGCAAGATCCCGCATTGATTCAAAGTGGAGAGTGTTAAGGGATGTGCATTTTATTCAGCCGTTAAAGAATTGGGTGCCCCCGCCTGCCCCTGTATGTGTAAAAGCGTTTTAACTTTTTAATTTAATTTTTACTTTTTAATTTAATTTTTTAATTTTTTGGACTTTGGTCTGCCATATTGGATCCGCCATCTTGTTTTTGAGTGCAAGATCACTTTTTTTATAAAAACTGATGTCAAATTTGAATTTAGCGCCCTCAAAAACCCTTAAATGTGAAAATTATCCTTCATCTATCAATTTTTTGATTTTTGATCCGCCATATTGGATTCGCCATCTTGTTTTTGAGTGTAATATCACTTTTTTTTATGAAAACTAACGTCAAATTTGAATTCAGTGCCCTCAAAAACCCCTTAATGTAAGAATTATCCATCTTATATTAATTTTTTAATTTTTTGTCTGCCATATTGGATCCGCCATCTTGTTTTTAAGTTTGCCTTTGAAGTTTTCAAAAAACCAATGTCAGATTCGGATTCAGCGACCTCGAAAACATATATATACATCACAATTTCACTTGTTTTCTTTAATTTCGACTTTTGGCCAGCTTTTTTGAAATTCCGAACACTGTGTATTGTGTAGACATTGAATAATTTTCTTTTATCAACTGACATTTTACCTATTAATCAACTGCAAAAGCAAACACATCGGCCTTTTGCGGATCTAACTCACAACTATTCCATTATCAACATGGCGCTCTAACCAACTGAGCCAACGAGCAACGAAACTGGCCGCTTACATTTACTTTAAAGTGGAGGTGCCTTGTCTTTTAACTTAACAGGCAAGACGCGATGATAAAATCCAATTTCAATAAAAACATCTAATACAGCGGAGTAACAATCATACGTTTAAAGTTTAATTTTGTCGAAATGCCACTGCATGACTTTTCGTAAACTGTACCTTTTAGGTAAGGTATCCATTCTTGGTACATTTCTCTCTGTTTAGCATTTTATTCTTCACATTATACGATTTCCTTTAATTTTTTAACATTTATTTTTTCTAAATGTTTCATGCACTTTATTTGCATTGAGCACGTTTAACACTTACAATTATGAGATTCTAAAGCTATTAGTTTTAAACAACAGATGTTCTTTTTTTTTTTTTTTTTTTTTTTTTTAACAAGTGTGATGATTTAACTTGTACACAGTAATATTATTATTCTATTTAACTTATGAGCATTTTAATTTCACACACACATGTATTAAAAAGGAGAATGTGTGGGATTTTTGAAATTTTTTAAAGTCCGGTTTTCAGTGGAATTACACGTTATGAGATATCTTGAAACAATTAGATGATTTTTCTGATTAGCTATCCTGTCTAACTGGCACGTTATATCAGCAAAATTCCCAGCTAGTTGAATGGCCCTTTTTCATTAAGTTCAAAACGTTTTCAATGAGGGAGAAATCTGGCGATCTTGCTGGACAAGGCAGTGATGGAAAAGCCCGAAGACAAGCAGTAAAAAATATCGTCATAGATCAAAAATACATCAAAAATATCGCCCCACAGATCTTTCTTTTTTTCATGAAGAACTTAAATTTCGTTCATTCTATTTCCAATAAAGTTTTGAATTTGCATGATATTTGTTTGGGGTTTTACTATACGTTGCTCAACTCCTTTGGCTATTAAATTATGCAAATGAAATTTTTATAAAGCTTGCGCATGCGTAGTTAAAATATTTTTAGTAAAAGTATTCGTATTTCGTAAGATATTTAACATTTTTGTTTTCTGTATGCTGTGTCGAATTCAGTATGCCATATTTCTATAAAATTTCTTTGCACTCGGTTTATTACTCTACGTGTTATAATTAAAAAAAAGTGGACATTGTTTTTTCAGTTTTCAAAAGTAATCGTTATATCTCCATGAATATATGTGGTAGCCTCATAAAATTTTACACAGGTAATGAGAAAGGTCCTTCTTAATCACATGCTACAGCCAAAACACATTTAAAGCATTACTTTTTACAGGGTGATCCGAAACAGTTTGATTTTTGTTTATTTTTTTACTGATCTTCTTTTCCTTTTCAGGACACAACATATGAGGAAAAAATATGAGGAAAGACATGTTTTCCTCATTCCCAAAATCGAAGAACAACATGGTAGGTGTTTGTCAAGATATTTCACGAAATGTAAGAAAGCGAAAGTGTTCACATTATTTTGTCCGGCACCTGTATACAGATATGAAATGAAAATGCTTATAGGTTAAACAGAATAACATTACTGTGTACAAGTTAAATCACGTTTTCTAAAAAAAAAAAAAAAAAAAAAAAAAAAAAAAAAAAAAAAAGTCTATAACTTAAAACTAATAGTAACGTTAGAATCTCATAATTATGAATTTAAATGTGCTTAATGCATTTAAAGTGCATGACACATTTGGAAAAAATAACTGTTAAAAGATTACAGGAAATCATATAAAATGAAGAAGAAAGGGCCAAATAGAGAGAAATGCGCCAAGAATAAATACATCCTTACCCCAAAAGATACAGTTTACGAAAAGACATTCGGTGCGAATTCGACAAAATTAAACTTTAAACGTCCGATTGTTACTGCGTTATATTTTCTAAATTATATATCTGTGATAGAATCGAATTCGTTTGCTAATAAATTGCATTGCAGATGGATAGCACCAAGATGATGTTGGCTAGTGCTTGGGTTGTGACTCTACAGTAATGTTTTGCATATTAAAGCTTGTTAAATTAAGACGGATGAATTAAAGTACAACAACAACAACAACAACAACAAAAATATCATATTGAATACACTGAAGTAAGTTTTCTCCATTATTTGACTATCGGCATAGATATAAATACAAAAAAAATCTATAGATCATAGGTTTTCATGAAACTGAAAATGTCCGGAATGACATTGGTAGCAGGTATTACGATGGTAAAACCACTCCGTTTAATGATCAGTATTTCTTTTTTATCGGCATAATTTCGAAACTATAAATGATGAATTTGATTCATGTCATCAAAAATGCCGTATCATGCATTTTAATATCTGTTGTTTACCTGTTACTTGTTAAATATATTAACATATTTTTAATAAGAAAATTTGGCGTCGCTCATAATTATCTATGCAAGTTTTGCTTTTTTAAATATTAATATGCACAATCATTGTCTATTTCATTAAATATATAATGACTCATGACATATTTACTCTTTCTTCATTCTATAAGTAATGGAGAAATTTTGTCCTACATGGTTCAATTTTATTAAAGCCATGAAGTTTCTGTCTGCTACACTAGTAATTCTTCTCTCTTTCTCTTACCATTCTTGTCAGTCGTATAATTATAGTGTAAGTTAATATATTATATATACTGTACAATTATTTATTACATACGTTATTGTCAATGTATAATAATATTGCAATTACTGATAATATTTTTTATGTCATTGTCATATAACTGAACATCTATTTTCAGTAAGATAATTTCTGAGAGAGTCTAATGGCCTTTTTTAGTACTTTCCAGAAAAGAGATGTGTTTACTACTTCAATTTGTCTGTCTGTTTGAACACTCTATTTACTTTAAATATTTCTGTAACAGTTTAAACCTCATATATATATATATATATTACTTAAGTTTACTATATAATAAGCCCTCTATTGAAATTAACATAAATACCACTAATATCTAGAGTACAAAGTCTCTTATGTGTATACAGAAGTATACCATTTATAATGTTTTTTTTTTTAGTTTGTTTTAATACTTTTATAATATTCAAAATATATTGAAATTAATTCAGATGTACATAAGCGTATTTCCTATAAGGTTAATGTTAATGATTATTTTATAGCGACGCATAAAATATTTAGATACATCATAAGATAAAAATTGAAATGGCTCGAAGGCCATTTTAAGTTTTTTTTTTTTTTTTTTTCTTTGAAGATTGTTCATGATATAACTTTGTCTGTTTTCTATCCGTCTAACTGTCTGTCTGTATCTCAGTCTGTCTATTCGAACTCTAAGTACTGTAAGTACCCTTGAAACTGATATATATTGTTGAGGTTCAGCATAGCATGCTCCTTTTCAAAAAATTTATAGTCTTCTTTGTACGCAAGGACATTCAAAAATATCCTAGTGCAATGCGTTCTTTAACCGACATTACTACAGTAGAACCTCGATTATCCGAAGTAATTGGGACCTAACTTACTTCGGATAATCGAAATTTTCGGATAATCGAGAATTCATCAATAATCATCTAAAATATTTATCTGCACTCGTAATTTGGAAAGGATGGCTTGCATACAAAAGGAATGTGGAAAAAAAAAGAAAAAAAAAAAAAAAACTTTAAAATTACATGTTTGTTAAGAGAAAATTTTAGATGATAGTAGAAAGTGAAAAAAAAAGTGAAGAAGAAACCGACTTCGGTTAAGGGAGAGTTTCGGTTAATCGAGGTGAGTTTCGGTTAATCGAGGTTCGGATAATCGAGGTTCTACTGTATTTTAATACTTTGTATTGCAAATAATAGAATGGAATTTATTTATTATACATATGCACAAAAAACACGTTTTCTATAGAATATGGTATGCAGATAATTCAGTCTTGATTTTGCCTCCAAGGCGGTAGCACGTGTTTGCACATGAAGAAGAAAGACCACGTCCTTTCAAAACCGGTAGTGTTTTCAATAGTTTTATGGTGTGTGAAGAAGTTTTTAAATTTTAAGAAAGCATTGAGTTTACAGGGTGCACAAAAATATTAGAACTACAATTACAAAATGCTGAAAATGCAAATTTCAGTTGTGTTTAAAATTTTAAATATTTTTCAATTTTGTTTAAGAGTGATTATGACTTGTTTCGCCTAACAGTATTTCTGCTTGTTTCCCTTATACGCTTGTAACTCTAACGTATTTATATTTATTTACTAATATCTGTGATTTCATAAAGGGTTTACCACAAGAAAGAACTTTTGTACAACGTGGTTGAAATAATTGGGTCTTCAATTTAAATACGCGGCATATGAAAAAAAAAAAAAAAATGAAATTTCAACTCTGGAAAGTACCTAAAATCTAGCTCATTTTTTGCCAGAAATTGGCTTATTTTGTACTCTAATCAAATGAACATTTGACAAAATTTGCCCATTATATCTAGCTTTCAACCTATGTGATAATTTTTTTTTCTATCTTTCGTTCATGCGCCGCAATAAAATAATATTTACTTATATATGGTATATATTTTCATATTTTAGCGTTTATTACATGTGTGAATGTTATGTTTCAAAATAATGTTTCTCTAATGTTTTGTCAATTTTTCGGCAAGCTTCGTAACATTTTATGGAAATCGTCCTAGTTGTAATCAAATAAATTGTCCAGAAAATGAATAACTTTGGAAAAAAATATACATGCCTACATAATAGCGCAGTTCACGGGCATACTTCAACTCCCCATTCCTAAAAAAATAAAAAAGAAATAAAAAGAAAAAAGAAAATATCATGCAGCTTATTTGTATTTTTTCCCTGTCTTGTATAATTTCAGATTACGAAATTTCTTCTTCTTCTTTTTTTTTTTTTTTTTAGGTTCCTGATACACTACGGATATGCTATACTAAGGATAAACCTTTTATTTGCGTGCCAAATCCAGTAAGTATTCTATTTGATACTTTTCTCGTATATATTTAAACATAGATAGATATACATGATCATTCCTAATGCATAGTACAAATTTTAGGGGAACTCGAGAATAAAGGTGCAAATAATATTCCCAGAGGAAACCCAGGTCCTAATGCATTTCTTTAGTCATAAATACAAGTATCGCACTTTCATTGAGCAAAGATGTTTTGGTTATACAGTCGGCTGCAAAATTATTCGAGCACTAGCCAATAATTCCTATATTTAAAAAGCACACTTAAGACTGTTTTGCTAAGTAAATACTTGTCGAATCATGTTCTTAGACTGATTAAGAAAATGACTCGACAAGGATTTATTTAACAAAGCTCTATTAAGTGTACTTTTTTTTGGCAAGGATTATTGCTAGTGCTCGAATAATTTTGCAGCCGACTGTAACTTCTGCACCACTAGATATATTTTAATAAAATCTCAACGGTGGTACATTTTTTTAAAACAACCATTTACTGTAAAGAAATGTATAGACGCAAGTGACGTAATGAGGTGCAAATACAGGACATTTCATCAAAAAAAAAAAAAAGAACTATTAGGTGATTCTGTTGCCGGTAGAGGACAGTAGGTAATAAACCTCTGTTCAAGTAAAAGAAGACTCTGTTATAGATTGTGCTGTCGTCAGTTATGGGAGACTTTATAAAGTCGGCAGCAAAATTATTGAAGCACTAGCAATAATTCCTATTCAAATGATGAGCACCTAATACTGTTTTGCTAAGTAAATATTTGTCGAGTCATAAATTTAGTCTTCACCATTTATAAAAACGTAAGTTGATGATAAAAATTAGTGATCAAATTAACAATATATATATGAAAAATGTAGATGTGTGTGTGCTCCAATAACTGCCGACTGTAAGCTCAAAACGAAAACATGTATTTCATGTACGTCCATGCAAATGCTAAGGTCAAAGCAGCGCTACTAATTTCTGTGTTTGTGTCCCACCGCCTCACTCACGCTCCTACTTTCCTATGACAAAAGAAATAAATTTAAGACTGAAAAAGCGATTGTAAATTAGGTATGAACTCAAATCCTCGTTCTCTACCTTTCCTTCAAGTTTGTCGTGTAAATTTGGAATCACCCTGTAGATACATTATAGGGACAAAAGTATTTACATATTTTCAAATTTTGTCATTTCATCGAATAACCTCAAATGTACTTTCTGGATTATCTTGGAACAAATCATGAACAAAGAATAGGTTACTGTAAGTTGTGGGTAATTATGACTAATCATTACATTTTTAAAATTTGTAAGTTTTTATTGTATTTTTAATGAAAATAATTTTGTTTAATATAATTAGGTGTTAACTTTAACCTTTCAAGAACAACCTATTTAATTTTTGCTTCACTAGAATTTTTTTTTTTTTCAATAAATTGATGGGGAAAGTTTTTATTACCACATAAAACGAACATAATTACAGTGTGACAGAGTACAGTGTACTTACTGTCATTCACTACGGTATGTTTGTGAATCTCAACCAAATAAAAAATGCGCCTCTATTTTAAGGTAAATACAAGCTTTTTCATTTGTCTCTCCGTGGCTCAGTTGGTAAGAGTGCCATGTAGGTAATCCGGTGGTCCTGCGTTCGATACCCTAAAGTCCGCAGTGTTAAGTTTTGCAGAGAATTAGTAGAAAAGATGTCAGTTGATAAATGTAAATTTATCGTTGACTACACAGTATTCTAAAATTTTTTAAGAAGCCTTTTTCTTACATCTCTTTTTAGAAGCAAAAAAGAGTTTTTTGTGGACTAGAAGCGCCCTCTATTGGGCGGAATATTCACTAAAATGTCAATGAAATAACTAACAATACAAAATAAAAAGGATTAGGAAAAACACATAAGCATTAACCAAATCAGTAAAATGTTAAGTTATAGTATAAAAAATAATAAGAAAAAGGTGCCTCAAACGAATAATTAAATTGCAGATATTGGCCCTTAATCAGAAAATGAAATCACAAAACTTATAGGCAATCGTGTGGTGCTGCCATTTGTTGTGAATTTTAAGAAATAATTTCTGTTTTCTTAGCACAGTTCAAATTTGCCCAATTTTGGTTAACAAACAATAATAACAAAAAAAGTTACTATTAATAACAAAACAATTAACAACAAAGAACAATTAATAACAAAAAAGTTACATTTTTTTTTTTTCAAATTAAATTTTATTCTAACTTTGAAATGATTTATATGATACGATATAATAAGAATTTGGGTTTTAAAAGTTTTTTTAAAAAGATTATTTTTAAAGTTTGTTATTTTTATAGACTATTTCGGGTAGCGAATCTGAGAACCATGTATTATACATATGCGTTGTATTAAACGTAAAATTCTTTGCATCTATATATTTTTTAATGTTTAAAACACGAATCTTTTTGTTTTTCTACTTACTAGAAAACCAATATTCAGTCAGATAACCAAACCTGTTTTTTGGTTCAGTTGCCAAATTAGATTTTCTTAATTTCAAGTTAATAAAAATTCCAAAAATTAAAAATGAATACATATATTGTTCATACACTGTATATTATATAATTTCTTTGAATAATAATGATAAAGGCAATTTCTTTGTCATTTTCTTGAAAAAATATGAGATAGCTAACTATTTAAAAAATATACCGAAGTGTAAAATAGTTAGCAAATGTACTTAATTATTGGTTTGAGTATTTTGTTGCGGTTTACTATGTAAATTTTACGTAATCGATTTTAGTTTCTGGGTAGGAAGAGCTGAAATTTTATTTCGTGCACAAAAAGTAAAAAAAAAAAAAAAAAAAAAAAACATGTAACCGAATTTTCAAAATTTGTTGATTTATATTTAAAATCTAGATTTAAAGATGCGATATATTTTAAACATTTGCTTGAGTGTTAAAATTTAATAACATCGGGATCCTATGATATAAGTTTTTAAGAAGCTATATTGATGGCAGAAGTAATTATTTAATTTTTTTGGATACTAATTGTATATACAATTAAAATCGTTAGTTCTCTGTAATATTTTAAAATTACTGTAATTTTGAAAACAAAATTTGGAATTGTTTTAAACATACCTAAAATAAAGTAAAAATATTATAAACATCTATATGAATAAATATTTTTAAAAGTTCCTTTATTATTTACGTTATTTTATAGTTGTTAAAACAAAGCTAAAATTTATTTTTTAAGTTACAGAATATCATAAATATTACAAACAGAAAAATATAAACATACATATTTCATTTTTAAAATTAAAAAAAATTAAATAACTGTTATTTATGTAAATTTTTAAATTTTGAATTTAGTTATAAAAGAAAGTAAAAAGAAAGTGAAAGATTTTTTTAGATAAATAAGTATTAATGAAAAAAAAAAGGTAGGTAGCATCGAGCCCAAGACGTCCGTGTTTGCAGCCGCGTTCCAAAGGTCGTAATTGGAAAGCTGACTGGTTCTCGAAAGAACTTGTTCTTAAGAATTATTGAAACTTTAATGGCTTTTTCTCAAATTTGTGTGGCTAGTGGCAGTGGCTGATCGTGCACCGAAAATAGGTAAAGAAGCACAGTGTATTTTACACTGTATTCATTTACAGAATATAAATTTACATTTAAATAAGTATTTTTAGTTAATTTTAGTTAAGACGCTGCTTAATAAAAATTATGCATTAAAAATACTTCAATATTATTTTTGAGCTCTTCACCTATTTTCGGTTCACGAGCCGCCTCTGGCTAGCGCGCACTATTTCTTTAATATTTTGCTACATTCATAGTATACTACATTTCCGTGCAGTTTCGTCCCGATCTGTATTTTCCATGTCGTGGCCTCTCTTTGTGTAAGTCCGTCGTCAATTACGAACTGCGTAGATATTGTGCGAAGTTAAACTCACTCAGCTCAATTTATCTTTCAGTAAACTAAATAAAGATTTACGAATAATTTTATTTCGATATACTCGTGCCACCATTTCGTGTTCTGCTCTTTAAGTAGACACGCCCCACATGTTGAGATTTGATAATATACATAAAATGCATTTAAAACAATATTTTTTTTTAATGCAACTTTTCAATTGCATATCTAATGTCAACTAAAAAATATGATTGCATTTTTAGAGGGAGATAAAGCGTCCTTATTTTAATGACACCTGTCCAGAACGTGCAGTAAGTATTCATTTTACTGTGCTTCCAACTCTTTAGTACTCAAGCTCTTATTGTAATTCTAAATATTTTGCCTTAGCTTTCTTAAATATATATATATATATATAACTCTTGAAGACAAAATAATGTAAAAAGACACCATAATTATCAAAGAGATTGTTTTTCTTGTTAAATGTCTGTGCAGACGCTAAGACACTCGTCTTTTGTCGATCATGAAGAGTAAAAATTGTATATTACTCAGAGCTTTTTATCAAATTTCCGCTATAAACAGCTATATCGCGAAGGAGCTAAAATGCGCGTGTGGATTGTTAATAAATTTTGTATATAGAATTTTCATGACAAGCGCTCAAGAGGAACTTCAGAAATAAATTATTAGCTGGAAAAAGTTTACTAGATGGCATTTGCATAAAAAAAGGAAATTAAAATAAAGGATTTTTTTTTCTTTTATACGAACCTCATAAACCATGTAGACATTTATTTACGTTGGTACAGGTCATTTGGTTTATTACAATTTTCCTTTTCACAAGCAAAACTCTATCTGTTTAAAAAATTTTGAACTAAAAAAATGTTTTAACACATTGAGCGCATGTCGTGAATTGTTCATATAACAAATTTGTAGGGCATCCACTTGCAACTTTTATCACAAGATATTTATAGCGTTAGTTTATAATTGTTATCTCTTTTTTTATATAAGGTTGTCTCTTTATAACAAATTAAATTCATGTGTTTCATTAAATAGCGGTCGAGCAAAAATTCTTATTGTACGATATTATGCTCAACGAAATTTAAAATAAGAATCTGCACAGACGCCTAGAAGTTGGTCGTCCTTTTCGTCTATGATTACAGTTCCCTTCATTCTTTTTTGACTGGTTTTCTAAATCGTTTTGCTCTCGTTCTTTTAATGTGAATTTAATTTATTATTATATATGTCATTTATTCTTTATTATTATTTTTTTAAATATAAGTGACTTATATTTATATTTTTTTATTAAATATTATCATTTACATTTTTATTAAATATCTTAAAAAAAAAAAAAAAAAAAAAAAAAATGAAAATGAAAATGAAAATGAAAGTTACTGATTGACTGGGAATTTTAAAATATAAAAATCTAGAATTCTTTTACGTATTAGACTGCTATATAATTTTTAAAAAAAAGAACGAAATTGTATGCGATTTGCATAGTTTATTAACCCTTTTTAACTGCTCGAGACAGTTTTATTTCTATTAACTTACAATCTACTTACCTAGGAGATTCCACATCGGGCAAAAAAACAGAAAGACATGTAGACAAATTGCATTCATAATCAGTATTAAACGTTTTTGAAAAATGTTAAAAATGTTTAACGTAAATGAGAATACTGTTTCACCACTTTCCAAACGTAGCCCTTTATGTATCTTAATATTTTAGTGTTGCCGTATAAATCTTTCCGCTAAACAGTTCATATTCCATAGAAAGTATTGTTTAGCATATGATCAATAATTTCGTGTAATTTGTGCAATACAAAATTACTTAAATTTGATTTATAAAAATTCCTCTCATAAGACGTAATGCACTAGCAATGTTTTACGTGCCTCAGTGCACAAATTATTGCAGCTATTTATAGTATTTTAAATAGGAAGCATGTCCTAGTAAACTAGAATAACACAAAGAACTCATTTTAAAACAATGATCAACAAAATAGTCTTAAAGAAATTTCAAAAATATGTATGGAAACTAGAGGCAAACAAATGAATAGATAGATAGAAAGGCAAATGAGCAGACAAGTAGAAATGTAGAGATAGATATATAGGCTAATTTAAATCATAATACCTCTTGAATATTGTCAGAAAGTGTTAAAATGATTTATAAAAATGAAAGTGTAATTCCGATATTTTTCACTTGTATCCCAAAACTGAATTTGAATATTTTTTGTGCCTCTGTAAATCTTAATGCTAATCACAAATTATTTCATAGAAAATATTTTTTTTATATACATAAAAATTAAACTAGCAGGCTTTTCCCGTTTAGCTGGCCACTATATTTAAAGAAAACTCTTTATTATATATCTTTATAAAAATAAAATAACATAAAATAAATCTGAAATTGCTCAAAAGCTCGTTTTGTATGCCAGTTGCCTTCGGCACCCACTTACTCATCCTCACAGTCTCGGGTGTCTATCCCTATTTCCTGCGACAGTGGCTTACCAGTGAGCTTTCATTTGACTGCTTATTAGATGACAGCTTCGAAACGGACAGTATCAAAAAATTGATATGCTCCTTTTATATTTGAATTCCAGTTACGTATGAACAACACTATACGAATTAATACGTGTACGGCTTATACGTGTACATAATATTTGCTTTCATGTTATTTCCTATATTCATTTGATTTATTCGATCAACCGTAAAATGACAGCTATTTCACTCCAGATATAATATTACAATATGCTATGTTCAGCTACGACTATCGCATGAGACAATTGAATTTTTGTGGTTACATATACTTCATGGTTAATTAATAGTAGTTGATATATGGAAAAATAGATAAATAAAAATGTAAACCTGATCATGGTTACAGCCTTAATATTTACAACCTATATATACAGCCTTGACATTAAAATTTCTATCACCATTTTAGGCAAAATTACATAGTTTATGTGATTATTGTTTCTGTTTCTTTTTTTCTTTTTTTTCCCTTTAAATATTTTATAATTTATTTATATTTTTGCATAAATTAGCTGTCGCGAAAGTAGAGTCCTTGGCGAAAAACGTCCGATCTACTTTAGCATTAAAATTTAAAAAAATATCCAGGATTATGAATAAGCTCTTTAATACAATGCTGAATTAGCTTTCATGCCAAGCGCAATTCACCCGTGCCAAAAACATACTATTAAACAAAAAAAAAAAAAAAAAAAAAAAAAAATAAAATAAAATAAAAATAAAAATAAAAAATTATATTAAAAAAGGTTATGGAACAAAATTCTGAAGAAAAATACTAAATTATTATTATTATTATTTTATTTTAAAGTTTCAAAAACGTCATTTTTTCATATGCATAAGCAAATTTCATATATATGTATCACGTAAAAATCATATTTCATTTTATGTTAAAATAAATAGCTGGTAAAAGTTTTTGGCAACAATTAAAAATTTAAATGCCTAATTTTGCAGCAACGCCAGCGAATTGATGACGTCACTGCCAGAATTCGTATTTATTTCATAAATAATTAGTAAGTAATTCTAATTTTCCTGGGAAAAACGGAAGTTAATTTCAAGTTCTCTATCTATAATAATTAGTTTACACCATAAATTGTACAGGCTTCATTGGACAGATTTCGAGAAGAATGAAATATATATATATATATACAAATCTTGCTCACTTAATTGTATAAGATATGAATTTAGTTATAATTGTGCAAAACAAAGTTATTAAAATATAGTTTTTGAAAATACCTCTTATACATCACAATGCTTAGAATTTCTTGCGTGTGTCCCTGTATACAATTCGTTGGTGGGTTTTACTGCATTCCCCCCCCCTCCCCCCCCCCCCCCCAAAAAAAAAAAAATATCATTGTGAATTCGTGCAATGCATATCAGTTTTAAGGAAATCCATGAATATTTACGCTTTACGGGCATTAGCCTGCGGACCGGCAGACAAACCGAAAGGATATGAACACATTTGAACTTTGCTGAAATGTGTTAAATATTTGTATCTTGTTTGTTTTACAAGACAATAGAATATATAACTAAAAGTTATTTAATTACAAATTCTTCAGTTATGTGTATAAAATTTATTAATCTAGGCATATCATAAATTCTATTGTGCTTTTAGTATCAGTATTCCTCTACCGGGTCCTGTTTTTAAACAATAAGAAACTTTTCAATAAATATATGAGGAATGTTTGGCAGATTCTAAAGAAATTGGCCCTCATCTAAATAGTGCTAAAGGGCAAAGAACCAAGTTTCTAATTGTTTGTAGCGAGACTTTTAAAAAAATGCACAAATTCGATCTTTTTTGCAATAAGCGGTTATATGTAAAATTATGATTTCGAGAGGTAAGGGAAATTATTTAAATTTCAGCAATGGACAATATCCGTCTTTGGGGTTCGAGGCTATATCTTACCCATCATGTGATTTGTGATTCTCCATTTCCTTTGAAATTCCTCACAGAATACAAAAAATTCTTTATAGAATACAAAACTTACCTTAATGAAATGAGTTATCACATCATTTCATTTGATGTGATAACTCATTTGATTACTTTTATCGGAAGCACAAATGGAGTTGTTCATATTTTTATGGCAGTCGAAAAACTGCCTTATAAGAGTGTACTGATTATATGTACGTATAATTTTAGATTCTAATTATAAATAGACGTGAAATTATTTATAAAACCGCTGCAAATAATAATTAGAGTTCCAATGGACTTTATCCGCGTTACGCCATAAAACTTCTGACACGTGCCCACTGCATGGAATACTGCAACATTATTATAATGTTTTTATTTGCGTTGTATGGGGAAGTTTTGTATTCTATAAAGAATTTTTTGTATTCTGTGAGGAATTTCAAAGGAAATGGAGAATCACAAATCACATGATGGGTAAGATATAGCCTCGAACCCCAAAGACGGATATTGTCCATTGCTGAAATTTAAATAATTTGAGAAATAGAAATGTATTTGGTTTGTCGAAATGAGTCATTGCTTTAGTAAACAATTCCTGGTGTAACACTGATTTCCCTGCGACATTTGATAAATGCATCTTTAATACAGTTTTCTAAATCCGCAAAAGCGGGGACTGCACCAAATTACGTGAAACATGTGTCAAAACAAAACTTAGGCGTCTTCTTTGAGAGTGTATATTAATATCTTTTACACATTAAATTTGTCAGCATTTTAAATCTTTTTTAAATTAATATATTCGTTGAGTTACTCAAAATCTCGTTTACTGCCTTGAATGGACTCTTGATGAGGTATTACCTTAAAACTCTTGCTTTAACATACTGACAATTAGAGCATGGATGTTGATCACAAGAAATAACTAGGAATTTAAAACTCAACAAAGTTTATTCTAAACTTCAAAAAATGCGTGTGTCCCGAGTTATTAAATACAGAGATATGATTACATGTCTCAAAGATGGTGAAACACGCATGTGAACTGAAATAATTGACGGCAAATGAAGTTTAATCATACAAAAAGTAAACCTCTTTACTTGGAGTAACTAGTTTGCAGAAAAGCATCCTTCAAATTGTGGAGCAGCTCCTTCGAAAGAAAGCTTTACTCATTCACTACGCAAATTACCAAGTGCGCAGTACAAGTGTGGCGTTAAACCCCTCCTACCTACCAACCTACCTAGCACTATGAATCTAAATCCTCTGGAACACTTCTCCGGAACTCAACTGAACTGAATGTCTTGTTGCTGAACACCTTTTTTTTAAAAAATCTCACAGCATTAACAAAACATTACTGGAATGCCACTTTATTTAAAAATCTGCAATAACAAGCTTTCATAAAAATACCTTCGGATTTAACCATGCAGACATTGGCGTACCGACCGTGGGACAGAGAAGGGTTCCGATCCGGGCCTCTAGTCTTAAAGAGAACTCTAAAAGAAACTTAAGTATTAAATATAAATATCTGGTGAAGTTGCTGCGCCGTTTTCTGATGTAAAACCTGAAACATTTGCTGCAATTCCACTTTAAGCTGTAGGTTCCGGTATAACAAAGTATTATGTACAAAAAGTGACTACAGAACGAAAATATAAAATAAAGAGAATCCATTTACAAAAAACCTGATTAAGGCACAGCAAGCAGGGCCCAGTACTCCACTTGGGTTGGTATTCCGATTCAATTTTACCTGGGGGTTACCGAAGTGGGAACCCATGCTCTACGTGTAGGATTAAAATTGTGATGGAATGAATCCCAGACCGTCGCCAATTGCCCATTGTGCAGTACTAGTACGATGTAAAATTCAATCGACCAACCAACCAACCAAATCAATTTTAAATTGAATTTAATTGCGTTTTAATTTTTATATATTTAAATGAAGAATTACAAGGGGGCCACCTCATATAAAAGAAGGACATCAGTTAAGAAGCCCCAGTGAGCATTTCACCCCGGGTCTCGAGAGCAGTGTTGCCAGATTGAGAGAAATTTTTATTCATTATCGACCACTCAATTTTAATTATAACGGCTGCATAGTCGTTTCGAAGACATCTTACAAAAATTCTTCAAGTGATAAGCCAACTGCTACAATTAAAATTTATTGGTGGCTATTGAATAAAAACTTCACTCAATCTGGGAACACTGCTGGAGAGTTGTTGGTCCGCCACTGCATAGAGGGAAACTTCACCGAAAGCTGGACTTTGCAGTTACTGCTATAATTACCATACCAACCGTATCCAATTCCAATTAATGCCTTGTTTCAACCGCTAAAATCAACCGAACTATTCTTTTTTTTTTTTTTTTTTTTTTTTTTCAAAACTTCGCAACATTCCAATTTCCTGCAAAAAAGTGCTATAAGCCTTCTCGATTCCATCTCTAAGTTGACCAAATGTCCCCATTTTCGGACACATCTTTTATTTTGAAGGCGTTTTTTTATGTTTTGAAAAATTGTAGGAAGTAAATTACTTATCATTGATATTTTATTTTTAGCTGTTATTTATTAAGAATGAAGAAATACATCTATAATTCGATAACTGTAGCAATTGTTAAAACTTCTCTGTTATAAATATACTTTGATCTGCTCACTGTATTATTCTCGTAAGATGTGTATTTGCATCGTTCCCGTATTCTTTAATTATACTACTTGTGTATAATGCTTGATATACAGCTATCTTCTTATAATATTCTGATTTGCACAGCAGGCAGTTGTATAATATACGTAATATTTTAAAAGCAAAAATGTATTTCAAATTTTCATTTTTTTTCCAGTCATAATTAAAGAGCACTTATTTCCTTTGTTGCTAGAATGTATCATGTGCAACTGTAAACGATCACAGATGTCCAACCGGCAGTTATTGCGTTTTTCCAGAACCTTGTCTCACAGAAGAAGTATTAGAACTTGCAAAGTGTTTAAAGCCCGCCCAAAAAGGTAAGTGTTTTTTCTTTTATTATATTGCACGATTGTTTTAACTTACATAACAATTATCTTTTTTTTTTTTTTTTTTTTTTTTTGGTATATTTTTACACCGAAAAAATATAACTTTGGAAGCACTGAGATAATCCTGTTTTTAAAAAACAAGTAAAACAGGATTTGTTTTAACGTACATATCGTTATGAAAAATTATTTATTGATTTATTAAATAATTCTTTTTTACGTGTGTATTTATAATGCAGTAATTAGTCTTAAAAAGGCTGGATGAAATAACACCGTACTCAATAAAGTGGCACTATAAAATAAACTGCATCACAGCTTTTCCTAAACATTTGTTTATTGTTTATTGATAACATATATACATCAGATTTGTATGCTTGACACAAAGTCCACTCGTAAATCTTCGCTAGATAAAGACAGACAGCACAGGACTGAATTATAATACAAAGAATTTGAAAAACACCCAGGACCAGCACGGGAATCTAACCCACTCTCTTACGCTCGAAGGCGATTAGCAGTGTTGTGACATATCCACTTGGCTACGGAAAGTCCATTTCCTAAACATTAAAACACTAAAACATTAGAACATTTTCTAAATATACATGCAGCACAGCTTACTATGGAATTTTACAGCTAGTTCTGTAAAATCAATTGAAGTCTTCTTCACATCGTATTGTGCCATAAGGGCAAATTTGTGATGCCATATCTCTAGACCACACTTAGGGGTGATACACAGATTTTCACTATTTGTTGATTGGGTAGCAATAGTGCAACGTAAAACTCACTCAACGTCATCTTCAACTTCGTATTGTGTTGTATATATATATATACAGTAAACTACCGTTATACGTCTTTCATTTATACATCTTTTACACTTATACGTCTTTTTAGTGAAGTCCCGATTCATTCCTATTCATTTTAATGTAAAAACTCTTCGTTTATACGCCTTCAATATCAGTTACACGCATTTTCTCCTATTCTAAAATTTCTCCAATGGTCATTTTTTGTTTAAAATAAGGTCTAAAATATTTTTTAAATATAAATTTTGATGAGTATCTGAGCAATGAGGCCGATGTTATGACCTCAGAGTTATTCATAATCGGTGAACTAATTAGGAAAAAAAAATGCCTGATTCTAATTTAAGCGATGATGTAGAATAAGAAGAAGTTCATATATATTTATTTAAAGGTGGAATGGACAGCGCTGGAAAGCTTTAAGCTAATTTTTTTTGTCAAAACACATGTAAAAAACACATTTAAAAAATTCGATTCAATATAAAATGCAGTTCCTAGTAGTCACAGACGATCCGCACATCAGGCAAGTGTTAAAGATATTTTTAATGTAATGAAATAACTGCCTGTGTTGCCATAAATCATACAATATTTATTAACCCATTCATGGTCACACCATTTTTAATTTTTTCGTTTCGAAGCCATTTTAGAAGTATGTGTTTTCTATATTTTTAAGTCATTAAGTACTAATAATATTACAAATTTATCAGGAATACCAAGAAACTGATTGTTTTCTATTTAGCAAATTCGTAGCAATGAATAAATGATTCAGAAGTAAAAAACTCTGACCGTGTATACACGTTCATGACCATGAAAGGGTTAAAAATACGCAACACATGTAATTAATATTCAATATATGTAATACAATATTTAAGATATGAGATATATAATTAGTACTCATAGTCATGTATTAATGGTAGAATATTTTCCTGATATTTATAATAAATCTTTTTTTTTTTTTTTTTTTTTTTTTTATTATTATTATTCTCTTCAAACGAGAACTCTATTATAAAATACTAGTCTATTTTTAAAAATTTTGTTAGTGTTTGTTTTTGTACACATCAATGTTTTATGTTTGAATTTCAACTATACGTCTTTCCATTTATACGTCCTTTTACGTCAGTCCTTTGAAAGAGGTATAAACGGTGCTTTACTGTATATATATATATATATATATATATATATATATATATATAGGCGAAAATTTCATTGTGGTGAATATACTGGTTGGTGAATCACAGATTATTATACAGATAGGACACTCCCGTATATTATTCGGTAACCAAATTTGACTGCAACGACCCTAATGTCAACGGCTGTAATTTTCTCGAGCTCTCCAGTTTACGCAATCGCTCGCCTTATTTTTATTGTATATATGTTCATATCGTAATATTAGTGCAACGTTAAACCCAACATCCACCCAACTAACCATTGTATTGATGTTTACGTTTGGCAACTTTGTTATGAATTTGATTGTCGAAATCAATATATTTTAAGAAGCAAGTACTAAATATTAAGCAAATAAATTTCGAAAATATACATAAATCAGAAATATTTTTTTCATTTTAAAGCATTTTGAACTATTTAAATCAAACAATGTTAAATATTTAATATTTCATACCATACTGTTATTTCAGCATTACAGTTTGTTATATTAATTTGTACACTTGAACACGAATGTGTTTGGCAAAATTTATTTTCAAACCTAATAAAAAATAGTTTTATTTCTTAGAAAATATCTGTGAATGTTATGATTTTGTGAATTTAAAAGTAGTAGAAAAAGAGACGGTACAAAAACTGCACATACGTTTTCGTTTGGCAACTTTATTATTGTTTACAAACTTGATTGTTAAAAGCAATTTATTTTAAGAAGCAAGTGCTAAATATTAAGAAAATAAACTTTGAAAATATACATAAAATAAAAACATTTTTTTTTTTCATTTTAAGGCATTTTGTATTATTTAAACCCAGCAACGTTAAATATTTAATGATTTCATACTGCTATTTCAGAATTACAGTTTGTAATTTTAATTTGTACTTGAATATGAACATGTTTGACAAAGCATACTTTTAAACATTATAAAAATTAATTTTTATTTCTTAGAAGAATAGCTGTGAATGTTTTGAGGATAATTTTGTGAATTCAAAAACAACAGAAAATGAAGACAAAGAAGACTTCCCATACTAACCTACTACTAACTACTCGCGAAATAGAAAAACAATATTCGATCAAAGATGCTATTCATGTAGATTTAACACATGTAGTTCCCCTCTGTTGACACTAGTGGTGCTACTATATTTCCGATTCGCGTTTTAGCTGCACTGCCCTATCTGTATGATAATCTGTGTGGTGAAAATACTGGATTTATGAACCATTATGCGTCGATGATGAAATTATCTTTTATTGCAATGCAAAGAATATATGAGCTCTGTCTCCTCTTAGCTCAGTTGAAATGCAGCTGAATACACTATCGAAGTGTGATTTAACTGGCCTGATATTTCGTCTGCTCTCTACAAGCGAGTTCTAAATCAAATATGAAATTCTCGAAGAAAATAGTTTCGCATATACCGAGCAGACGTTATTTAAGGCCATTGACGTCATCACTTCGATAACGACTTCCAGAAATGAATGCTCAAATCCTGGTAAAACATGGATGTTTCTAGCAGTTTACATATGTATATAAAAGACTGCGCATTGTTATGTATTGATTTCATGCAATATGGATTATTCGACACGACATACATTAAAACCATGTGCTCATATAAATACACTCATTGCTATAAAAACTTTTGCACCAAGAAAGAGTTGTCATAATAAAGCTATATTTTATATATCTATGTACGACGTTGATATAAGTAAGTGATTACAAAATCAAAGAAAAATTATCATTTATAGAGGAAAATTTATAAATGAATAGTGGTTAATTGGTTGGTTGGGTCTTACGTCGCACGAATGCAGCGCATTCGTGCGACGATCACGAATGAGGCAATTGGCGACGGTCTGGGACTCACCCCTAGAGGTAGTCCGGAGACATGCCATCATATTTTTTATCCTCCACGAAAGGTATGGCTCTCCCGCTTAGGTAATGAATGGTGGTTTCAACACTCCGTTGGGCCACCGCTAACCTGAAGGCACTATGCGATATGGAAGGGCATTATGGCATGTACTACGACCACGTTTCGCACACGTAGCAGATTGTTCTAAACGCTTCGAGGGGCGTCGAGCTCACCAAAAGGATGGGAAGAATAAGCATGTGTCAATTCACGTTCGCTTTTCGCTCTTATTTTCCCTTTTCGGTGCGCGTTTTGTGTCCCGTAATTCTAAGATTATAATGGCTAGCACGAAGCGTACGTAGCATTAAAAACCCGAAGTACTTAGTAGATCTGAATGTCACTGATATCGTTATTTAGGGAGACTGTGGTCGCTGTTTTGTAAACTGCGTTTTTAAGCTTTGAAATTATGCATAGATATGCCTTGAAATGAAACAATAGCAAGCATATTATGTTTAAACAATTTTTAACTCAAAAGAAATTTCAAAATTTAATTTGCTTGAAATGCTACAAAAAGTTTCAAGTTAACTAATTTTGTAACCTCCACCCCCCTTCCCCTCTCCAAATTCTTTCCTTACATGTCAAATTGTAAGGAATACTTTTATGTTGAGAAGATGAAATTTTGAATTATTTTTTTAAACTATATGTATATTTTTTATCCCTTGAACATTTGAAAATTATGCACGTATTATTTTGAACATATTTGAAAGACAATTTTTTGAAATATTAACATATTTTATAGATTCATTTTTAAATCCACTTTTTTTTTTTAAAGCAATTTCTAGAAACCTTTTATGTTCTGAAAAATTTAAACACTTTATATTTTGTTTTAAAAAGCATTCACATCGTTATTTTTATATTATGGAAACAAAAATTAGTTTTTTTTTTTTTTTCTTTAATTTCTGGAACCAATTTCTAATATTCTTATTTTCTGAGGAAAGTCGTTCATAAAATTACTTTTATAATTTGATGCCAAACTTTTGACTATCTTTATTTTTATTTTATCATTATTATTATTTTTTTTAAGAATTGATATAATCACCATATATATATGTATATATTTGTTTAAGATATTATTATATAATGCAGAAATATACCGGGTGATCCAAAACTCAGGACAAACTTTAAAAATGAATTATTCGAAAACGAATCAAGATACAAAGATACGGTTTGCACCAAACGGATGGAAAAGAAGCCGGGTTTTGTGTGGCAACGAAAAAAAAAGTTCTGTTGGCGACCAACAGATGGCGCTGTCGGATTTCTGATGTAGGATTGTGCAAAGCAACAAACTATATAAAAATGAGCAACTGAGGCAGGTAATGGTTTTCGAAGCTTACATGCATCGAAATATCGCATTCTCAGTCGCTACTTTAATCAGGCATGGCCTCCAAGATCTGTGGGGATTCTTGGCTGTGGGGATTCTTGAAGTCAAAAGTGTACCGCGACCAACCGGAATCACTAGCAGCACTGAAAGATGACATCCGGCAAAATGTGTCTGCCATAACGCAAGAAATGCTACTAAATCCTGTGTACGATGTGGTGAATCGTCTCACAGCTGTACTTCTGAATGATGGACAGCACATTGAGCAGTTATTGTAGTAGTACTAATTAACTGTACTTAAGCTGATTTGTAAGTTATCAACATTTTTTCATTTGTAAATCATCTTTTGGTGAAATAAAACACTATAGCGCCATCTGTTGGTCGCCAACATAACAATTTTTTTTTCGTTGCCACGCAAAACCCGGTTTCTTTTTCATCCGTTTGGTGAAAACCGTATCTTTGTATCTTTATTCGTTTTTGAATTATTCATTTTTAAAGTTTGTCCTGACTTTTGGATCACCCGGTACTATGTTCAATAAACTATTAAAATCATAAAGTATTCATTGTTTTTAGTTCAATGTATTTAAATATATATTTTGAATTTTCATTCCTCTGAAAAAAAAATAATAATAAGTATGTGAATCATTTAATGTTTATAAGATATATAAGATTATTGAATACAGCACCTAACTTAAACGTACATGAAAGAAATCATTGCAAAGACCTTTAAAATTTCAAAATAAAACCAAATGCAATTTTAAAACTTCCTCATTTTCCCCAACCGTAAAGGTTATCACCCCTATTTTAGCACTGGACTCGTCGAGTTAGCACTTGCGCAGAAACGTCCGTGTTTTCAGGAAATGTGGATAAGCAATACAAATCTCGCATGATGTGCGGCATGTCATTTTATAATTGTTCTAAACGCGTCATTAATTCACCGAAATTCCAAGGCTGTCCAACTTGTCTTCCCAGTTGTTCCCATATATGCGCGGCCAGTGACAAATCTGAAAATCGAGCAGGAAATGGATGGGTGGTAATGTGGTTTAGGCAATCGTGTGACACCCTTTCTGTGTGGCGCTGAGCATCGTTCTGAACAAAAATGACTCATAGGAGACCTGTTACAAGGGGCAATTCATGTGGTTGAAAGTTGTCACGAACATACCGCTGGCATACTGCAATGGATCAATATTACGGGTATCATATGACCGTATGTCATATCATCACATAAGCTGTGGGTGTGGTGTGCCGCTGTAAAGCAAAGAGAGGATTGAGAAATTCACAAAGAGGCCTCCACACACGAACACGATTGTCATCACTGCGCAAAATGAATCCGTCTCTGATGAAGACCTGTTTCCATTCGATTGCAGTCTAATCCAATCGATCGTGACACCGCTCCAAATGGAGCGGATGGAAGGGGTGTCATTGGTAGCACACATAATGGACGCCGCGATAGCAAATCTCTTTTAACCAGGCGCCTTGGAATGGTACAAACAGACATAAGGACCTGTAAATTAGGTATAGCCTGTGCCCGAATGGCGGATAATGAAACACTTATAGCTATGCATAGGTATCGTATTATGTGGCGATTTTCAAGAATATTGATTTGAAGAGAAAGTTCTGAGCCCGTGGTCTCTGTGTAATCGATCTCACACTTGTACACTGGTCCTGACTAGGAGTGGGCGATGTCACTATTTCAATATCACGATATACAGCAAAATCGCGATACCACGATGTATCACGATATTGGACTTAAATATTTTCGAATCCTTTTCATAATGTTAATTTAAATGTCAAGTCTGGATATAAAAAAGGCTTGAATTGAATGAAGCGGAGCCGTTATATTATAAAATATACAGAATACACTAACACAATAAAATACAATAATCTCGCTACAATTGTTTCGGGTCGAAAACGCACACCACGCTACGTCAGGCGAACAAAGTAGGCACGAGTGCTGCACTTAAAGCAGCAACGCACAACTGTAGCATTCATGCCTACTTTATTCGCCTGACGTAGAGTCGTGTGCTTTTTCGACCCGAAACAATTGAAAAGATATTATTGCATTTTATTGTCTCTAATCAAAGTTTTGTATGTAATACTTTAAAATGCCAGTTCTGTGGTGCTTTCTTATGACACATGTGTTAGTGATAAATTTTATAATTCGTAATATTTTAAAAGTCTAAATTATTTATAATTTTCTTAAACTAACACTTTTAATCTATGACAATGAAATAACAATTGTACTTAATACAAATTAATGAGTAACGTAATGAGTAACAATGAAATCAAATATGAATAATTTTTATTCTTTATACATAAATCTTTAAATTAATTGAATTATACTTTACAAATTATCATCTTTAATCTTTAATATAAATTGAATTTAATAAAAAATCAATGTAATATTTCTCTGGCATGGTCCAGTTAAAATTATATTTTTTAGAACCCATATGATAGTGACAATAAAATACGCAAGGATAAAAAATAATACATAAGTAATTTTAAGCACAAAGACTCAGTTCAGTGATCTAATAAAAAATAAGTTAATAAATAAATAAAAATGACGACATTTGTCTAATGAGATTATTTTATAGAAACAATCGAAACTCCAAGGAACTAATTAAATGCCCTTCAAAGATTAGTGTATACAAAAACATCTCGAAAAAAATATTTAAATGCAAATTATAATGTTATACATAAAAGCTTAAAATTAACAAATGAAAAAGATGTTTTTTTTAAATTATTTCTTTGTGTGCTTAAGTACGAGTGGAAAGACTCGCTTGACATTCCCCCCCTCCTCCCCTAATTTGATAGTGTGTGACCTCAGGTATGCTTTCCATCTATGATGTTCCCCAATATAATGTTTAATTAACTGTCGTGTGCTTTTCATGGCAAAAAACATACTATTTAGTTTAACCTAAAATTGAAATATTTTAAAAAAGCTTACCAAATGAAATTCAGAAGAAACGTACGGAGTTTTTAAATTAATCGTATCCGTTTGTGGCGGGTATTCTTCGTGATCTTCGTGATAGAACATCAAATTATGTTTAAAATATTTCACTATTTTAAAGACATCCCTAAAATCAGAAATATATATATATATATATATATATATATAATTAATTTATATAATAAATATTTATTTTATTATTACTTATAATTTAAGAAATAAAAAAGAAATAAATTCGAATTAAATGTATTTACAATTATCTGACTGACATATGTTTGTTGTATATTATTTCGTCACACAATCTATTTCTCACTACAGACATATTAATTTATATCATAAAGTCGAAAATAAAGTTTATTTTTATTTATTTATTTGTTTGTTTTTTGTTTTGTTTTTAATTTAGTAGTCATCTGGAATTAAATAATGGTGTAAGTAAATTGATATAAGTAAGTAAAGAAACGACTTTTTTCTTTTTCTTGTCGATTTTCGCACCCTTACGTTTAAAATTTGGAAAGTTTAATAGTAAAACTTAAGACAAGATTAACTTTATACAAATCTATCCATTTCCTTCCCCTTAAATACCAAAAATATAAGAAAGAATAAAGAAAATTAAAGAAAAATGCCCTTCCGAGACAATTTAAAACCAAACGAATATAATGTGAGAAGTATCTTTTTTATTTTATTTATTTATGTTATTGTAAAAAAGTATTTTAGTTTATATCTATAATCTCTATCTAAACTGCCAAAAACTTGATTTGAAAAATCTATAAATTGCTTCGCAGGAGACTAATGAAAACTTTTCAAAATTTGCATCATGTAGAAACGATTAATCCACGACGAAATGATCACACCACGTAGAGCAAGTAAAGCTTAGAACTGCTGACTTCGAATTTAAAGGTTTAACTGGCATGCTTTTATCCTTGTTACATTAAATTAGAGCTGTTGTAATTTCCATATACATCTAAAGATAAAGATCTATTGTGTGTGTTGTACTTTTTCTTAAAATATGTACTAATAGTCAAATTTACATTCAATATGTTTTCCAAGAATGTTGAATATTTTAATATATATTCCCTTTTATTAACATTATAATTTTCATTGTTAGCAAGTACTGACGTGATCTTTAAAATGGGAGATTAATCTTTTTGTAGGGGAGTTATGTAACCCACTAGGACGAACTATAAATGGCCGTGAACTATATGCCGACGGTCCTCGCCAGAGCCGGTTAGGTTTGAGATGTGTTTCACCACCTTGTGCACCTGGACTGCGGTGTGACAAAAAAGTAAGGGGTTTTACATTTTCCCCCTTTTGTAAATAAATATTTAAAAAATATTTTTAAATAAATTTGAATTTTCAATTATTTCAATAGCAAAATTTTAGTAGATTTAAAACCCATTGAAAAATTCCTCAGGATGACACAGTACTGTTTCACGGATGCACATTTTCAGCTGTTCATTTTTATTCATTTATTTATTTTTTATAGTGTATGCTTTTGTATACAGGGTGAGCAAAGTAAAACCGGCTCGAAAAATATTCGTAAGATTTTCGCCGAAATGACACTTTTAATGAACAGAACTTCCTATTATAGAAAATGCTGGAAATGGGTCAACGTACTCGATTTATTAATCTGTGAGTCCCGTGTAATAGCGCTCTCTGAAGCATAGCAGCAATAACGTTTTCAATGAAATTTATTTTTCCGACTGAGTGTAAATAATGCCTCGACCGGGAGTCGAACCCCCAGGGGTTCGACTGCCGGTCCAGGCATTATTTTCACTCAGTCGGAAAAATAAATTTCAATAAATGATTTTCTTCCCAATCATAACGTAATATAACGTTAATATAACGTTTTCAATGTTCGGCTGAAGTTCTTCCAGTGTGTGAAGATTATTTGAATACGCCATTTTTTGCAACATTTAATTGATCAGTAAACACGTCTGCACTTCTCATTCCCTCAAATGTAATATCGCAGCAAAGCATTCGCGATAGAACATGCGAAAGATAAAAATGTGCTTACATAACTAAGTACAGATATGAGCATTCCCAAACATGAGCATGTGCAGACATGTGACGACAACCGGTAATCACACCTAGAGCCCTTTAAATAAAACATAAAGGCCGGCACATCGCCGCAATTTTTTGCTTCGGGACAGGACAGCATTCTCGCTTTCTTTTCGCTTTACTAGTGATTTTAAGAAGTCTTGATCTGTAGCTATGACCGGTCAAGACAAGAGCGATAAGCAAAAGTAATATTCCTAAAAGCACCTTTTTTCACAGTACATTCTCAGAATGTCTTTTCATCCTGAGGTATCGTATGGATATAAATATAAATATTATAATTAAAATTATACATTTTTAGTATTTTTCCGTCAAACATGTCAGAAATGCAAAGAAAGATGTAAGAAAAAAAAGTAACATATTACATTTTTCTTCTTAAACTATCTTAGAAGGTCTGTAAATATTTAATATTCTTTTCTTGGATGATTATAGAAATTTATCGCTAAACAAATTCCCATATCGTAGACTACTCAGCTAAAATTATGAAATGTAATAAAAGAAGTTACTCTAAAGTAAAGCAAGACGATAAAAGTAATGATTGTCATTTCCTTATAAATGAAACGCGCTGGGTTGATGTGTCAACCCTAAGGCAACAAAATGCCTGATGAGCCAGCTCGTATATATAGGAGCCTTAATCACAAAGACGTCACCACTCACCAGTGGCTATTTCAAACATTTTCTGTAAAGGGACATTCTCCTGTTCATGAACAATGATAATTTCAGTGTTAAGATTCCAATTAATGTTTGCCCACTTTGTATGTATAAAATACATATATAAATTATTAGTTTTATTATTTAATCTTTACCTTCTTAGCAGAATATACCATTTTCTGGGGCGATGAGTTAATTAATGTACGGAATTGGAGGTATTTAAGCGCAAATAGTCTATTATTAAAAAAAGCAAACTTTATTATTCCAAAATAATAGTATAAAGAATTAGGACCGTATGTACCTTAAATGGCTCCTAAACACAAAGCTAAGTTAGAAGGTATTACTGCAGATTAACAAAGAATATTTTTCCAAATCCTCTAAATATCTTCAAGTTCTCTCTGCAAAAACATATTTTTAGCGCCATAAATTACAATATGTGACCAAAATTATCACCAATTTCTTTTACATTCGCAATTATTAATTTTACATGAGTGTATAGTGCTAGTAATACCAAAAATGCAAATAACAACAACAGTCTTCATCACATTTTCTTGCCTGTTCGAATTCAGTTTTGGACTATAAGTTTTTAATACAAAAATAGAGGAAAGCCACAACTTATAATAACCAAAACTCATTTTGATCTGTCCCCTCCACTGGTAACAGTCTCTAAAATTAAGAATTCACAAGAATAGTTAGATATGTTATGGATGTGTCCTCTGATGTTCCAGTTGCTTTATTATTTTTCAGAACAATTAAATTATATGGTAACACTCTCCAGTGTTACTGGCGACCGAAAGTTATATTTTAATTATACATATGTAGGATCCGACTTATGTGGGCCTTCAAAACAGAAACTACTAATTCAATTAATTACTAATCGTTCTAAAAATAGTTCTTTTTTTTTTTTAACGTACTATTAAAATTTACTTTAAATTAAAATTTACGATCGATCAAAATTTATGTTAACTAAAAATTAACGTTTCATCAAAATTGACGTTCTATCCCGCTTCTGATATTTTATGTAGGATCCGATTTATGTGGGCCTTCAAAACAGAAACTACTAATTCTGTTAATTACTAATCGTTTAAAATTTAATAGAAAACTAGCAGACCCGGCCACGCGTTGCTGTGACTAAGTTATACGTTGAATTATACGGCTGTAAACTATTTAGTACAGTTAAATTATTATTTACGAACAAAGACGAAAACGTTGTAGCCGATGTAAAAACCCACAGGGTTGAGATTTGAAACTTAGGTCAAAATTTGGAAGGCTAAACCAGAAAAATAAGTAAATTTGATAAATATTTTAAAACTTTAAAATTGGAAATCTTATGAAATATTGGACATTTAAAGTAAATACATGTATCATTTAACTCACGGTACAAAAAGATTTTGGAAAAGTTTAGTGTATTTTAACGAAGTGATGAGAAGTTTTTGAGTATGTTAAAATTTTAATAGTAAATTCAAGTCAATAAAGATGGGAAACATTGAGGATTAAGATAAGAATAATTATAAGATAAAAAAAAAAAAAAAAAAACTTTTTATATACCATGCTTTTAAATTTTAATATACTAATAATATACAAATTAAAAGGAAAATGATAAATATTCTATCATAGTTTGAAGTCAAATTTGTTTTCAAATGTCTAAATAAAATATCTGATGTAAGATACTAATATTTTGCAGCGGAATAGATTTCATTTCTGTCATCCTTGGCGAAAAAAAAAGAATATCGCCAAATTATCTGGCGAAAATATTTAATTCCTTTCAAAAATCATGGTTATTTTAACAACTTATATTAAAAGAGTAATGAATAATATGAAACAATATTTCGTACAATACATATTACATGTCATACATACGTACAATGAATAATACATATTACATTTCGTACAATGCATACATCTGGCATGTATATTTTCGTGTTACGCTTTTGATCGCCAAATAATAATAATAATAATAATAAAAGCCAAGGGCGACAGAGTTTAAAAATTTAAAATTAAAATTTTGTCAATTTGACAGCAAAATAATTCAATCTAACACCCGCGATAACTAATACATATCTATACCCAAATATAAGGATTAAAATCGGGAAATAAATTTCCTCGATTTTTAATAATTTCTTACAAAAAATCCAGTGGGCAATTAACATAGGAAATCTTTTTCTTGGCTGCACAGACGGTCAGTGAGTCACACTTCGCTTGCGTATAGAACTCATAGATATAGTATAGCATATATAGAATAGAGTGATCATTGGGGAGAAAAAAGTTATTCCTTTTCATTTGGGAAAAGACGACGTTTTTACCAAAATATGGCCGTCTTTCCCCGAGTGAATACACACGGGAATACATACTAATATTTTAGCAAATAAAATTTATGAATAATTTATTTGCTAAAGGGGAATGGAAGACTCCAGATACAGTTTCAAATTCATATTTCTTTCTTTCTTTTCTTTTTCTTTTTCTTTTTTTTTTTTTTTTTTTTTTTTTTTCAATACCACTTAATGGCTGTTTCCAAAGCTTTTATTTTTTATCTTTTTTCGGCATCAAAAATCTTTCTACGATAACATGGGGATGAGAGATCTATATATATTACTATATCTATGATAGAACTACATTAGCACTTTATCAATGTGTATAAAATCTTTAAATTGATTATGACGTCAATTTTCGTGAGATGCATAATTTAACTTTTTATAATTTTTTAACGTTCACGTTTGATTAAATGTATTTATTTTTATGTCGAAAGAAAATGAACTCGTATTTTTTTTTTTTTTTTGGCAACAATTAAATTAATGGAACTCACAGATATTTTGGAGCAACTTTAATAAAGGTCTATAATTAACAAATAATTGCAATAAAACAATATTGTGACAATAAATTGAGATAAAAACTATCCTATCTCTCAAGTTGGATCAAACTGCACACAGTGTGCAAAATTTCATCAAAATCAGTTCCTTAGTTTAGGAGTTTACCCCGGACAAACATCGTGACACGTAATTTATATATATATACAGATTAAGGTACTCTATACAAATATACAAAACGTTAATATGGATTAGAATTGTTCTCCTCAAATGTTCGCTTAATAGTTCAATAGTACAGTTCATGGCATAAACAATTTACTTATTACTTCGCTTTTCAGTTACTTCAAAACAAAAAGTGCGTAAAAAGTGCCAAGCTCCGGCACTGCTGAACGTCGTCTAAACAAGCGATACACTCGTCAAAATGTGCATGCCTTCTCATCCGGCCGTCGACTGCACTTCTCTTTCGCAACGCTCTTAGCAGACGTGCGTTCCGGAAACAGCGCCCGTCTACGTCATAATTGCATCTTTCCGTTAATATTCTGTTCTCTCCGTCGAAACTCAGCTGTTTTTGGAGTTACAGATACGGCGAAGGAAAACTGGGTAGCTTTAGATTCCAATGTTCGGGGAAGTAAGGGCTTGCCACAACATTTTCGGCCATCCTGCGTCGGCTGGTACTCCAGGCGGCCACACTGAAAAATACAAAAGAAAAAAACAATCACAAAAGCAACACAAAATAATTACAAGCTTATTTACAGTTTATGTACAAATCTTCATATTTTTTGCTTTTAAACTAAGTGATCCCACGTTTGAGGATCTTAGCATGAGTAGATGTGCAACGGAAGCCTTCATGGCATCCATTATTAATCATATCATAAATGTTTTCATTTTTAATTTTCACTGTTTTACAGTCACAGAAGAAAATCAGTTTTGGCTTTACGACAACTTGGTTGCCTACGGTAACAGTTTTTGGTGGTTGTCTACTCAATTTATATTTTGCTTTATTTTTCTTTTTAACTTTGGAAAATGGTTTATTGTCATGTGTACGCAAATCTTTACTTTGGGACTCAAAGTTATTTTGGGACTCGAACTCGAGAACATCTAATTGATCATTTTCAGTTTTAATGTCTTTTAAGGCCATGCTGCAGAGGCCTTGTTCGGTTATAAAGTCTATAGTAGCACTTTTATGTGTAGGTAAAACTTCTACTTGTATTTGCACAGCTTTGGGAAATAATGCGGCTATTTCACTAATTGTAGTTTTCAATGGAAGTGATGGAATTAACAACTTTCTCAAATTTATGCCGGCAGTCTCTTCTTTTCGGATATTTAGTCTTTTACACTCAATAGAATCTATCGTCAATGGCTTTTTTCTCGATTTCTTCCTTTTAAGGAGTTTGGAATTTCCTTCAACTTTTTCCTTCAACTCTTTCAGCTCTTCGGCTAACTGCGAAATTTTTTCAAGTAGGACATGTTTTTCATCTTTCTCCGAATAAGTGTTTTCTGGATTTAGCGACTTCATTCGGGAAACATTCATCTGACTTCGTCCCTTTCGTCGAGGCTCCTCCTCTTCCTCACACACATCATCTACTTGAAAAATACTCGTCTGACATTGTTTCTTTCGTCGAGGCTCCTCCTTTTCTTCACTGTCATCATTTTCACTATTATCGTCCTCTAAAAGCATCTTATCGTGATCACTTTCGTCATTCTTGTCGTCGTCGTCATTTTCACTTACGGCTCTTTCGGAAGATTCTAATGATTTTTTTGACAGCATAACAGGTTGAGGGGTTTTAATTTCACATTTTTCAACACTAATTAATGTTTCATTTATTTCTGGGGATTTCTCAAAAATTTTGTTTTCAAAGTTAATAGAGGCATCAATAACAACATTCGTCTTAATTTCTTTTTTACATGCATTTACTGGAAGAACTGCTATTAGATTTACCTCGAGAGAGCTAGATTTATTTTTCACAAAAATACCTTTTTCAATGATTGTCGTTTCACCCAACATTAACACGTTCATGCCGATAATTATATCATATGGTATCACGTCATTTTTTACAACATAAATATCAGTTTTACTTCTAAATTCGTCAATTTTAAGATCAGCATCAAATGAACCTAATGGATTTATGTAACTTTTCCCGATCCCCTTCGAAGTAGTACTCATAGGATTTAATCTATTCATATTTAATTTATAAAAAGCATTCTTTCGCAACAGTGTTGCTTCACTTTCTGTATCGAATATACCTGTGAAAGTTACATTGTTTATTTGTATAATTTTATTCATGTTTTGATTTACACCGATACACAATGTTTCAACTTCGGGTTTTGAACCCGGACATTCCGAACTTTTATGCCCAAATTGTTTGAAAGAAAAACACTTAAAACCTTTCATTCTATGGGGACAATCTCTAGATAAGTGGTTTTTATCACCACAATTATAACATATTTTGTTTTCAATTTTAGGACTAAATTTTTCATGTACATTATGTCTGATGGGTTTCAATTTTGCATTATACTCTACTTTATCAAATCTATGTTTATTTTTTTCACTATCACGTTTAAATACTTCATACATTTTGATTTTCTCTTTAAAATCGCGAAGATTTTTAGCACCATAAAGCATAATTTTGTTTTCATATTTATCGTTGATTCCTTGGATCACATAGTGCATTATAGCGGCATCATCAATGTGCCCATTCTTACTTAACTCTCGAATATTAAAGAAATATTCTGTAGCAGTTTCATCGCCTCTCATTTTCTTCTTACTCAATATTTCATGCAAAGAGGCGGAATTTATCTCGATTTTAAATTCCTCAATGAGCGCATTTTTTAATTTTTTATATGTTAGTAATCCTTTTTTAGATTTAATAAACAATGAAGCGTTTCCGCTCAAAGATCGTTTACAAAAAATATTTATTTGCAATTCGTTCAAATTAAACATTTTAGCTATTTCTTCAAATTCAGTAAACCATTCGATAATGTTCTCATGCGGCTCACCGCTAAATTTTGTGATATTATTTTCAAAGTCATTGAAAGAAGCAGTTGCACCATGTGATTCAAAATTCACATTATTGCTACAATTTGTATTTTTTTTTTATTTTATTATAATCGCAATCACAATCACTGTCATTATCATTATTTTTATGGCATTGCACCGAGGAATCAATTTTCGTGACGTCATTATCGCCACTTTCCGATTGAATTTCGAATTCGCTGCTCGATTCAATTTCAAAATCTTCATCATCTGAATTGTTTTTAGAATTTTCCTGTTTGAATAGTTCTAAGTCACATAATTTTAATAACAACCTCTCTCATAGTTCATCTTTATTCCCATCAAAAGGAACATTTAATATATTACAGATTATTATAAGTTCATTTAGTGAGAAATTATCGTCAATCAATTTCTTTTTTTGAATATAATTTTCGTCTCCAACGGCGAAAGTGAATCCTGTAAATTTTTTTATTCTGCATCTGTTCCTCCGATCACCGTCGACATCGAATAAAAACCGATGCAGAATTCTAATTTTACTATATTTCTCCGTCCCCAGTGCAACGGTAATTTTAGGAATGTCCCCAAGAGAGGCGATCATGCAACAAAACAAAATGTACGTACCTTCGTAGAACCGAAACAGCAGAGGTTGCTTGAATATCCTAAATTTCTAACTGAAACTTCCATCTAGATGATTCGTGGCTGTTCCGCAGAATTCACAGAAACTTCGTTGCTTTAATTTAAGCAGATTTCATAGGTGTGTAAATTTCTGTCGATCATGAAGTATCACTACACACTTTAAAAATTATTCATCCAATATAAATTAAGCATGTAAAGACATTCCAACACAGTTCTTAAAACTTCAGTCAATATTTCAAAAGTTCAGTTTATATCAACTTATATTTTATCAGTCCAGGCGCATCATCATTTGTAGAAACGTTTTATAAAAGTAAAAATAGTTCTTTTTTTTTAACGTACTATTAAAATTTACTTTAAATTAAAATTTACGATCGATCAAAATTTATGTTAACTAAAAATTAACGTTTCATCAAAATTGACGTTCTATCCCGCTTCTGATATTTTATGTAGGATCCGATTTATGTGGGCTTTCAAAACAGAAACTATTAATTCTATTAATTACTAATCGTTTAAAATTTAATAGAAAATTAAGGTACTCTATACAAATATACAAAACGTTAATATGGATTAGAATTGTTCTGCTCAAATGTTCGCTTAATAGTTCAATAGTACAGTTCGTGGCATAAACAATTTACTTCGCTTTTCAGTTACTTCAAAACAAAAAGTGCGTAAAAAGTGCCAAGCTCCGGCACTGCTGAACGTCGTCTAAACAAGCGATACACTCGTCAAAATGTGCGTGCCTTCTCATCTGGCCGTCGACTGCACTTCTCTTTCCCAACGCTCTTAGGAGACGTGCGTTCCGGAAACAGCGCCCGTCTACGTCATAGTTGCATCTTTCCGTTAATATTCTGTTCTCTCCGTCGAAACTCAGCTGTTTTTGGAGTTACAGGTACCGTGAAGGAAGGGTAGCTTTAGATTCCAATATTCGGGGAAGTAAGGGCTTGCCACCACGCACACACACACACACACACACACACACACACACACACACACATATATATATATATATAATACAGATACAGGATGAAAAGCAATGTCTCGAGGATGTCTTTATCTTCGCTCCATTGGTCGCATATGCTTCCAATTACAAAATGGAATTCCTTAACTGATTCATTGGCTTTATTGAGAAGTCGGAAAAAAATCCTTAAGAAATTCCGAGAGAGAAAGAGAACATTCTGAATTTTGAAATTAAATATATCGCTCAGTTTCGGGCGCTTCAAGTGAAACTTTTTGTCTTATAATTGCCAGGATAAGTTTTACTTTTACTAAATATGAGTGACTGTAGAGACCTGGAGATTGCATGAAGGGGTTACATCCAGTTGTAATTTTCAAAAAATCGATTTTTTTTTTACATATTTTGAATGTACATATATTTGATAATATTGTCTGAAAATTTCATATCGATCCGGCAATTAGTTTCGGAGAAATTTGCATATTTGTAAAGACGTCTCCTTATGGTGAAGGCCGCACCTTATGGTGACATAGAAGTAATGAAAAAAGAATGCATAGGTCATGTCCAAAAGCGAATGGGTAAACGACTAAGAGAATGTGTAAACAAAACTACAACAGAAACGACTGATAAAAATGGGAAGAAACGTCAGAAAAAGGTACTTGCTGGAAAGGGTAAACTGACTGGTAAAATGATCGATAAATTAACTGTCTATTATGGATTAGCAATAAGAAGACACTGTGATTCTGTTGAAAATATGTCTAATGCCATTTGGGCTTCTTATTATCATAATTGCTCCACTGATGACAATCCTCAACATGGTAAATGCCCGAATGGAGAAGACTCATGGTGTTCTTGGCAGAAAGCACGAGCCTTGGACACATTATCAAGCTACAAACATGATTATCAAAACTTACCGCCTGATGTTGCTGAAGCTATACTTCCAATTTACGTAGATCTGAGTAATGAAAAATTATTAGAAAGATGCGTTGGTGGTTTCACGCAAAATAATAATGAAAGTTATAATCAGCTGATATGGAAAATAAATCCAAAAATAATCCCATGTGGCTCTAAGATCGTTGAAATTGCTGCTTATCTTGCTGCCGGCATGTTCAATGAAGGAAAAACATCTCTTCTATACTTCATGAACGCAATGGGACTATCGCTTAGGCCTAATGCCCATGCCTATGTAGAAAAAGAGGACGCAGAGCGCATCTTGATCTCTGACGCACAAGCGCAAGGGAGCACGCGCGAGGGGAGAATGTCACGTAGACAACAACAGTTGGCTGTACTAGAAGCAAATGATGAAGCAGAGGGTTCCTCTTATGGTCCTGGAATAGATGACTCGATGTAAGTAGGAAAAAAAAATTTAACTTACTTTAAATGGTTCCCAAAACTTTAAACGCGTTTATCTCGAAACGGTGATTTGAAAGTCGGTGAGCAAAATTTCTCCGAAACGGCTGGACCGATTGACTTGAAATTTTGACACGATTTTCTTAGATATTTTTGTCAGGTAATGATCGTAGGAATAAGGTTTCTGATAATAATTTCGATTTTTTCAGCCACTTTCAAATGTAAATTTTCATGAAAAAAACGATTTTTTTGGGGGGGAAGCCGCCATTTTGTCAAAAATCAAAATTTTGACTATTCCTACGATCATTACCTGTATTCATCTATCCTAAAAATAAATCTTTTGGTTTTTTTCATTTCAGATAATTTGGATCAGAGATATCTTGCTCACCGCCAGACACCTTTTTGTGGAAGTCCTCTAGGAGATCTACTACAGGAACAGCGGAACCCAATATTTTTGTAATCTCATCACGGATTCTTAACATACATTAAATTTGCTATATGTATATGTATTGTATATATTTCTTTAATAAAAGGCCTCTTCACAAAAAATTCACAAAAAACACGTTTTTTCGTGCATACAACTGGATGTAACCCCTGAAATGATAATGTTCGTAATTTTGAAAATTATATATATACTAGCAGGCCTTGCCCGCTGCGCTGGACATTAAACTTAAATGAGTTGTCAAAATCCCATATTTTTATTAATAACCTAAGTTCTCGCTGTGATCGGTAGAGGCTTTTCTCACTCGCAACGTGAGGAGTCTGAGTCCCCACTGCCATCGGCAGCAACTTACCCATTTCTTACTTCCCCTTCCTCAGCGGGTGAGTTCGAAGTTTTCCAAAATCCCACTAATGTACATAACGCGTACACTTAATCAATAACCATACACTTAATCAATAACCATCCCACTAATGTACACTTAATCAACATCCACAGACCAAAATTCGCCATTCTAAGGTAATTTAAAGCGAATTCAAACGGGAAAACATGTTTTTACATGAGTTTATTGCCCTCCAACTCTAAAAAGGGGGGTAAGGGGGGGATTTCGAATTTCGTAAAAACCCGTTACAATAAGGGCCGGATGCATACAAACAATTTACGCACCAAATTTCGTGACCACAGAAGTTTTTAATAGAAAATATTATAAATAAAAAAATACAAAAAGCACACCTTAAGTATAGGACCCCTTTGGTGACTTTAAATATCTTAAGCCATTTTTGCGATGAACTGAATTGACTATATCAATTGTGCAATTAAAGATCTTGGCGAGAAACGCCCGAGCTACTTCGGTGCGGAATTTCAAATTTTGCCAAAGTCATCCAACACTAAAGCTGTTCCATACAAAAAATAAATAAATGAATAAAATAAAATAAAATAATAAAATAAAATAAAAACTCTTTTCTGATATATACAAAATAAAAATTAAAAATCTTAATAAAATCCAAATTATAATCATTTACAATTAAGGGGAGAACACAAAAGAACCCCATAAGGTACATAATAACAACAAAAAATTTTGGTTTACTGCAGGAAAGAAAAGTACTGCTTAATTAAATAAAAATACTAAACTAATGCCAAATATCTCTATGAAAATATTTATCCACATTCAAATTCCTGATTCAAAAAAAAAAAAAAAAAAAAAAAAAAAAAAAAACGCCAACTTTTGTATGTATTTTTCTCTCTAATTTTTATTATTATTCACGTGAAATTAAAAATATTTCATTTTTTTTCTGGAAGATAAAAATATATATAAATGCGTATACATAAATATAAAACCTTCTACTGAATCTGGGTTGAAAACGGAAAAAGGGTAAAATAAATTAGAAATATCAGACCTATATTTATAAATTTGATACCAAATGAAAGGGGCGATTTTTCTGAATCCAGGGGTGAAAACAGTTTTTCGATGCGACAATTAGAGAAAAAAAATAACTAAAGTATGAAATTTAACCGGCAACGGAAAACCGGATAAAGGGAAAAATAAATTAGAAATATCAGACCTATCGTTACAAATTCAGTACCAAATGAAAGGGATGATTTTTCTGAATCCTGGGGTGTAAACAGTTTTTCGATACGACAATTAGATTTTTAAAAATTAACTAAAGTATGAAACTTAGATGGCAATACTTCATTTCAATCTTTTCATAATTTGTAGTGCGAATCACACGAATAAAAAAGTCTTTAACTTTAAAATTTATTTTTATATTTTATTTTTCTATTCAAAGCGTTTTAGTGAAAAAATATTTATGGCGCATGCGCAGGCATTTTTTACCCACAATTTAAACACTAATCATAATTTTGAAAATTTCTATAGATATAATTTTAAGTTGGGTGAAGACCTAAGTTTCTGCCAAGCGCCGTTGAATTCCGTAAAGCCGTTCTCGAGTGATGCCCGGACAAACGTGTTTTAGTCTTTTACCCCCCAGTGTGGCACGGGGGGGAATTTCTGAAAAGTTAATAGATATAATTTTAAGTTGGGTGAAGACCTAAATTCCTGCCAAGCACCGTTGAATTCCGTCTCAAGTGATGCCCGGACAAAAAAAGCGACATACAGACACGATCACACACACACACACACACAGGCAAAATTTTCTGAAGTCATTTTCGACTTTCATGGGGTGTGAAACGTGAAGATATCACAAAAATTTCGATTCCGACAAATTTACAGACAAAAGTCTGATTTTATTAATATAGATATATATATTTAATTAAAGCATGCCATATCATAAATATTTAAAAGCAATATGTAATTTGAAGTAATATGCCTGCTACTAATGGTTGCTTTGATAAAGGTATAGTCATGACCTTGCTTTGCACCCTGTATATATGGAACTGCAAAAATTATTTGCACCTCGAAATCTTAGAAAAAAATTGTCAATAAAAGGACTTTTTTGTAAATTTCATAAAGTCGCCTAATTTGTCTGAATTCCATGTAAAATCTCATGTAGTCCATGTAGTCTTATAATTTTATCCATGTAGTCTTATAATTTTGTGCAAATAATTTACAACTGAAAATGATCTTTCTGTAGCCATCCTTCAAATTAAATGTTGTTGAATCATGATTTTATAGTGCATAAAATAAATTTACATATCTTGGTGACTTGCCCTAATGAGTTTAAAGCATGCCTAGTTCCTCGGTAAAGAAAAAATGTCACCTGAATTCGAAGCAATGCATTCGGCGACAGGGACGAATATTTCTGCAAAGTCAGATAACATTTACATTTAGTAGGTTTACAGTTGAAATAAAATGTCTAATCAGTAATCATTTTGCCTCTTGTAATGTAAATCTTTTGTAGTTTTCAGAATTTGTAATAACTCTTTCTTATTATCTGTGCATTTTTACTTCATCATACAAAGTATCAGGAAGTATTATAATCCGAATTTGAGAAAAGGATTTTACATTTCACATAGCTCAAAAACGAGTTATAGTAGAACGTTTCAAATTTACATGTGTTACAGCCATGATGTCTAGTTCTACGCCTGCAAGATTCGTTTTAATATAGGTTCAAATTTAACAGATATCAGCGAATTTACCTAATTTTTCTTGACGTCTCTCTGTGTGTGTGTGAAGTGTGAAGTGTGAAGTGTGAGTATGCATGTGTGCATGTATCTCATATAACTCAAGAACAGTTGAACGTAGAACGTTGTAAATTGTTATGGTTTGTTATAAAATCTAGTTGTGCACCGTCTTTTTTGGTTTTTTTATCACTTTGCGTTTTTGAGATATTTACGAAAATTATATTCATAATGACCAGGTACAGAAAGGTTTTGACCATTATATACGATCTACCCTCAAAGAGATTTCAAAATAAGCTAATGATAGAACTCGTAATGATATTATTATGAAAGTTGTCGACATTTTTGCGTGAATAATGTAATTTTTAAAGACATAAACAGGTTCTAGTCGACGAATGCATTTTATTTAATTAATATCCAGCCTGTAAATAGAGCTTTAAATGATACTTTTATGAGAGTTGCTGACATTTTTGAGTGTAGAAAGTAATTCTTAAAGACATAAAGATGTTCTAGTCGACGAATGCACTTTAATGAATATACGGCACATAATGATATTTTTAGGAAAGTTAACGATATTTTTGAGTATAGAAAGTAATTTTTAATATACAAGCAGATTCTAGTCGTCACTTTATTTTGTTTTAACCTTGTTTGACATTTAAAGAACTTTCGAAGAATTTAGTCCAGTGCTATAACCCATCAAAACTTATACTGGTGGGCTCGTTGTGGCCTACAGCTGGCATCTTGCATTTGCCAAAAGTTGCCACTTGCCCCATATAACTCCAGCAGTGGGTCGTTTATGGCTGTCAGCAGTTATGGAGGCTTAAAGAAAAATGGTCGGTGGCCCAGAAGTGGCATAAACACAGTTGGCCTTATGCAGGCTATCAGCACACGGCCAACATCATGCTTTTCCTGTTGTGGCCACAAATAATTATGCCATAATCAATTTGTATGCATAGAGGGCGTTGTGATTCATTTTCTGTTGATTTGAAATTCCCTCGCTGTCCGCCATGCCATTTCATGCGAAGTTTGTTGTTCGTTAGTGCAGTCTGCAGGTGTGGCTTCGAGATTGAAAAGTGTTGCATGTCGTAAAAAGAATATATGAGTAAGTAATTCAATTATTAATTTGATTTTGTGATATATTTTAAATACTATTTCTTAAAAGTGTTTGACTTAAAGCCATTAATATAGCAAAAGGATTTCTAGAAATGTACAGCAAATATCGAGTTGATCTGTTTTAAGTAAATTGTGATAATCGTTAACTTTCCAGTTGTATTTTTATTATTGTTATTATTATTTTAATTGATTTAATAAAATAATTATTATGGATCTTAATTTATATATTTATATTATATGGACGGGAGAAAGTTATTAGAGTAATTATAAATGTATTTTATTTTTTATGGTAAGTTTGTGATTTTTTTTTTTTTTTTTCTTCATCCTTAAAAAAAAAAAAAAAAAAACCTCTCATGTTAAAAAAAAAAAAAAAAAAAAAAAAAAAAAAAATGGTTGGTTGTTAGTTACTTAAATATTTACTTTTTAATTCATATTAAAAATTAAAAAAATAATTATCATTAGTACCTTTATATGAATTCTCCTCCTATACTGTGTCATATTGACAATTATGAAGATGTAGAAAAATAGAGCCATGTGTTGAGTGTATGATACATAAATGTAATAGGGAACGATTTTAATAAAGGCCTGATCATATCAAGTTTGTTTAAATTTCGTCCATTGGTTTGTGAGATACAGCGTCTACAACTTTTTATACACACTTACAGAGAAAAACATTAAAAAAATGGTCAAATCGTGTTCAGGAGTGGAAATACATTGAAAACAGGATGTCAAAATTTTTCTTCATATATATCTAAAAAAGTAAGACACTTAAAAAAAAAATAATAAAATTATTTTCTAAGATCTTGGTATGAAATTTATTTCTTTCGAAATTTAATGTATTTGACTTCTTTGAAATGAAAATCGCCGTCCTCCATCATAGAAAACAATTTAAATAAATAATAATTTTAATGTGTAATTTCTGTAAACTATTATAGAAAAAGAAAATGGTAGCCTTAATAAACTATTTTATTTTATTTATTTATTATTATTATTATTAGTAGTAGTAGTACTATTATTTTTATGAAAGCACGAAAAATAATTTCACTTTTACGAAACTGGAAAGTTTCCCAACAATTTCCCATAACAGATAAAAATAATTTTGTGCATCACTAAATGAACCATAAACATTTATTTTATTATTTTTGATTGGAAACACTTTTTTATTGCATCTACAAAATCTATGTTGATCTGTATGTTTAGCGTTGTATAAAGATTTTTACGTGCACTGATAAGAAATGTCTCTTAGACTGTAATGTATCCAAATGATTATGTTTGCCACAGATGGCCCATTGTAGGCTGCCAGCAACAACATGGGAAAATTATGTTTGCATCAGGAGACCCAACATTGGTCCACTAACAATTTCTAACCTAATGTCGGTTGCCAACAGTGGCCTGTAACCTATTTTCAACCAACAGCTAGCTGTCAGCCATGCCCCATCAGTGGCCTACTGACTTATTCCTACCGTACTGCAGGCTGCCAGCAGTGGATCGGTCGAATGTGCCCACCTGATGGCCGGCGTAACATATTCCTTTCGGCACCTTAACTTTTGCCATTAACGGGCCGGTAGCTGTTACAGTTGGTTGCCAATACTTGGCCTCGTGTTGGCCATCATCCCAGGTTTTGCTGGGAAACCAATAAGTATTTTCGGAAATTTCCAGAATTCCGTTGTTATTGAAGTTAATGCTTCCAAATTTTGACAACCTAAACTACAAATTTTAACCAAATTTGGTCACCAAGTCGCCAAGTTCGATGCCAAGACCAAAATCAGCGTTGAGTATAAAACTGGCAATTTGGTGAGATTAACGATTTAAGCAAATATTGCTTCAGGATAGCCAGAATTACTAAATGCTTTCCCAATTTTAACTGAATTAATTGTTTCGGTAAATTGTATCGTTTTTCAACTCTATTTTCTGGCAAAGAGAAGAAAAGTAGATCATCTATACTCGAATGGTGTTTTAAACTCTAAGCTATAAATTTGCCAATGAGAGATTCTGTAAAGTCATTCCTGAAAAAAAAAAAATTAGTATAATTGCTTGGCGGTATATATGTTACCGTTAAAACACGAAATCTGTTAATCTGCAGATTATCTAGCTAATCTGCAGATTAACTAAAATGACCCGTTAAAGTGCGGAATAAAGAGTTTTCCGCATTTTAACTAGATAATCTGCAGATTAACGGTTTCAGTATCGTTAAAGTTCAAATGTTTGTTTCGAGCCTTAGTTTTTTTTACATTCACTATGACGTCAAACAGCCATGTGATACAGATACGCGAATGACCTTCAAACATAACTAAAACTTTTACCCCTCCCCTTCCGCACTTCCGCTACGCTACGATGATAAAACGACAAACAGCAAGAGCAAACGCAAAATGTGGAGGATGGAAGCCATGATTAGGTTTATTATTATGACTAACACAAAATTTAAAGTAACAAGTAAGTTATAATTGTTTTAATTTTGATTTTATTTCTATCTTTTATAATTCTGTCAATATAAGTTTGATAAGGGTCTGCATTTTATTAATGAAATGTAATCTTAATTAAAAGCTGTCTCTCGTGAAATTCCATTTTGAATTATGAATATTAGATTTACATTACAGTAATTATTTTCTTCCGAACTAAAACTATTAAACCATAGCTTTTTAAAACTAATTTATTTTAAAATTGATTTAAATTACTATTACTTATTGAAAAAAAAAAGATATATTAATTATTAACTTTGAAAAATATTATGGCATTTAATAAATACTTAATATGAAATTTTTGTACATTTTTTAGCATTTCATTAATTTTTTTTTTTCTTTCAGTTTCAAGTTTCCTGTACATATTTTATATATCATGATTATATTTTTATTTATTTATTTATTTTTATTTTTATTTTTTCTTTAATTTTGTTCGCTTTTTCAGATAATTTCGTTGTAGTTTATCACATAAAAAGTGTTAATAAAGGTTTTCTTTATTTCTTTATTTCTTTATTTTATTTATTTTATTTATTTCTTTATTTATTTATTTTTTGTAAAATTAATATATTTGCTAAACTTGTGCAGATATATGTATGCTGCAAAATATAGTTTAATAAAGCATTGAAAACTGTCATTTTAATTTTCATGCATTCTAAAAAATGTTAAAGCAGTTTTAATTATTTGAAGTACTTCTTAAATAATGCTTCTGATTTGCCTAATTTAATATTTCTAGTAATATTTTATATAATTTAATACTTCTAGTATTTAAATAGTAATAGCAATATAAGTTGTTAACAAAACTTTTTTTTTTTTTTTTTTTTGTTAAATATTTTTATTTTGAAAAGAAATCGTTACTGTATTACAATTCTAACATTCATTTATAAAATAGAATTTATTGAAAGCTATTAAAGCTATTATATTTCATATTAAAAATGCATAACATCTTCAAACTTATATTGACAGAATAAAAAAGATGAAATAAATAAAAAATAAAACAAATATAACTTTAAAAGTTATAAAAATTGAAACACATATAGATTAAAATAAGTAAAGAAAGAAATAAAAAAGAAAAGGAAACTATTTTTTTTTCGAATGAAAAAACAAATACAACACATCGTGCTGTAAAATTACACCACCAGATATCTTATTTTCACTTTAACTAGTGCCTAGTAGGTAATGTGCAGATTATCTAGGTAATTCGCAGATTACCTAGGTAATTTGAGAAATAAAACAATTTTCCTCACTTTAACAGATCACTCTAGTTAATGTGCAGATTACCTAGCTAATCTGCAGATTAACTGATTTCTGCACTTTAGCGGTAACATATACAATCCTATTATCATGAATTTTGTAGTTAGAATTGTACTTTTTCAGTTTCTTTTCTTTTCTTTTCTTTTTTTTTTTTTTTTTTTGGTGGTTGGAACCTGTCTGCTTATTTAAGAATCCGTTACCTCACACTAAAATGCAATTTTTTCGTAACAATATGCATATTCCAATGGGTGTATAAGGATGTGTCCGCATCAGATTTTTTAAGTATATTTTTATATTCAATCGAATCAGTGCTCTTTCTCGGACTTTACATAAACAGCTATTAAACCAACTACTCCATTCAGATAGAGCAAATTTCCGGTGAAGTCATCTGTAAAATATTGGCTGAGTTGAAAGAAACTCTCACTTAAATGCAATTGTACATATTAATAATAATAAGAAGAATAAGAATAAGAATTTAGAATTATCGAATCCTCAAACAAATTGAAGATAATTTTGGAGCTCAAACATTCTTGCCATCTCAGTTTACAGGATGAAGGGCAAAAGATAGCAAATAGGAAATTATCCACTTCAAAATCGATTTTGTTTTATCAGTATTTATTCAGCGCGTCTACGATGACTTCAATACTATATTTAGAATCTTATTAATTGTATATATATTAGTTTGTTAATACTATTATTGATTTCGTATATCTATTAATACCTATTTTTTGTTTTTTATTTTAGCTTTATGATGAGAGATACAGACCACCAAGTAAAACACGTAAAATACGTTATATAATAGATTATTTTAAGATCGTTGGAATTTGTGTTCGCTGAATCAGATCCCTAGGATTGTTAATCAATATTGCTTAATCAAGAAAATTTTAACTCGGAAGGTTGAACCTCTCTTTATATTGCTTGGTATAAACAAATAAAAATATTTTTACGAAAAATAAATAAATGAAAAATAAAATACACATACAATATGCTTAATTGTATAATTTAAAATATATTCTGAATTTGGCTGAAAACTATTATGTTTATGAATAAATTTCTTTGTTACAGTACAATATGTTGTAGTTATACAATAATTATTTATCTCTTTATTCTTCTTTTATGTAGCCAACAGTGTTTTATATCTATATATACATTTGTTTCTTTTTCCTTTTTTTTTTCAATGAAACAACTCTGTAATGTAACTTGTTTTTACAAAACTTCTGTTATATATAATCTACAGTCTTTTGCTAATAAATGTTCCTTAAATTTTTGTTGATATCCAGAAATGTTTTTTAATTATCAGTTTATGAATACCAATTTCAAAACACAGGAAATTCCAAAATGATGTATTTTATCAATTTAACGCAGGAAGAAAACATAATACGTCTGTGTCATTTACCTAAAAAGAAAATGCTTTTGGTGAAGACAGCACAAACTATAACTTTACATACAAAAGGGACCATACCATTTCAAAGTAAAACTTCAGTGATCATGAATGACCACCCTCTTCTGACAAAAGGTTAATTTTGTTATGCTTTTTGAGAGGGCGTAGGGTGACCAGAATTTTATTAATTGATTTCATTAATTGAATTTCAGGACAAATTTGGTTGCGTTCTCAATTTTGAAGGGCAAAATGAATAACTCACCTTAAATTGCAAAATTCAAGTAATTTATATGCGTGGCATAACTGAAAGAACTCATTTCATCCGAATTATAATACATATAATATATTATTGTAACAAAACACCAATAACTGTAAAACTGGCATCGCAAGATGTGATCAAATTTTTAAGGACAAAGGTTTCGATGACGGCTGGTCACCCTGCAGTGAAGGTAAAAATCAGCAGCATAATAAATTGTAATCAATGAAAAACTTTATATACTCAAAATAGTAATGGTATTTTCTTTTCCTCACAGAAAAGAAAAAGTTTTAAATGCATTAACTTAATTAAATACAATTTCTGTATTTATATAATTACAAAAATATGTATCATACACTGAGAAAAAAAAAATACCGCCTACCTCTAGAATAAAAAAGTGGCCATTTTCTAAATCCCTTAACTATATGTATAGATTTCTGAACTAGGCACATAAGGCACGCCAATAAACCTAATAGACGAAATGAACGAGAATTTCTAGTTTACTCATTTCGAGATGGTGAAACAGTATTCTGAATATTCCGAATATTCGGAATCTTTGGTATTGCGAGAAATTCCCGTTTGATTTTCTAGAATTGGGTAATAAACCAAGATTAGAGTTGCTGAAACCTGCCTTTTGTAGTCTCATTTATTTGAAGAGATTTTTAGATAACATTGGCCTCGATAATATAGGCAAACGTTCTAGAATTCTAATACGGGCTTCTAGAACTCGCTTTGCAAGGGGACTAGAATTTATAAGAATGACATGGAACTATTTTGTGTAGAGTCACAATTTAGATTCTAGATGTCAGTTAAAGATTTTTTCTCACTTCTCAGTGTAATAATTAGGAAATGTCAGAAATTCGCGCTCTTTTTATAGATAAACCCCATAGAAATATAATTTTAAAATAAAATATAGTTTTTGTATTGGATGTTATTTTAAATTAAAACATGTAAAAGCATACGGTTCGCATTGATTATTGTGCATTTTCCAACTAATTACTTACTTGCTTTTTGTCGTTTATTCTTCAATATTTAAATTTTGTTTAAAGTGTATAAAAAAAGATTAAGTTGGTTGAGTTTTTACGTTGCACTAGTACTACGCAGTGGGAAACTGGCGACGGCCTGGGACTCACCCTTAGAGGTGGTACAGAGACATGCCATTATAATTTTGATCCTCCACGGATAAGATGGCCCCTCGATTCGGTGGCCCCAGAAGTATAGTTTTGATGGGAACATGGAGGACATTACGGCCGCGACAGATTTTACGTGCACCAGCCACTATTAGTGTACACAGCAGTCTTTCGCCGGCTCGAGTATCGAGCCCATAGTCTTCCAATTACGAGCTCGGGGCTCTTCCGACTAGGCTACCTCGTTCCAAAAAAAAAAAAAAAAAAAAAAAAAAAAAGTGGAAAAAGCTAAAATGCATTTCGAAACATTTTCTTTAGTTTTATAAAAAAAAAAAAAAAAATATCTGAATACACTTGTGGGGCTCTGTAACAAATCATTTAAGCTAATCAAACTATAATTTGTAATAAACTTGCCTTTTACCATTTAACTAATATGTGACAATTCATTCTAATTAAAACTGCTATGTTAATTCAGAAAATATGTTAAGTGTACTTTAAAGAGAATTCTGTCATAAACCGTAATATATATAAACTTTTACTTAGTCAATTCCAACTTATTTCTTATAATGTGTCTGGGTACCTTCTATAAACCTGTAAAATACTCACTAAAATCAATCATATACTCTTCTTTATGAAGCATGCTTCTATGCACGGGGATAATGCATGTTAAATTTCTTGTGTTTGATGTATTTAAAAAAAATAAACAAAATTACTTTAAAGAAATAACTATTAAGTATTGAAAGGTAATCAATAATTTTTCTGGTACCCAGTATATAAATAAACAGTGATATTGATACATTTGTAGCTTGTAAAACTCAATAGGCTTTATTTATAGCTTTCTCTTTAGTGAGAAAATAAAAAACCGATAACATTTGTGTACTTTTATGACAATTTGTGTAACAGTATGATATCTAAAATTATAATATGTTTAATGTTGTGTAGTAAAATTGAGAATAAGAAAAATAATAGGAAAAACTTACAAACAGTACTGAAGTCTTTTTTTTTTTTTTTTTTCAGATAAGTCAAAATATGTATCTGAATATTTTGTGTGAGTTTACAAGCAAACTGACATGGTAATCATACACAATTTAAATGAAACAGGCTTATGCACATTTATACGCGATTGTAATGGAATGCTCGCCCTCTGATGGACTAAGGTGAAATTACAATTAACATGAATAGCTTTCGGCTTTCGTCGAGACGCCATTGCTTGCCGTTGTTTACTTTGACATATATTTATTGAATAAAAATGAGTAAATCCGGTAAAAAAGATAATACTTACTGTTGTGTGCCACAGTGTAACTTCAAAAAATCAAGAAATCCAGAATTAAGCTTCCATTTATTTGTAAATGACAAATTTAAAATTTCAGTTGCTTCGGCTAATGGAAGTAAAACATTAATCAGATGATTTGAAATTGATATTTGTTCAGCTTCAGTTAAATACCTACCTTAGATCGAGCTTTGAATAAACTGAAATATTTTTTCCAAAAGCAATCAATTTTCCATGATGTAAAGGCGGAAATATTATAGCACGAATATTAAGTAGTAACACAAATACAACAATATTAAATACACGTGGCTATTTTATTTACTAACAACAAAAGCTAAAAAATCGCCACTATCGATCATTACAAACGCGGATAGAATGTATGTAAGTTTCTTTACACTTTATGCAGCAGGAAAACGGACTTTAACGAAAAATCCTCTCACAGACCATAATACATTGAAATCCTTTTATAAACCATACACATTTATAAACCATTTACATACTATTTTAGATGCGATAGTGAATAATATATGTCAGTTTCCAAAAATATTTACGATAATTAGAGCGCTGATGCAGAGGCACACATTGGGATAAACATTTTCATCTTTATTGGTAAGTACAGTGGGCGATCAAAAAAATAAAAATGAAGAAAAGGCCAAATACTTTGAATAACCCTGTATTATAAAAAGCTACGAATGACTCGTAAGTTTAACACATTGCTGCATATACTATGCACGATACTCATATGTTTTGTTGTAGGAACTGCGCACTTCTTTCGGAAGATATAATATATATATATATATATATATAATTAAATTTTTGACGAGTTTTTTGCTTTTAACTGGAATGGATTTTCATAAAATTTTACAAAATCTGCAAGCAAATGGACAAAGCATCAGAGAAACGTTATTCTGAAACATAAAATCTGTACGTGTAATATTCGTTGAGATATGAACATGAATAGTAAATATTTTTTACTGCACATGCGCAAAAGATAGAATTTTTTTTTTTTTTTTTTAATCATAGGATGAAAGCAAGATATACTTGGTAACTTTTGTGAAAAGTTCATTTCAATGAAACGTAAATTAAACAATCTGTCGGCAAAAGGACGACCTAGATTTTATGTATTTTTCAGAGCTGAAATTGCATAAGATGTTTTACACAGGCTGATTATTTAATTTGACGATCGAATTATAGCAGTCATGTTGCAAAATTACTTTTCTCTGGAAAACTCTCCATGAAATCACAAATTACGGTAAATAATTAAAAATATAATTGAGTCACAAACCTATAAGGGAATTTTCACAAAAAAGAACTTTTACAGTGTGGTTGATGGATCTTCAAACTAAATGCGTGACATGTGTAAAACCACTATTCTTAATTATTTGATATTGTACGGCCACATAATTTAATCAAAGGTTTAGAAACTATAAAAATGTTTTACTGCTTATTATGAAAGAGATGCAATGCAGAAACATTAAAGGAGGGACAGAAATGACACACATAAAATCATAGCTTTGCATTCACAAGATATAGTGCTATTGAGTACTCTTTATAAGTAATTAAATATATACAGTCATGAAAAAATCTTTAAGACCACATGTGAAATTGCAAAAATTTAATTTTACCAAAAAAAAAAAAAAAGAAATACCAAATAATATAAACAGAATAAAAAATAATACATCTTCACATAGTTTTATAAAAGATTGGCTGTAATTATATATTACATGCAAGTAATTTTTTTTTCAAAACATAAAAGGATGGAAAAAACTTTAAGACTGTTAAACATTAATTAAAATTATTTCGTTGTAATTTTTAGTACTTCGTGTGTTTTTCTTTCACATGAATTACTTCTAAAACATGATTTTGGAAGAATTTTGCATATTATAATCGATATTTTAACTCATGTTTTTGATATAACAGATTTGAGCTCAGAAACAAAATTATATTGTTTAAAACTTTCATGTACCTTACGTGCACGTTTAACACACAAAATTTCTATAAGGTTCAAGTGTGGACTTTTGATCGAAATTCCGGAAAACTAACATTATTTTCAGTTAGCCAAGAAAAGATTGAAGCAGATTAGTGCTCAGACGCATTATCTTGCAACAAAATCACATTCCGGTCCATAAGCTCATCTTTTAATGGAACAAAATTGTTATCCAGTATATCTGGATAGTGAAAAGAGTTCATAAGTGAATACAATATATCAGTCTTACCTCGAGCACAGAAGCCTGTGCAAATCAGGATAGATCCACCGCCTTGCACTTGCTTTGAGAAATACGTATGAAACTGTCTTAAATCATGCCAATAGTTGTGTAAGCCATCACATCCACATAGATTAATTGTTTTGCATCTGTGAACACTATTTTTTGCCTAAAGTTAAATTTTTAAACATTAGATTTCCGAATTTCAATCTTCTCTCAAAATACCGTTTTTCAAGCTTAGGTTTTACTTTTTTATTTTGAATATTTAATGTTTTCCGCACGATTCAGGACATTTCTAACAGTTCTATAGCTGTTACTTGAAGCTTTAGAGCCGATTTTATTGCTGAAGAATATGCATAACGGCCATTATTATAACACTTCTTTTCATTCTGGGTGATAGTTTTGAAGGCATTTCTCCTCTATTTTTTGTACCATATCTGCATGGATGTGTAGGAAATTGATGAACTACAATCTTAGACCTCTCGATTTTGCTAGCGATTTGCCTTTCAGTCATTAAACTTTCTCGAAATGCAAAAGATTCCCCTTTTTCAGTTTCACACAGTAATTTTCCTCTACCCATAATCACAGTTGCTTTAACACTGAACTAAATTATTAAAACATGTTTCTTTTCATTCTAATAACTGTCCCACATAAAACCGCGCAAATGCGACGTCATCTCGTTAAATGAGCAGTCACTTTTAAAACTGGTGTTAAAGTTTTTTCCAATTGATTACATTACGCATTTTTTTTAATCGAAAATAAACATATTTTTAATTCTAAATTCTTTTCTTTTTAATTACATTTTATGTATTAAATGCGAAGGTAACTTAAAAGAGATTTTCATTTACGAATGCAAACAAAAATGTTCGATGGTGGCCTTAAAGTTTTTTCCAGTACTGTATATATATGTACACACTCATGTTTGAGAAATTGCAATACCATGAAACAATGACGCGACTGAGCTGAAATTATCCGGAAATGCAAATTATACTGTGTAAAGCAAATGATTAAAATATCAAAGCCACCATGCGTGTGCTTAGCAGCGCCCTCTGAACTGCTGCTGAAACCGTATCTGTAGAAGCATGTTTAAAATAATCTATGTTTATCTCTTATTGGTAGATACACGTGAGGCGAGACGTAATTATGCCTCGTCTACAACAGAGGCGAAATTTGAACAACTTATGAAGTTTGAACGGGGGAAAATCATCGGCCTTCCTGAAGGAAGATTTTCCTATCACGTAAAATCAGCTCGTGTGCAGCACAACAGCAACACAGTGACTTAGAAATAGTGGACAGACAAGAATCGGACAACTCAAAAATCTGTGAGTGAACGCCGAAAAATAGCGTCGATGCGCGATGATAGACACTTGGTACGCATAGCACTGATAGAGCGTACAGTTTCATCTAGACAGTTGGTAGCACATTGATCCACTGTTACAGGCGTATCTAGAGATGCAAAAAACCCGGGAATTTAAAACCAAGGGAAAAAACGGGGAATTTTGGGAACTTTGGGAATTTTGCGGGAAAAAACGAATTAAAAATCTCTAAAGCATATAATAAGTTGTTTACTTAATATAATGGCAATTTTAAGGACTTTGGTATACTGATAAGCTTATAACATTATTTTAATTTATCATTTTATTTTCAATTTATCAGAACTGCAGCCAAATCAAAATTTGAAAAGAAACTTAAGCTTTCTTTATTAAATTAGCACTTAAGATTAATGTATCCGTACAATGTTGGATACAATTTCCATATTGTACAAGCTGAAGAATTAAGGAAAGCAATGTAATAGTCCTGTAATAGATTGAGAAGAGAAATAATTAAGATTTGAAAAGTTCTTTAAAAATTTCTATTTTATAAAACTAAAGAATTATTTAAAATAATGAAGTGGTTTTTAGAAAGAAGAGATGGCATTTTATGCAATTACTACAGTGGTATCGTTTCTTTTACAAGTTACTTTCATACTTCTAATAATTCTTTTAGAGTTTCTAAAAAATTGATATTAAATTTCCTACAATGAAAAGTTTTTGTTAAAAATTTATATACTTATTGTTTTCCTGATATATATATATAGATATATATATCTGCATTTCTAACAAAACAAGTGAGGAATCCTTTCGAATTACTTATATATTTCACTAAAACATATTAAATTTAAGAATTTTTCTTTTTTTTTTTCTCTTTGTTGTAATTAAAAAAAAAAAAAAAAAGGAACAATTTAAAAATTATCTTGTAACAAACTAATTTCTTAAATATTTCACTTAAGTTTAATAAAACTTGAATTTAGTTTTTTTTTTTTTTTTTTTCTAAAATCTTAAGTCCAATTCTCTAATTGTTTCATAGTATATTCATAAACCAATTATGAATAACAAAATTTAAATGTTAATTATTCTCATTAAGAATGGAAAGGATATTTCAAGAACATAACAAAATAATATTAATCAATAATGAGAAAAATTTACTGTTAGTGTTAGCACCGCATTAATTATAATTAATTATTTTCTTCGTTTTCGGAATAAACATCGAAGATGCTCGAATCAGCTGGAAAGGGAAACGAAAAGGAAATCTATGCAGGAATTAAAGTTGAAGTTAATTTAAAGATCGGAGGCTAAATAATTAACAATAGTTATAAAAATATTCAAAATTTCAAAATTCTCAGTTTTGGGACAAATTCCCAAATTTGTCCAAATTCCCAGGCAAAAAAAAACGTTTTTTTTTTCGGGAAAAAACCGGGTGTTTTGAAAGTCTTGCATCTTCATGTATCACTGTCTGCTTGGTCAATTCGACGATGTCTGCTGCGCCATGGACTGCGTGTACGAACTCCTTTATACAGGATCCCCCCTCACGCGAAACCATCGACTCTTGCGGCTGCATTTGGCTCATGCACATAGAGACTGGCATGCAGACAGGCAGAAAGTGTTTTTTCTGACGAATCCCACTTTAATTTGAGGCATCATGATGTTCGCATTCATGTTAGATGCTATACCGGGGAACGCTACATTCCGGAGTACATTATCGAACGTCATAGTGGACGAATTCCCGGAGTTATGGTCTGGGGTGCGATTGCGTATCATGAACGATCTCTGCTGCTATGAATTGTAAATAATCCTAACGGCGAGGTACATCATAGAAGTGCTGGATCCCGATGTCATTCCTTTCCTTCAAGACATTCCTGGAGCTATCTTTCAGCAGGATAATGTCCCACCACATGTGGCAAGGAATGTGTAAAATTTCTTTTTAGCGGAAAACATACAGATTCGTTCATAACCCGTTTATTTGCCGGATATGCCACTGATTGAACAGGTGTAGTATTTTACTGGTCGGTGTCTCGCTCGTGATCCTCGTCCTACAGCTGCAAGAGATGAACTTTGGGTGCGCCTACAAGAAATATGGAAATTCTCTTCTCAAAGCATACATTCAAAATCTGTTTGACTCTATGCCACGTCGTATAGCAGCACTTATTGCAGCGCATGGTGGCCACACCAAATACTGATATTGTATTTTGACACTTAATATTGTATTTTGTTTTGAAAATTTAATCATTCATTTGAACTAATACAAGTCGTTTGTGCATTAAATTTCATTTGACTCTGAAGATTTCTTCATGATGTTGCATATTCTAAAAACATGGGTGCATATATATATATATATATATATATATATATACAGTCGAACCTCGTGAACGTGAACACGTTTAACGTGAATTACTTATAACAGGAACTGTTTCCACAGTGCCCGTCAACATGAAGATTAGTTTATGAGTTACAGATAGCATGAATTACTAATAACATGAAGAATTTTTTTTTTTTTTAATTCTCGTTGAGATTCACGTTAAAGAGGTTCAATTGTATATATATATATATATATATATATATATATATTAAAGGGCTTATTTACGCATTTAAAAAATATTGAAATTATTGTATTTTCATATTTATATGATGTTCTACAGCCATATATCTGAATAGGTTTATAAACAATAAAATTATTTTTCTGTTTATTATTAAATAGATAAAATGTAGAATCATCCAGGGAAGACATACACCATGTCACTGCTTTGAATTCAAAAGTTATAAAGCTTTATTGAGTACACTGTGTAAGTGATTGAAATTATACAGTAGCAAAAAGAAGTATACAAGAATATAAACAAATGATTAAGTTGTCACAAACAACACACAAAAATCTAAATATTTACTAGTTAACTAAAATAATTTGACCAGTAATATTTCAAATCAGATATGAAAAGAAGAAAAAATTTAACTTTAAAATAATTCCGAAGAGAATACAAACCACGTATACATTGCTTAAAGCTGCCTTTTTGTAAAAAAGAGTTTTCAATTTGAGTTAAAAATGACACGCACATATATATATATATATATATGCGTGTTATTGTTAGCATTAGTTTTGTTTTTATATGTTAATGGTAGCGTACGTTCTATCTATAAACAGTGGAATATAACAGTTTACTTACCATCACTCAAACATGAATAATTTAAAATTACCTTATAATGGTTTCTTAAAAATGAGCTAAATTGTCTCAAAATAGATCCAAAACAATATATACTTAAAATTAAAAAACCTATATACTCATTTTTAAGTATGCTGACATGCTCAAAAGTGGGGTTGACCAATAAGAATCCCAATATCCTCATGTTTGACAGGTCAATATACTGAAAATTGAGTACATGGGTTTTCACTTTTAAGTATATATTGTTTCGGAGCTAATTTGAGACAATTTAACTCATTTTTAAGAGACCATTTTTAACAGTGTATATGTACACTAAGCGACAAAAAAAAAAAAAAAAAAAAAAAAAAGCCGCACTTTGATATTTTCCTTTTCGCCTTCTACAATCGCCAATTTTATCGTTTAAAAAGCAATTTTCGAACAGATTTTTTTTATGTTGTCCTCCTCATTCACTTTAGCTTTGAGTCCAGTGTTAAAAACAAAATGCAATTGTCGCGAAAATTGTAATTTTAGAAATTGTTACAAAAATGGTAAAAATAAGGCAGTTAACTATGCCACAAAAAGTATTAATTTTTGAAGGAAAATCAAAAAACATTTTAATACGTGATGTGGCAAAATAATTAAATGTTAACGAAATATTGGAAAAAAGGTTTTTAGCAAGATATAAAGATTTTTTTTAGTTTTAGGCGAAATTTAGTTTTAGGCGGCCATGTTGAACATCCAAGGGAGATGACCGCAAGTTATAAAGCCATTGCTTATAAAATCGCTTTGTACTACATTTAGAACATAAAAGAGATTCAGAAAAAGTGTTTAGCAGCATAATTTCTTTAATTACAGTACAACAACTATTAAACAAAGCATGGTTAAGTGGCAGAAAATTTGAAAAATTCCATTCTTAGTGAAGAGAATTAGGAAAGCAAGACCTCAGATGACTAAAAAAATTTAAAAACAAATGATATGCTAATTATTGGGCTGAACTGGTTTACTTTGATGAGTCAAGTTTAATTTATTTTGAGGCTAAAGTAAACAAGCAGATCTGTCAACGAAAATATGACCGACTTATTGAAATTCGCTTTTTTAAAACAGTGACATATTCTCCGTACATTATGGTACGGAAGTGCATAACTTTTCAAACAGTCGGGGAAATTCTTATGCTCAAGGGATCAATTAACTCGAAATAAAACACAATCTTCATAATAGTGGTGCCTGACCGACTATTTTGGAGGAATCTTGGACATTTCCGTAAAAAGCATTTCAAGGGGATAACGCACCTTACTACACGGCGTCTCTAGTAAGTTTATTCTGTTCAAATAGTTAAAATTTCCTATCCATTCCCATGAGAACCTATAATTCTGTAAGTAATCATATCTTTTTTCACTTTAAGTTAAATCCCACAAAGGATATATTAGAATTTCTTCTTTACCAGACATGGAAATAGTCCTAATCGCGATCCGCTCGAAAATGTTTCGTCTATAAAAAAGGCAGGGGAGAGGGGAGAGGATTCGGAATTTTCAGCCTATAACTCTGCCAGAAATAGAAGGAATTATTTGTGATATTTGATAAAACTATGCCATTGCGCAATAAAGCAGTAATTCCATATAATGGTGAAATTAACCCAATGCAGAATATATATTTTTAATAAAAATTTACTTAGATCTAACAAACAAATAGTTTTATTTCATGTATTAAAATATAACTTATTTCTTATAATATATCATAATAGAATACAAAGTGTATGGTTATTACATTATGTTCAAAAAGAAAATTTTATGCAAAGTTTTAAAAAGTACTTCGTGAAGTGCAATAAAGCGAATTATTAAATCGAAAATGTACATAGGTATCATTTCATCCCATTGGCATTATGCAAACAAGACAGTTTTATTTGTTTCAAACAATAATTTTAAAGTTATTACAAATAAAAAATGTATAAGTCATTTTTTCTGCAGTGCGACTTTTTTTTTTTTTTTTTTTTTTTTTTGTCCGTTATTGTATATATATTTATTTATGATTTTTTTTTTTTTTTTTTAAGTAGTAAAAGCTGTGCAACAGAAGATTTAAGACGGTTGAAACCAGATAGACCAATAAGAAAATTTTTTTTTATCAAATTAAACAATATTTACATGTGACTCTTTGTTAACTATTAAAACCTTTAATTTTTTTTTTTTTTTTTTTTTTTTTTTTGAAACATTGAATTTTACTTATTGTTTTTTTTATTTAATTAAATTTAACAAACTTATCTAAGATATTTTTAAAATAAGTTAAAACACTGTCCAAATTTGGTTCGATTTGGAGTATTATTTCGGTAGTTATAGGGATTTTAAATTTTCAAGTGGTAGCCTGATTTCGAGTGGCCCCGCTTAGCTTAAGTCATGTCAGTATCAAATAAGTATCAAATAAGTATCAAATGTCACTATCTGCCACTTTATTAAAAATGGCGAGTAAACTTCATTGAGACCTATTTGTGGCCTGTTTTTACATCAAAATTCAAGCAAATCTTGTTTTAAATCTGCTTTTTACATTGTGGGTTTGAAATTTTCAAGTGGCTGCCACTTGAAAACAAAAAGTCGGAGCAACTTGGTTAACGAACTCATTCAAGATATTTAGAAAATCAGTTCACTGTCCAAATTTGGTTCGATTTGGAGTATTATTTCGGGAGTTATCGTGATGACAATATTTTCATTATAGATAGATAGATAGATAAACGAAGTGATTGCAATAGGTCGATTTCTAAAGAAATCAATCTAATACAGTGAAAACAAGAGTTTGTAGAATCTAATCATTCAAAGTTTTTAATTTATAATAAAAAAATACTTTAAATTAAACATTACATTCATAAATATATCCACTAAATTTGAAAAACACTTATCGTAAGCTTTACTGTTTGAAACGGTTTAATTTGCAGACGCAAAGCAAAGAGATTGCATTTCATTTGATTTCGCACATATTTCATTCATGTTCATGTGTAAATATGTTATGTCATTAGAATTAATTTCCCATGCTCCCGAAGAAAATACAGTCGACAGCAAAGCTATTGAAGCGCTAGCAATAATTCCCACTTAAAAGAAGAGCGCCTAATACTGTTTATTTACGTAAATATTTGTCTAGTCATTATCTTAGTCTTATACCTTTATTAAAAGGTAAGTTGATGATAAAATTTAGCGATCAAAATAATAAAAAATATGAGAAAAATATGGATGTGTGATTCAACAATTTTGCTGCTGATTGTATTTCGGGAAATTTGGGCAAGCCCGGTCGGCCGGTCCATAGGTTTAAAAAAAAATTGACAGTCACCGGGCTTCCCAGGCAGAAGTTTCGAACCGCTTTTCTATTTACCGATTGACCGGATTTCCCAGGATGTACGTTCAAATGCGCTCTGTGTTATCGTTAATTTCAATCATCTACAATTGAAAGCAGACGTCATTGACGTCAAGCGTTACAGATGAATGCGTAAGGTGATTTTCACACAAGGCACAAGGTGATTTTGCACAAGGTGATTTTCAAGCACCTTGCACAATTCTCATTTTGCAATTGCAATCAATTTATCTGCAAGCATTATGTTTGCACGTAACCAAAAATCCAAATCATTTACTGTGTTTTAAAAATAAACGACTTCAATAAAGCTGCTTTATTTTTCTAGTTGTAAGAAATAAAAATACTTTACTTCCTGTCAAAGCTTCGAATTTATTTCTTTTATTCTAATAAAATTTTTATTACTTTGTACTACAGGTCATGCTAAATAATCATAATTTCAGAGATCTTTCAGACAGTGACTTTGCTTTGGGTTACATACAAATGGAACGCTTGCAATTTTGATGACGTAAATTTTGCAAGTTTTTCGCAAATACAGTCGGCAGCAAAAGTATCCAAGCACTAGAAAAATTCCTATGCAAAAAAAGTACACTTAATGCAGTTTTGTTAAATAAATCCTTGTCGAATCCTGTTCTTAGTCAGTCTAAGAACACGATTCGACAAGGATTTATTTAACAAAACAGTGTTAAGTGTGCTTTTTTCACATAGGTCATTTAAAAATTGTTATTGGGATTCAAGAAACTGGTTTTATCAAATGAACCTTACTTCTTTCAGCCACAGACACACATTTTCCTTCGTCATCTTATTCACACATCGTAGGTAAATTTTGTTGTTGACTCCAATTTTCGAAATTGAGTTTTTGCTACATTTATACATTTTGAGGTTCCCAAAATACAAATCATATGTTTTTAGCGTTTGGTCTCTGTGTTTATAATCATCATAAATCAAAAACGTTTATTAGCATGAAGTCTAAACTCGGAGAAAAGAATAAGTAGTTCTTGTACAGTAACTTCCAAAAAGACAGACAGAAAATCAACTCGAAAATATTAGCATTCATCAAACAATGTAGGAAAGTATTTGAAATAGTTAATACTACTAAAAATGCGCTTTCAGCCATTTCCTCTTATATACCGTAATGTATCCGAATCTTTCATGTGATCCGTTAAATTTTTTTTAAATGTTAATCTAACCATAGATCCTTTTGACCATGCTAAAAATAATGCTACTTTCATCCAGTGTGCTGGAGAAAAGAAAAAGAAGCTTTTGCGAAAAAGTTACAGTGGAGGGATTTTTATTGCTTTCATACCACCTAAACTCTACAAACCATAGGACACAAAGCCTTATACACACTAACGTATCTAATTTCTTTTGTTTGTACATGTGCGCAAACTAATAGTGGCATGCATATTATTTTGAATAGTAAACTACCTAAAATTAATTTAAATAGAATATATTAATTAAGGGACATGCTAGAAATATTTACGGAAAATCAAATCGCGAACGCGAATTTACGCATTGTACTCGAATGGACCAAATCAAGCCAAATGTTGGCGAGAATGATTTCGCCTGAGCGGGAGCAGGGTTGCACAAGACCTTGGAGCCTCAGAGATCGAGAAATCTTCTTGACATTTGTTCTGCGCATCTCGTCAGTGGTTTGCGTACGTCATGGAATGTTTACACCACGGAACCAATCAGCTTTGCTGACAAATACGAATTCCGCTTAACTAAACGTATTTGGAAGGATAGTTTGTTTTGTTTGTGTGAGCGATTTGAGAGAAAAATTTTTTATTATTCATTTAAAATATATTTATATTTTTTCAAGTTATTCCTTTTCTTTTAATTTGGATACTTTGAAATTTAATAGATTTTGTTTGATGAATATCTCGCGGGTGTATTGTTTATTTGCTGCAACTCCATTATTGTATCTTTAAGACTACTTTTATTCGCAATATATATATTAATCGTCTTATTATAAAATACTCACCAAAATTTATTGTAAACATATATTAAACTTATAAATTTTAAAATGAAAAATCTACATAGAAGTATTTTTTGAATAAGTTGAATGTATATCTTTTACTTTCATATATAATCTTATCAGTGTGCCTGACATTAATTTAATTTTATTATATAGCTGTTGATTCGTAGTAAGGCAATTCCACGGAAATGTCAACCTGAACGTCAATATTTCAAATTTAACAAAATTTTGAGTGTGATACTTGCATATTTTTAAAGCTTCTAATATATATTTTAGTAGCGTGAAGTTTGAATTATATAAATTGTTTTGTAAAAATGGGTTCGTCCATGTGTTTTCAGATTAGGATATTTAAGAAACGGACTTGCATAAAATGCTTAAGTATGTTGCTTGTTACTTGTACATGTATAATTTTAAATATTTAACTGTTTAATTATGTATATATCTTCTGTTAATTAAAAAGGAAAGAAAGACAGATTAGTTTTGTATTTGATTTAATTAAGGCTTTTTTATTTTGGAAAAGAAAAAAAAAAAGAATGATGATGTAACAATTTTGTCAAAAGTTTACTCTTTAATAATCCTCTTGTAAATATTAATTTTACATATTTACTTAACGTATTTGAAGCTGGATGCTGTTAAATTAAATTAAAAAAGAAGCAGATTACGTTTAGATTATGAATTATCGTTGTTTTATTGAAATACAGTGTAAACAGATAAAAGTAAGCTTAATCGCAAATTTATCATCTACCACTTGTATTTAAATTAATTTTTAATGCAGTATCTATAAATAAAGGTTAATTTGCAGAAAATTATGCATTAAAAAGTTTAAAAGTACTGTGCAAAGCCCTGTTTAAAATATAATCTCTAATATTTATTGAATTAGTTAAAGGCAGGCTATTTTGTGCTACACATGCTTTACAAATTTTTTTGTTTGTAAAATCAACCCATGCCAAGTGTGTTTTAGTTTTAAACATTCAGGAATCATTCCTCGTTTTGAAATAAATAATAAAATGCTCTTAAAAATATTTTATATCTTTTGATTTTGAAAATTGGGCATTTTTTAGCTTAAATAAACACATTATGTTTTATAAGAGATAGAGAAATTTCGGACTCCTCATTTTAAAGAGAATTTCATAAGATTTAATTTGATGTCTACTTTGATTATGTTAGTTAAAAAAAATATTTTTATTTATTTATAAAGATAGTGTTTTGTAAACTTTTTGAAAAAAAAAAAAAAAAAATACTAACAAAAATAACTTAAACTTTTTAATAAGGAATTATGACAAGTTACTGTACATGTAAGAATATAATTATAAATTTTACTTACATGGTAAAAGACCTCATTTTTAAAATTAGTAATCTATAAAAGATGAATACACTTATGGATTTTACTATAGCTGAAGTCGAAGAATCCATAGCCTAGTGTAGGGAAGGGGCCGGCACCTGGAAAACAACTAAACCCCTACACAATGCAGCTATGGAGGAGACTCCAGGTGTCAGGTTGAAAATCAACCGTCAAAGGCCTAATTTTTTTCTTTACAATCTTTTGTTATTATTGTTCTTAAACTTTAAAGAAATTTGTCTGTTAGGTTTAAAACAAACAATAACTGCTAAGCTTACATTGTAAAATACAGAAAAATAACTTTAAAGTAAGCTTTAAATATCAATTTATTCTTTTTAAGATATTTTGTATTTTCTTTTTCCCTCTCTGTTAATAAACACAAGGTCATAGTAAATTTCTACATCATTTGTCATGTTTTTAAACAGTACATGAAAGAAATTAAGTAGTTAGATAATTTAAGTACTTAAGTTAAACTCTTAATAGAAAGTATTGTTAGAGTATAACACATAATTTATTTTAACATTTTTACAGTATATGTTTCATGTATAGAATTATGCAATATACTTAAGTTGTATGAAAAGTATTTTGAACATGAAGGATATTTTATACTAGATATTATTAAAAATCATTGCAAATTCAGTGTAATCATTATAGTAGATATGTATTGATTATCATACTAGTTAATTTTCAATTAAAATATTCTAATATTAAAATAATTAATAAGATAAGATCATTTTTAAGTCTTAATATACATTGTTTTTTTTCTTTCACCTTATTTACTAAGCCTAACTGTGAGTAATTTTTCCCGTGATTATTCTTATTTAAATGTTTATAGAATACTAATTCTTTTTTAATTTGTTAAAGCAATACTGTATATTTTTTTCTCTTACTTGTAACATTTAGTATATAAAATAATACAAAACTTACCTATGGTTTATCTTTCAATCCTGATTTTTGCTCATGTCATTATTGAAAGATTCAAAATGGCTGCTGACCATTATGAATGATGAAATAGCAGTAAGATATGTTTATTTCATTAGACCTGTTTTTAACAGTGCCAATATTTAATGTAATTGATTATTTGAGTTTGAAAGGGAGTGTGAGCTGTGAGATAATATTTGTATCCATCACTGTATTTTTTTTTTTTTTTTTTAAGAGTATTTTAGAGCCCAATGCTTCTCATTTTTAATGTATATTGGGGATTTCATCAAAGGTAAAAACTGTGTGTGAATTAATGCAAGAGCAGAAGAGTAAAAAAAAAAAAAAAAAAAAAAAAAAAATCTGGATTAATGTGAATTGACGATTAGAACGAGACACGCCCACCTACGTCACAACGATGTCACTGGCGTTTGTTTGTGGGCGCAGCGCGGGAAGTTTCGGTTTTGGATAGCTTGATGCTGCTCGTTGATCCTTTGATTTTATAAAAAAAATTAAAAAAAAAAAGACGATGGTGCAACATTGTGCTGTTCCACAATGCAGCAACAACGCTACATTAAAGGGAATTTCGTGTTTTTCATTCCCAAGGGATAGAAATATGCGAAAACAATGGCTTGTAAAAATTCCACGTGATGAACGAAAAAATGTAGAAGTTTCGGATACTATAAGGGAATGCTCAACACATTTTTTGGATACTGATTTTATTACTTCAAAAAATGGAAAACGAAGAAATATGCAGAAAGATGATGTGCCTTCAGTCTTTTCATTTACTTCTCCTAGAAAGTTGAAACGTCGTCGTTCCCTGATAAGAAAGGCATTTGACACTACAAGTGCTGCTTCCTCATCAAACGTAAGTTTATTCCTTTTAGCTTATCTGAGTTAATTCTAGAATGATTTGCTTACATATGTCTTTCTTATAAGTATATACATGTAAATAAAAAATATGGGTCAAAGAAATAGTAGTAGACCAGTTTGATTTTACAGCAGGAATTATCGCTTTAGCATGCAAACTACACAATTTAATTTAAGTTACTATGTAAAAGTTATTTAACTGCGAGAACAGTTACTTAAATCGATAATTAGGCATTTAATTTCCACATATTAGACAGTGTTGTTTAATCAAATAACATATCCCTTTTATATATATATATATACAGTGGCACAAACAATTGAGGATACACCTTACTTTTACTTGATAAATCCAACTTTCAATCGAAATAACACATTAACTAGAAGTGCAAACGTGTTTTTATTTTCACACGTAACAAAAGGGTTAATTTACAGTAAAAATAACGGAAATCAACAAAAAAATATCTAAAATTAAAAATTTCACAAGTATTTGAAATAAACATAGGCAGATCTTTACCTCAAAAAATTAAGGATACACCAATTAAATTTGTGTGACATATCACATACAAAGACAGTGTCAATATTTGGTTGCATGTCCTTTGGCTTTTATAATGTCCTCCAAACGTCTTGGTACCGATTCGACCAATTTTTTGGTGGTATCTGGAGATATTTTATCCCATTCTTCTTGTAACACTTGCTTTAAATGGGCTTTGTTCTTAATTTGGTGTGTTTGGACCGCTGTTTCGAGCATGGCCCACAAATTTTCTATGACATTGATGTCAGGGGACTGTGCTGGTGTGTGCAATTGCTGTTTACAATGAAAAAGACACCACATTTTGACATTACGTGCCGTATGTTTGGGGTCGTTGTCGTGCTGGAATATAAAATTTCCATCTAAACCCAATTTTTTTGCACTTTCTTTAAGATTGTTGTGGAGTATATCTATATAAATCTTATGATCCATTATGCCATCTATAAAAACTAAATTTCCTACCCCATTTGCAGCCATACAACCCCAAACCATGACGGAGCCACCACCATGTTTAACTGTAGGACGTAAATTTTTTGGATCCAAAGCGGTGTTCGGCTTTCTCCAAACGGTGCGACGGCCATCACTACCAAAAATGTTGAATTTTTTTTCATCACTAAATATAACTTTCTTCCAAAAGTTATCTGTCTTCAATTGATGAGTTTTTGCAAACTCTAAACGCTTTTTCTGATTTTGTAAGCTTATGAAAGGTTTCTTTCTAGCTACTCGACTGCTATATCCAGCATGTCTAATCACATTTCTCACAGTTTCAGCACTTACACTTCTGCCTATTATTCGAGAAGTTTCTGCAGCTAGTTTGACTGCACTTAGTTTGGGATCAATCTTGATATCTTTCAAAATTTTTCTTTTGGCTACATCACTCAGAATGCTTTTCCTTCCTCTTCCACTTTTATTTTCAATTAATCCATCGCTTTTAAATCTTCCAATGATTTTCTGGACACACGAGTGGCTTCTACCGACAATTTCAGCTATTTCACGATAAGATTTTCCTTTCTTAAATAACCTTAATATAAATTTTCTTACATCAATACTGGTCTCTCTCCGAGGAGCCATTTTCCATTTAAAATTGCGACTTTAAATTCACATAAACAACTTCAAAAGACAAAAGTAGCTGTCGAAAAAGTATAAGATAAAATTGCCCAAACTTAGGTTATTATAGTAGCAAGCAGAAATAAATCTAGTGGTAGTTAAACAAAAATTTTATTGGTGTATCCTCAATTTTTTGAGGTAAAAATCTGCTTATGTTTATTTCAAATACTTGTGAAATTTTTAATTTTAGATATTTTTTGGTTCATTTTCGTTATTTTTACTGTAAATTAACCCTTTTGTTACGTGTGAAAATAAAAACACGTTTGCACTTCTAGTTAATGTGTTATTTCGATTGAAAGTTGGATTTATCAAGTAAAAGTAAGGTGTATCCTCAATTGTTTGTGCCACTGTATATTACCTTTATAGCAGTTCTTAATGTTAAATTCAGCACAAAAATTTCTACCTTATGGGGAAACATCAATGAGCATATGAACAGTCGATTTTGACATAATATTAAGTGCTATGTAGCGTTAGATTTCAAAATCTTCATTTGTAATAATTTTGTAAATATGCAATTGTTTTTTTTTTTAAATGTATAGGTGTCAGCAGATGAAATTGATATGGAATCTTGTGTTTCTGAAGAAACAAATCTGGGAAATAAGTTAAGAGAGATGGAGGAGAAATTACAAAATACAGAAGAGATATTACAAGCCACTGAAAAAAAATTAGAAGCTACACAAGCAGAGTTAGAAGCTGCACACGTAATGAATGCGCAATTAGAATTTAAAATAAGTGAGTATTTTTAAATATTTTTGAGAAATAATTCTGAGCCTGTAATTATTGATGTGTGTTATAACACATAAATGCTTTCTGTAGATTGTTTTTTTTTTTTTTTTTTTTTTCAATGTCATCAAACTACTTTTTACTTTTATAATTAACATATAGAATATAAGCACTGACACTAATGCCTGATTCATTGTACCTGATTTTTATTTATTTTTTTTAATATAAAACTATGCACTTTCTTAATAAAAAAGTTCTGCTCTAAGACTGTAAACAAATCTCATTAGTGTAACTATATTATTTTTGTTTAAGAGCAGTACACATCCAGGATATCTTTGATCAGTTATTCTGTGTACTTTTCTTTATTTATATTATGAAGATATGAAAATGAGGTAGTATAATTGATTTTAGGACTTTAGTAACAATGTAAGTGAGGACATAAGTGCTATCTACAACTCTTACTAGTATTTCTAATATATATATACACACATTCAGTTGTTATGTTATACATGTGTTTATTACAGTAATCATAAAATACATACAAAGTATATTCATGTTGTAATGGTGTCGTAGTGCTTTCAAATGAGAGATAAAAAGTATCATTAGATGATGTAGAGGCATCTCCAGGTTACCAAGGAAATTTCTATCCATTTATAAAGTAGATGGAGAAAAAGAAGATATTTCAAGAAAATTTCTTTTTTTAGCATACTGTCATTTTATAATACATTGTGCTATAAAGAAGTTTTCTTAGACATTTAATGACAGAGGATTTTGCTTTCTTGGATACTTATAAGAATGAAGATTATCTACCGACTGATGCAGTTTCTGTTAATGCAGGCTTTGGTAAGTTCTTTAAAATTTTCAGATGCTTTGCTGATTAGGTAATTATTAAATTAAAAGTAATATTGTAGTATGACATTATATTTTTTCTTTTTGTGCATTAATTCTTTGGAAATTAGATGTTTATGATTTTGTTACTTTTCTTTATAATATTTAGAATGAGTTTAGGAATTTGTGTGAAAAAGGAGGGAGAAAAAAAGTACTGATGAAATATGTTGTCTAATAAAGCATTGAAAGTATAGAAAAATGTTAAGTGAATTTCTTTACAGCATAAGTTTATTTCAAAACAAACTATGCTAAGAAGAAGTTTTCTTAATACAATCTCTGGAAGAGCTGAATTGGATGAAAAAAGCATAAAAATATCTGAAATGAAGAAAATTTTCCTAACTTATAGCTCATACAATATCGAAAGCTTTCTGATACAGCAAGTTAACATAATGTAAGTAGTAACATTCACATTTTTTTTTTCTTTATCATTTTATACTGAGTTTCTCTTAATCTGTGGAAGTATGATTCATTAACATAATGAAAGTTCTAAAACCTCCTTTTATTTTTATGAAATGTGATGTTATTCTTAATTAGATAGTAATTTCAATTTCTTCTTAAAGTTCGTTTTTAATAAACTTTTTTTTTTTTTTTTTTTTTTTAATACTATATCTGATATTAATGTAATTATTATCTACACTGTGACTAAGAAAAGTTTAATATGTCTTGCAAAAAGTGAAATAAAAAAAATTACTTGTTTGGTTTTCAGAATTTTCTACCCCACATCACTACCAACAGTCAGTAAAGAAATACTGTGTAGCAGTGTATTTTCAACTATTTCATGCTTTAATTAGTGTAAAATTCCAATAGTAACCCTCCACCCAACTATATCTTGCTCTGTGATTTTCAGGTGTTTTCATTTTTCAAAAACCTTCCGTTCTCTTGGATGTTACAATCTGAAGTTTTTCCTAAATATTCAGCTTTTAAAAAATTTGCAATAATATCACACTTTCAAATTTTAACAATTTTTGTTTCTAAAAGTAAAGGGGGTTAAAATCGGAATTTTACGGTATATATATTTGTCACTTTACAATTTGCTTACCTGTTGTAAATAAATAAAAATTCACAACACAATTGAGAGTATATTTTCCAGTATTTACAATGACCGCCTGCAATGTACCTAAATTCTTTTACAGGTCATTGTACACAAAATATTAACTTTTCTATATTTGCAAGATTTTGTTTTGAACCTCCATTAATTTTAAAGATTTTTTTTTTTTTTTTCCTTTAAGAACTGGTTTATGATTTTACTGCATAGATAAGTATGAGGCTGAAACGTGTAAAATTGTTTTATAAAAAGATCAGATGAATTCAGTCTGTAGGAAGAAATATGCACAGTGTGCTTTTAGATTTTACTTAAATTATTATTACATTTGCATTACACTTTCAGACAAATTGTTCAAATAGTAAAATTATAATAGTCGTTACTACATTCTATTAATATAATTAAACAAAAATCCTTTAAAAATTTATATATCTGCCAACTTCTATGCTTTTTGACTACTGAAAACTTTAATAGTGCAAATAGCTTTATTGAAAATTTTAGCTAAGGTGAATTCCCGCTCGGTAGCACCTGCGGTGCTCTCTTCCTGTTTTAGTATCTGAAACAACCTGTTTGCTAACAACTATGCTATGAAAGTTATGATCTTTGGAAATCCTGACGCTAGCAAAGTCTCGCTCAGTGTCACCCGCGGTCCCTTATCCTCATTTTAGAAGTTATAACAGCTTGCTCGTTCATAATGCAAATAGCTTTGAAAATTTTAACTGTAGCAAATTTTCACACACTGATGGCTACGATACCCTTTTACGTTTAATGATTTGAAACAGCCTGTTTTCTCACCGTGTAAAAAAACATTGAAAATTCTAATTGTAGAAAATCCCAAACTGATGGAGCCAGTGGTCTCCTAATCTACTCCCATATAATTTAATCATAATTGGAGATATTGAATTATTAAAATATCAAAGCACCATCTTGCAACAGAGATTTGCAACGTGTACTCTTCAATTCCAATTCAAATAACTTTTTAAATGATATATTACTTATGAAATTATGTTAATTAGAAGCTGAGATACAAAATTAATATAAACATTCTTGTAAAAAGATTTGTGTCTGCCTTTTCTGTGGTTTTCTACAAAACTTGTGTAATTGTGTTCTAAATAATGTTAAAAAATCCTTAATAAGGAATGTAAGCAGAATGTGGGAATTCGAAAGTCTGTAAAATAAAAAATAATAAATGTGATCTAGGTTTTCCATGATTTTCTCTGAAACTCCTGTACTCAATTTAATGGCTTATATCAGATTAAAAGTTCGCAATAAAATTGATGTAAAATATATTTCGAATGATATATTATAAGTAATTTAATTAGAATTAGAGATATTGGAATAAAGGCATTTTGTGTGATTCTTGTTTTGCACTGAAACTCCTGCACGGAATTGTACGGTTTATATCAGTTTAAAAGTAACAATAAAATGTATTTCAAATAATGCATTGTAAGTAATTTAATCATAATTAGAATTGAATTGGAGATATTGAAATTTTAAATATTAAAGTGCCATCTGGTGACAAAGATTTGTAATCTCTATTCTTTAATTCCAATTTAAATAAGTTTTAAATTGACATACTACTTATGAGATTATGTTAATTAGAAGCTGAGATAGAAAGGTAATATAAACATTTTATTAAAAAAATTTGTGTCTGACTTATGTGTGGTTTTCTCCGAAACTTGCATAATTGTGGGCTATATACAGTTAAAAATCCTTTGTACAAAACATGAGTGGAAACCAGAATTCGAAATTCGTAAAATATAAAAAACATTCTGGATTTTCCATAGTTTTCTCCAAAAGTTTCATACTAAGTTTGAACGGCTTATATCCCTTATATAGCAATACAGCTTATATAGCGGCTCCCGGCTCATATAGAAATAGTGTGCAATAAAAGTACTTTAAAATATCTTTCAACTGATGTATTATGTACAATATTAATGAATATCTTTGATATATTTTAGACTCAAAATTGCTAATCTATCAAAGGCAAAATTTAAGAAAAAATATTCGTCTAAAATTTAAGAAAATCCAAATCTGCTTTTTTACAGCCCAGTTCAGAAGAAAAAGAGCATTATTATTCTGTTAAATATAACCTTTGTCTCTTTACATAAACAAATGAAATAAAAATGAATTTAAATAAATATAATGTCTATTTTTTTTTAGTTTTTAACTTTGCTTTTTTAACCTTTTTTTTTTTTTTTTACTTTTTTTAAACTGCAGACAGGTGAGCAATAACGTCAGGTGATTTCGAATTTCTGCTTAAATCGATTTAAAATTGAAAAAATTCAAAATCTGCTTTTTTATTTCTGGTACCTTCTCATATGGTTGAAAAGCAATTATATTCCCGACAGAATAGCCAGCTAATATGTTTGGCACTGAAAAATCGATAAATAAAATAATGAAGTGTTTCCATCTAAATTTCATATTTCAGTTAATAAAAAAAAATTTAATTGTCATGTTGAAACACTGTTTGCAGTCCTGGATTAAGAAAAATCACCCCTATCATTTGGTACCAAATTTTTAAAGATTGGATAGATATTTCAAATTAATTTACTTTCATGGTGCATTGAAAGAAATTTCCTTTATTTATTTTTTTTCACTTCCCAACACAGTTGAAAAATGTTTATCAGTTTAGTTTGTCTGTCTTCGCTCATGCTTTTATATGCAGGATTGCCACCACTCACATTTTTTCCACCATGATTTTTGTATAGAAATATTTGCTTTTTTCAGTCATATAACCATACTACAAAAGATCACTGCTTATAAGTAATGACAAAAAAAAGTATGGCAATTCTGTGTACTCTTGAATAGCCATGAAATTGTAGTAAAATATACTAAGAAAATTGACTACAAAATATTGGCAGCTGTAAAGGACTTGTTGGAAAAGGGGTGCTGACTGATGGCAACAAAGAATAATCAAATACAAATAACTGAAAACAGATTATTTGCAAGTAAAGTATATTTAACCTTACTATTGTAACTATGTCAACTGTAATATTGTAAAAGCTTTACAATTTTTACCATAGGTTTTAATTTAATAAATTTTTATTTTTATTAGCTATGCAAGCTTATAACTAACTAAACCACATTCAATCAAAATAAGTCATTCTCGCTTACTCTACCTAAATATGTTTTTGTTTATTTCAATTGCTCTGACGACAAGAACACACAAACAGCTTGCAATTGTCCAGGGCCAAGGGACTGGGAATAAAGGAGCAGTCAAACCAAAAATAAGTATAGAAAAAAGTAAGAAAAATGAAACTTTTAAAAAAGAGAGCACCCCCCCCCCCCACACACACATACCTTTTTCCACCAAGCACCACAATTTCTTCCACCAAGTTCTGAAACTGCCCATGGGTCCGAAAACAAATAGAGTTTAGACTAAACAGAATGAGGGAAAAAAAATAGTGAGAGAATCTCATAATGAATTTTAAGACAGTGGGACCTATACTTGAGTTCCATTATGACATATAATTTCTGTCACCTTAGTTTTAGAATTTATTGACACAAACCTAAAATATCACCTGTCTATTATTATACTACCTAAATTCAACAAGAAAAAAAAAATAATAATAAATAAGAGAAAATTGAAGAGAAAAAAATTAAATGCACCCAATATTTGGAAAAATAATTTCAACATTATATGTTACAGCTGAACATATTAGAAAAAATGTGTTTAGTGAAACACTTTTAACTAAAAGAATTTTATATTATAAAATTTATAAAAGTACAAGTCATAAGATATTATAATATAGGTGATACTGCACCGTCTATGAAGAATAAATAAAATAAATCACCTTCTTCCTTTTCGGGGCTCCATGCAGGCTAGATAACTTTCTTAAGATTCAAGATAACTTCTTTATAGCACAACATATGATAAAGTAACATCATGCTAATAAAAGAAGTTTTCTTAAAATATATTCGTTTTTCTTCTTCATATAATTCAAGACATCCATCAGAACTGCCAGTCGATTTCAGAATTTCTTTCTTTTCCCAAAATAACAGCAAATTAATCTTGGAATCTATAAGAATGAGAGGAGAAAATTTTGAAATCTCTGAAAATGGCACACATAATTAAGCATGTAATCTATAATAATAAAAGAAGATGTCTGTCTGTCTCTCTGAGCATCTATACGTTCAGCCCCTATTATATCAAAATGCTTAAAGTTTGAGCACACAGGTGTGCTTTTTTTTCACAAAATTAAAACTTTTGGAATGAAGTTTTAAAAATTAGATTTCAGAAAAAATTAACAGTGTATTTCTGTTTCAACAATCACCTTTTTGAATGCTTATCAGTGATAGAAACTGGGAAGGAAAGGGAAGGCATTATATGATGCCTGCTGCAAATATTTTAGGTGCCAAATTGAAATTTCTAGTTGCAATTTCAGAAATTCACTTTTAACATGACTAATCGAGCGATTCTGAGTAAAATAGTATTTTCTGGGGTGGAATGTGCACACAGAAACAGGTGTAATGTGTTTGTTACATAGGTTATTTATACGCATGTGTGGTGAGAGGGTTGCAAATTGCAGTTTTAAGAAAAGATTAAAAGGGATTAAGGAAAACTTTTTCTTTTTTATCTCTGTAAAGGGAGGGATGTAATATGCCCCAAATACGCAGATGTTTAAACAACATATTCCTTGCACAGCAGGGGAAAAATATACAATACAATCATGGAGCTTTCAAAGTTAAACAAAAATAAGTCTTTAAAAAAAGCTAGGTGTCAAATTTGATGACTAGAAAAAATTTTATAGTCGTTAAATGCAATAACTTAGTCATACTTGACAACTAACGACGGCTAATTTCGAACACTGATCCTTATCATTATATTAAATAAGGTGCAAGAATAAAATACTTTATAATTATTTGAAATATTATGTAAAGTATCAATATTTAAATTAATATGAAATAAATAAAAATGATCTGCTCAGTAATATGTAATGTAAGTGGGATGTTCAAGCTTCTGACCTACAAAACCATTAATATAAATTCTACATAATGCTGTATACATTGGTTTTTGATTCATCACATCAAATATAATAACTTGATAATAATAAACATTTCTTAGTAATTTTTTGGTGCAACATTTCGATTATTAAAAACTAAAGAAATAATTAAATAAAATTACATATATGATAGCAAAATTTTAAATGATCCATATACAATACATTGTATTACATACATACCTGTACAGAGAATAAAGTGTCAAGAACTGAATGTTACTAACATAAACAAAGTTGGTTTACTCCAATTTTCGCCATAAATACATAATCAGATTAATAGTTATTAAACATGCAATCGATTAAAACATGCAAAAAGTTACGTTAAATAAAAATAAACATTACTTTGCTTTCAAAAATACAGAATTTTCCGATGAAGCTGTCCACACGTCCTTCACATAGGATGACACAAACAAACTATAACCTTCTCTAAGTAATCGCTGGCTGCCGCAGCCTTCAATAAATTTTGTTATATGTAAATTTTGGAAGGTTTCAAGATTTTTTAATAATTTTCCCCATGTTAATCCAACGTAATTCGAGCAAGACGCCGTTATTATATTAATTCCCGCGTGTATAGCTATGTGGGCAAAAGACTCTCGTGCCCACAAACAAAGATCATATGTTTACCATATGTGCTAAGCCACGCCCCGTTCTAGTCGTCCATTGCTAATGATGCATAATTTTACAGCTCATTTGTATAATTTGAGTTTAATTACATTTAATTGCTTAAAAACGTCTTTTTTTCACTGTCAATCACTGACATAGTTATTGCACTGCAAATTGATGAAACTTTGTATATATAATATATATGTACAAGTTTATTTATCCAATTCCAAGTTTTCTGGTGTTTATCAAAGAAATATAATATAATGTATTTTTGAAGCTTATCAGCAAAATACATAATTTGTTATCAAAATTTTTCGAAAACTCTTTTAAATCATTCTATTGTTGTGAAGGGTTTGTTGAAATTTGCTATATTTTGTGAAAAATGACAGATTTTTCATTTCAATTTTTTTTTTTTCTTTTTTTTTTTTTTTTTTCTTTTTATGAGTGTTTGTTTTCGGACCAAAAATTTTAATGAATTGGCTCCACAAGGCTGCACAAATTTGTTTCAATGTTAAAAATTTTATGTGAGAAAATAAAAAAACATGCAGGGTTCTTGCACTTTAGTTGGAACCCTGTGTATCTATCTAGCTCTTTCTCTCTCTCTCTCTCTATATATATATATATATATATATATATATACACACTATTAACCTACTTTTTTATTTTTTAATATAGTATTATGAATCATTAAGCAATTTTAATCAGCCAAATGATTAGTGATAGAGTAATACTAATTTAAGTTTAGCTATCTATAGGTAATGTAGTAATCTTTGAATACAATGTCATATGTAATATGTCATTTATGGAGTTATTGTTTTTTTCTTTTTTTCATGTACACAGCGAAAATCTATCATGATCTATGGACTCAATTATTTGAAGCGTAACATGCGTTGAATTAAACAGCATACTATATGAAGAAAAGTACTGATACACCATATCATAATTTTTTCTTTTGTGTATGTAATGATTTTTCTTACTTTATTTTATTTATACAACCGTTAAGTGCTTAATGTTCGGAAAGCCTAGTGGAGTCACTGTAGATTTTTTTTTTATTTTGATAAAGTGTCTAAGGGAATGTCCCTCACACACACAAAATTTTCGCTTAAGTTACACCTATGCGTAAACATGTACAAAGGTCATTGTGTTCAGGTATTTTACCTGTTTTTTTTTTTTTTTTTCTAGTAATATATTTTCAGTTTTTTTCGTAGTTAAATTTATATAATAAGACTAAAATATAAATTTCATATGACTGCTAAACCTAATTAAAATTCTTATTTTTTATAATGAGAGGATTGGAGCTCTCTGTAATGAATTATATATGTTTTCTACCTATACGAAAATTTTTTCTCGTCGAAATTTCAGGTATTTTTTTCCTGAATTCACTATCATCCCTGCATATAATAAAGACTGTTACTTACAAGTAGCAGACTTCAGAAGCACATGCTTCTGCAATTTCTTAGGGAGGAAGAGGCATTGTACTTTCCAAAATTTTCTTCCTCACTTTATATAAACAAAAATTAAAAGTTTTTTTTTTTTAATGTTTATATGCTTTTATGGTGTATTGAATGAAAGCATTTTTTTTTTTTCTTCTAACACAGATGAAAAATGTGTTAGAAGCGAGTTAGTTTAGTTGATCTACTAGTGGATGGGAGGAGAGGGGCGACTTACATTTATTAGTAACTAGCAGGCTACGCCCGCTTCACTGGTCACTATTTTTAAATGAATCATTATAATTAATGAACTCTCAAAATTGCATTAATTTTTATCATGTAAAAAAAAAAAAAAAAAAAAAAAAAACTCTGATTGGGAAAAATGTTGCACCGGGTCCCCACTGCCTTCGGCAGCGTAGACCCGTGCACAATGCGCATGCACAAATGCATATACATGAGTGCTGCGCATGCGTATTCCTTCACCACCCTTATGATTTTTCTAAATTCCATGTTATTACTCATAAACCTTAAGAAAAGGAATTAAAAAAAAAAAAAGTCATTTCTCATTGGGTAAAAACTCATACCGGGTCTCCTCTGCCTTCGTCAGCGTAGACCTGTGGGCGCGCAGTGCTCACGAATTCATATATATGCTTGCTGCATGCGCGTATTCCTTCACCACCCTTCCTGTCCCTCCTTAATTTTACACTTTCGAAAATATCCTCATTTGACTCGTAGGCACCCAAAACCTATATATACCAATTTTGAATGGTCTAACTCAATTTCTAATTTTTTGCCCACCTTGAGAACATCTTAAAACATATAAATCAGGTGAAATCTCAAATAATTGCGATTAGCACCTTCTATTGGATAAATTTAATGTAGGTTATTCGATAATTTTAAAGTACTTTAAAATAACTTTCGAATGATGTATTAAAAATAATTTAATCATATTGAGAATTCGAAATATTGAAATTTTAAACTATTGCAGCACCATCTGGCGGTAGAAATTTCTGTAATCTACTGTTCAATTCCAAATCAACAAAGCTTTCAAATAATGTATTACTTATATTTTAATCAGTAGCTGAGATACAAAAGAAAAACCTAATCAGGACACCTTAAAATGTGTAAATCATGTGAAATCTCGAATTCCATTACTTATGGTAGTCGGTTAATGGAAGGTGACAAAAATTTGTGGCGTCTACTCTTGAAATTCATTTCAAATAAGTTTCAAAATGACATATTACTTTTGAAATTATGTTAATTAGAAGCTGAGATACAAAAATGATATAAACACTATTATAAAATGATTTATGTCTGACTTTTTCGTGGTTTTCTCCGAAACTTGCGTAATTCTGTTAAAGTTTGTGCATACAGTACCCCCCCCGGGGGCAAAGTTTCAAGATGGGTATCTTTTGAAAGGTCTCGTCAATACCTTTAAAACGAATGGTCGAACCATAAATCTGTGATAATTTAAAACAAAGTTATCGATTTTTTTTTTTTTTACTTTTAATGAAAAAAAAAAAAAAAAAAAAAAAAAAACAGATTTTTTTTTTTTTTTTTTTTTTTTTTTTTTTTTTTTTAAACGAAATTTAACCAAACTTGGTATTTAGTTGGTCCCTGACATAAACTGGTGCTGATTACATTTGAGGATCAATCGCTCAACAGGTGGCTCTGTGATCTCATGTTTTCTAAATTTTTAACATGGCAATATAGGACAAAATTTCGTATAAATGTACATAATGAGAGTTATTTTTAACTTGTGATTGTAAAATTAATATGAATTATTGATAATAGTAATAGTTAACTAGGAAAAAATTTTTGTGCATGTGGGGGCATCACTTCCCCACCCCCCCCCCGATCGAAAGATGGGTATCTTTCGAAAGATCTCGTCAATACCTTTAACACGTTCGCTGCCGATCCCGCGCCAGCGCGGGATGTGACGTATTGCTTTACAGGTGAAAGTTTACTTTAGGCTGCCGCTTGGCGAAATTTCGAAAATCGCCAAGACGGCGCCATTTCGCATCGTGTTCCGAATAGCAACCTTACACCGGCGGCATACGAAAGCGAGCTTTTCGGCGATCGAACATAAAAAGAAAACGCGTCTTGAAAAAAAAAAAAAAAAAAAATCCGAATAATAATAATACATAGGACAAAAGGAAAATTTTCATAAAATAGAATTAAAAGAAAAAAAAACGAAATAATTATGAATTTATAACTAATCACAAATAAAAAATAAAACTTAGATTATACAATCACACCAAATGTTCCTGAAAAGTGTGGTACTTTAGTAATTGATGATAAGTGTTTAGATGATAGTTTTTTTTATTTCCAATAATTTAACAGCTATAAGTACAGTCGGTAACAAAAGTGTCCGAACACTAGCAAAAATTCCTATGTAAAAAAAGTACACTTCATAAGGTTTTGTTAAATAAATGCTTATCGAATCATGTTTTTACACTGACTAAGAACAGAATTCGACAAGGATTTATTTAACAAAACCGTATGAAGTATACTTTTTTACTTAGGAATTTTAAATTTAAAAGTTTTCAAAAGTTGTTTAAAGTAAATTATTTATCATTAATATTTTATTTATAGTCCTCATTCATTAGAAATGAAAAAATAAATCCGCAACTGGATAATTATAGCAAATTTTAACGATTCTCTATCATAATGGTACTCTGATCTGTTCACTATACCCCTATCTCAAAATGCAATAAATTAGAAAGTATACAAAATTTTGTACTTTAGCAACCAGTATTGGCATGAAATTCAAAAACATGTCTCTAAAATTCAGGACCGTGGTTGCCTAGACGGTAGAGCGCCGGGCTCGGAATTGGAAGATTGCGGGTTCGGTACTCGAGCCTGCCAAAAACCATTGTGTATACTAATGGTGGTTGGTGCTCATAAAATCTGTCGTGCCCGCAATGTTTTCCATGTTCCCATATTAATTATACCTCTGGGTGTCTACGAAGCGAGAGAGTCATCCCTTCCGTGGAGGATCAAAATTGTGATGGCATGTCCCTGGACCACTCTAGGGGACCCAGACCATCGCCAATTGCCCATTGCGCAGCACTAGTGTGACGTAAAATACAATCAACAAACCAACCTCTTAAATTCAAAAGTACCTCTTAAATTCCAACTCTATTCAACCAGCCAAACAGTACTAACGCAAACATCACAAATATTCATATTTCAAAATAGATGGTTGGTTGGGTTTTACGTCACACTAGTGCTGCGCAATGGACAACGGTCGGGGACTCACCCCTCTAAGTGGTCCAGAAACATGCGATCAAAAATTTGATCCTCCATGGAAGGGTATTTCAAAATAGAATACTTTCTCTCTAATAAAACACGTATCATCAATATGCAACCGAAGTGACGGCGTCAGCGAGATATTTTATCTGCTCAGTACAAACGAAACTATTTGCTATGGAAATTTAACTTATTACTCATTAACTCCAGAGTTTGCTTGTAACGAGCAGATGAATTTTTACACGTTTGACGTAATACAGCGTATTGACGTAACACATGACGCAAACAAGCAAAGGTAAACACAAAGCCTATAACATCTGGCGATGTAGCGCTCTTGTGCAACACGTCAAACATATTCGGCGGGTTAAAGGAAAAAAACGTCATTTCAAATTTTAGTCACGTGAAACCGGCAGCGAACGTGTTAAAATGAATGGTTGAACTATAAATCTGTGATAATTTAAAACAAAGTTATCAATTTGTTTTACTTTTAGCAAAAAGAAAAAAAAAATTTTTTTTTTTTCTTTTAGATATTGTTACTGATTGAATATGTATTACTTTTAACAAAAAAAAAAAAAAAAAAAAAAAAAAAAAAAAAAACTGAAAAAAAAATCGTAATTTTTTTTTTTTTTTTTTTTTTTTTTTTTTTAATATTGTTACTGATTAAATATGTATATAGGAAAATATAGAAGAAAGTCTTGTGGTGGCCACAACATACTAGTTTCATATGTATGTATGAAAAGAAATTAGTCTCTATTTTCATTAATGAACTTATTAGTTCAGTAGACAGGTTCAATCCAGTCATTTATCACCTTTAGAATTTTTTTAATTTAAAGTTACGGAAATTGTATATTTCTCCTTATTACTTTTTGATAAGATTGATATCAGTTCGGATTAAATATTTCTTTTTCTTGCCTACAGATTTGTTTCATTATTTTGTTCATTACTTCACAATTAGATCAGTTTTCCTTTTTCTTGCCTACTGATTTGTTTCATTATTTTGTTCATTGCTTCACAATTAAATCAGTTGTGTTTTTCCTTTTATAGAAAGTTAAAATTTTTATAAAGAATGCATTTTAATAGCCGTATTGTTGGTATCACATGCGAGGGGCCCACATGAGGGGTATCACATGCGATATATATAAATTCTTAAGTTTTTTAAATCTTATTTGAACATAGCTCCACTGAAACTCGCGCCCCCCCACCCAGATTTTTTAAAAAGTTGACACCTATGTATTACATAATTTATAAAAAATTATATATTTCCATTTGAAGTAAATCTAAAATACCAGTAAATTACAAAAGATATTTCTGAATTTATAATTTACAAGGTTTTCCCTAACAGTTACTGAAATAGTAATTGCAAAAAAATCTTAAGATCATTAAAGAAAATTTACACACCATCACTGCCAGTTACAGAATCAGATTGCAAAGAAGAAATATTCAGGGTTCCCACTCAATTTCAAGAATAAAATTACCTGACTTTTCCAGATATATTTTTAGAAAATTCCGGGCACAAAATTTGATTTGTGACAAAAAAAAAAAAAAAAAAACTCACAACATAAGACATAACATAGCTTGTGACATAAAAGACAAAATAGTAATGAAACTCGTGACCCATGGGAACTCTATATTCACTTTCAACCAAGGAATAAATAGTTAGAAAATCAGTAAGTATTTGAAATTTCAGAAAAACAAAGTTGTGTTACATAACAAGAAATTAGCACTATTATACAAACAGCAATAAAAAAATAAACGAAATTTTAAGGTTTCGAAACTATCTACTATTGTGAACTTGTGTATACAACTCTTACTATTTGAAAAATTGTAAGAGAATGTGTAAAATGAAATACATTAAATTCTTACGAAGACTATTACAGTATATCCGTTTTTTTTTTTTTTTTTTTTTGAGTATCACTTATATCGGTATAAGGATTTATTATAAATATTTTTAACAAAATCACTAAAATATGTAAAATTCTAAAATTCGCAAACATATCCGGCCTCAATTAGTCAGGTCACATATACTGTATTAATTACAATGCAAATAAAGAAAAGATCAATGAAACAATTCATACTCTAATATTTAGATAAAACTGCAAAAAAAGAATTAAATAGTTTTTTGTTTGCAAACAGTCGTAGTACAGTCACATTTCGTTCCACATGATTTTGTTTTCATTCCTAATAAATATGTAACAATTACTTTACATTACTTTAAATTTCTGTAAAAGATAAAAAACAGTTTACATTATTTATATAATTTATGCTTATCGAATAATACTCAAAACCTAGCTTTGAACTTAAAGAAATTTACAGCCTCAAGACAATATAGTAATATAGAAAATGCAATATCATTACACATGCTCAATTTCAGAATGCAAAATAAATCTGTACCACAGACTAATAATCAATATATCATTATACTTAACTTATACAGTATATATATATATATACAATACAAATATATTTTAAAAACACTTACTTACTGATATAAATATGATTAATTATAATTATTATTATCTTTTACTCGCAGAAGCCAATTCCTTTCTTACCCCATTAATGCGGTAAATAAAGAGTAAAGACATTCGCTGCGGACGCGCACGCGCTCTGATTCCCATTATTAAACATTGCCATATTTTGTAAATCATCAACCTTACGCCAAGGCGTTTTTCGCCAAAATTTGGCTTGATTTGGTCCATTCGAGTACAATGCGTAAATTCGCAACGCGGATGGCGTCTCAATGAATTCGAAAGCTATGCATGATAATTGTAATTTCACCTTATCCCACAAGAGGGCGAGCATTTCATTACAATCGTTGATCAAAGTTTGGAAAAAAAAAAAAAAAAACTTGCATTTTTAGAGTGTTGGAAGCAGATTCACAAAAACACAAAACTGTTTTCTTGAATTTTTGAACTAAAAAATTTGGGACTTTTTTAGGGGATTTTCACAAAAGATTTAGGGACTTTGGGATTTTCAACTTGAATTTAGGCGCTTAAGTTTTTTGGAGTTGCAACCCTGATTAGTGTAGAGAACAGGGCCTTAGACATCTAACTACTTATTTATGAATTCATACAACAGAAAAGTAAATATAAATGTATTTTAAATAATTTTCCTATAAGAGCACAATCTAAACACATATTTACTTATAAATTATAAAAAAAAAAAAAAAAAAAAAAAAAAAAAAAATAGAGGAGATATATTGTGAAAGATTTCACGTGTAAAGTATATTTTTAGTGATTCTGTAAAAATATCTTAACAGATATGTAATCTGTACGACAGAAGAAAAGTGGAATGTATGTGAAATACGTAACAAAATACTTGATGTGAACAGTTGTATAAAAGCATATCTGCATATTTAAAAAAAAAAAAATAAGAAAAGAAGCTTTACATGTGTGAAATATGTTATAAAGCCTTTTCTCGGAACAGTAATCTAGAGACCTACACATTTACTATAAGTAAAAGACATATATATATATGAAATATGTTCCAAAAAATTTTCTTAAAAGAGTTATCTAAATAGCCACGATTTTATAGTCACAAAGGAAAAGTTATACATATGCGAAATATATTCCAAAGAATTTTGTAATAAGTGATCAAAATAAACGTCTTCGCACTCACACGAAGGAAAAGCCATATGTGTGTGAAAAATGTTTGAAATGCTTTTTTGAAATGAGTAATTTAAATACACATATTCCCATTCCCACAAAGAAAAAGCCATATGTCTGCGAAATATGTTCCAAAGAATTTTCTCGAAAGAGTAATTTAAATGGTCATCTTAGCACTCACACGAACGAAAAGCCATATGTGTGTGAAATATGCTCGAAATGCTTTTTGAGAAGGAGTGATTTAAATGTACATCTTCGCTTTCACATAAAGGAAAAGCCATATGTGTGTGAAATATGTTTGAAAGGGTTTTCAAGGACGACTGATTTATACAGACATCTTCGCTCTCACACAAATGAAAAGCCATATGTGTGTGAAATGTGTTCGAAAGGCTTTTCAGATAGGAGTAATTTAAATGTGCATCTTCGCACTCACACTAAGGAAAAGCCGTATGTCTGTGAAATATGTTCGACAGGCTTTTCTGTAAAGAGTCATTTGAATACACATCATCGCACTCACACGAAGGAAAAGCCATATGTGTGTGAAATATGTTCGAAAGGCTTTTCTGTAAAGAGTCAGTTAAATAGACATCTTCACATTCACACGAAGGAAAAGCCGTATGTGTGTGAAATATGTTCCAAAGAATTTTCTCAAAAGAGTAATTTAAATCGTCATCTTCGCACTCACACAAAGAAAAAGCGATATCTGTGAAATATGTTCGAAATGCTTTTCAAGAAGGAATGATTTATATAGACATCTTTGCATTCACACGAAGAAAGAGCCGTGTAAGTGTGACATATTTTCCAAAGGCTTTTCACCAAGAGGATCCTTAAACGTACATCTTCGAAATTATACAAGGGAAAAGCCATGTGTGTGAGAAATATGTTTGAAAGGCTTTTCTGAAAAGAATGATCTAAATAATCATCTAGATATTCACAGAAGGGAATAATCATTTGTGTGTGAAATACATTCTAATAGATTTTTTAAAAGGAACAGCTTAAATTGAAAAGTACATACGCATACGACGGAGAAACATAATGTATGTATAATATACTCGAATGGATTTTCTCAAAAGATTAATCTTAATAGACATACGCGCCATGATGCATAAAAAGAGTAGTAATATGTGTGCGAAGTATGTCTTAATAAATTTTTCAGAAGGAACTGCTAAATATGCATGGACGTTTTCACATAGCAGAAAAGCTATATATATGTGCATGTGTTATAAATACCGTTTTAAAAAAGGGTTATTATAGAGAATCTTCTGTTTGTTTATTTATTTATAACATATACATCAGATTTGTATGCTTCACTTAAAGTTCGCTTGTAAATCTTCGTCAGATAATTACAGGTACCACATGACAGAATTACAATAGGAAGAAATGGAAAAACACGGGCCAGCGCGAGAATCGATAAACGCTCTCCTACGCTCGAAGGTGATTAGCATTGTTGGCGACATAACTACTCGGCCATAGATAGTCTAAGCATCTTCTAACTCATACAAAGAAAAAGCCATAACCATGGCTCCCGCAATAAAGCCCCACGAGACAAAAAAAAAAAAATAAAAAAAAAACACCAAAACGGACAAAAGCTTCGCATACGCTGGAGAAACTCGTATGTGTCGGAATCGTTTGGTTCGGAATGTCGAGTAGTGTCACTCCAAATGAATTTATTCTATTTAGACTTACATACGTCGGAGGGTTTTAGGCGAAAGAAGGGAAAAAAATGTACGGGTACACACAGACTGAAACCCTTGCTCGCTCGCAACTTAAAATGAAAAAAAAAAAAAAAAAGATAAATTTTCTTTACATTTGCGTTAATTTCGCCATGAATCTTATAAACAATGTACCATATATTGCTGGCTGGTGAAAAAATACCTTTGGCTGTTAAACATTTTTAAAAATCTTCACCCCTGTGTATGTATATATACATGTTTGATGATCCCGCAGATTTTTGCAAAAAATGTTTGGTGAAATACGTATATGCGCAGACACCTTTAAATTGTATCAGGCTATGTGAACAACAAAATGAGTGAATATTTCCGTAATGAGCTGCAAAATTAGCTTATATTTTAGTAAATAATTTCGCATTAAATAAATAAAATTATAATAACAAATAAGTAAATAGTAGTGAAAAAATTCCATATTTTAATATTAGGCCACAAAAATAATTGCATATTTCAAACTAAATAGCCTTAAAAAAAAATTCATTTCTATCAATTTGCAGCAAAATAAGCCTATTTTCACTTTCCACACTATCCCATTCTCAAACACACATTTGGACTCTTAGCGGGAAAATGATTGTGCATTTCAATAGCAGGTTTGTTGAAAAACTATTTTCCAATAGTTATTTCATATTTTGGTAAATAATGTTTACCAAAATTATTGCATATTTTTAATTTTCGTTTTGAATGAATTTTCGTTTTTATTGCGCCCTCTTAAATTATATGTGCTACATTTTTTTAACTATTTTCTACCTATTTTTAGGAATTTATTTAAAAGGATGTTAAACGTTTCTATTAAATATTTTAAAATAAATTTTTAAAAGCATTTATGAATTCAATAAATAAATATGGTTGCATGGAAATATATATTTAATATATTACCATAAAACCCTTTTAAAAATTAAATGTCATCCTACCCATACAACACAGTGACATCCAGAGTAAATCTAGAAGCTGTCATATGTGGGATAATACGGCATCCTGTGGACATCACGCAATGGACGTACCTCGGCCAGAGGACATCCAGAGCTGAGCAAAATGTGACACCTAAGCAAATCCAGAGAGCATCATTTTCAGGCAGTCACAGGATGAGTGCAGGATGCTCACAGGTGAGGTAAAATGACTATAGATGATACCTATGAGCATCTAGAAGGGGTCTTTTTTTGATGTTCATACAATGGCTGCAGTTTGTCCACAGGACAGCACAAATTAGACTTGGGGAAATCTTTTTATTTGTATAAATGAATGGAGAATTGTGAATATATTTAATTGGTTTATTATGCAATAAGTAACACATAATCTCAAGTTTATTTCAAATATATTTCTTATTCCCATATGTTTATATACAAACATAAGAGAATAAAAAATATATTTGAAAAAAACTACATAAAAAATAAAACAATATACTATATTTTAAAATTTAGTATATTTTATTTTTTTGACAGATTTGAGAATATATATATTAAAAATTATTGTACAATAAACATGCTATAAAAAGATTTTTGTAGTTTTCCATTTATTTGCTATCAAAAGCTTATATTAGCATTGTACATCTATAGGAAGTGAAAATAAATATTTGTAATTTTAAATATTTTGCTTCAATCAAGGTTGCCAAGGAGAGATTTGGTGATCCCCCCCCCCCCCCCAATCTAAACATTTTAGACTTTTATTGAATTTAGTTGTTAACTGATTGCATTATTTGAGAAATGACAAGGAACTTTGCCATTTAATGCCAAATTACAAAAAAAAAAAAAAAAAAAAAAAAAAGAATGACCAGTCTAAAGGTCAAATTATTGTATTGTGATTTTCTTTTTGACTGAACACGTGTGACTAAGGTTAATTCAGACTTAAAACATTCAGCAGTTCCATTGCAGTTTCCTTTGGTGTGGTTTTTTAATAGCTATTACCGTCAAGACGTGTTAGGACAGTTTTCAACTGTGACAACTTTTACTGCCACCTTTGGCGGTGATAATTGTCATGGAAAACTGATTTATTTTGTAAAATTTTTCAAGGAAAACAAAAATGTAGTTGGAAATTCCCCCTTCCACCAAGGACGTACCCAGGGAGGGGGTCCATACCCCTCCCGAAATATAATTTAATATAAGTTAATTTAATAAATAATCCTTCTGAAGTTAAAAATTATTTTATAATAATCATAACTTAAAAAAAGAAAGAAAAAATGTTCATTGTAAGTTTTTTAATCGTACCGTTTGATCAGATTAGTTCTCCTGGGCGGAGGGGATGGAGCATTGGACTCCCACATTACTGACATTTGTAAAATTTATCAAACTGATTTTGTATAGATATTTCTCATACACATGCAACTTTTCAGCTACTTTTCCACCTTTTTCTTTTTTTTTTTTTTTTTTTTTTTTTTTACAATTTATCAGAGGCAGTACTTGCTAACCACTACTGAGTTAATAAATGACATAATTATAAATTATGTGTTTATTCTATTCACATGCTTTCACTCTTCTTCCTTCTTACAAACTCTGAAAAAACTTTTTCTTTTGTGTTATATCCTTCGGAATCTGAGCTTAGCGAAGCGACTCCTAGTTGGAATAGTATTTTAACACAAATTTCTGATATTCTGCCACAGTATTCAAAGCAATTTATTTTTATTTATTTATAAAATTAGTTTTTTTTTTTTTTTTTTCCACAAGTAAATGGAATTAACGGATAGTTTACTTGTATCTATAACGAGCACAGTCAGATCTTTTTCTTCTATGAAAAGTGTAAAGACATTCATTAGAAATAGAACTGCGCATGAAAGACTATCTTGCTGGCATTTCTTTGAATTCATCACAATTTTTAAAATGTACTGTACAAAATGGCCTCAAGACAACAAAGTCTCAATTTGCTTCTGTAATTATATTATTTATGTGTAAGCAATTCCATAAATCTATTTATATAATTTGCAGGAGAGTTGACTATTCCGGTTCGTGCTCGCCTTTATAGCAAGTTACCTTTCATACTTTAGTTAATTTTAAAAAATCTAATTGTCTGATCGATAAGCTGTTTAGTTTGACGGATTCAGAAAACTTGCCTCTATCATTTGGTACCTTAGTTTTGATTAGATTTTTTAAAATTAATTAAAATATGAAAATAATAATCTGGTAATAACTTCAAAATTGGACATTTAAATTTATAATTGTTGCAAAAAAAATTTACCAGTTAATTTTTTTTTCTTTCTTTCTTTTAGCATAAAATGAAATGTGCTTTCACGCGAAAAATAAAAAATTATATGCATATCAAAAAATGAAAATGGAGCAGCAAAAAAAAAAAAAAAAAAAAAAAAAAAATCAATCTTTTAAAATATATTTCAATTTTAGATTTTTTTTTTCTTTCTTTTTCGTTTCGTTTAAATAGTATGTTTTTGGCACGGATGAATTGTGCTTGGCATGAAAGCTAATTCATTCATAATCCATCAAATTAGTAATTCTCAGCATATTTAATTGCAGAACTTAAGCAATGAACCATTTAAGAAACTATACTCTTGTGATTTTCCAGTAAAACTGAATCTTGTGTGAACCTACGGAAAAAAAAGATAATTACGTAACATGTAAACTTTTATTAATCCAATTTTATTTACATCATCCAATTTTATATGACTTATTTACATATTTATATCTGTCTTCTGCATGGCGCAACCATCTTTTAAGAACCTCTTCTATTTGTGCCCTTGAGACATGACTGTTTTCTTTTTCCACAGCATCTGAAAAAAAATTAATAAAAATTTATTATAATAAATAATACAGATGAAGTGCCCTATAAAAAATTTTAACATACTTTGTATATTAATAACAAAATTAACGTTCAACTTCTCAACCTTAAAACTAACGTACTTTATCGAAAACTTTTTTTTTTCTTTCCCCTACCAGAATAATCAGTGAAGTTAACTAGTGAATAGAACGAACCCTATGCTAAATCTGAAACTCACAATCAGAAAGAATTCCCTCTCATTTTCTGTAATTTTTAAGAATTAAAAAGTTAATTTTTATAATTTTTAATAACTCTAATATCAGGAAAAAATTCCCTGAGTTTTCCAGATAATTTTAGAGGCAATATTAACGACATATTACAAGAAATGCTGCTCTAGAGAGGAGAAAATACATCTACTTCCCCTGTATGTCATGTTACGGTCGATTATGATAGAAATTCAAATAGAAATCATTGTTTACATAAATATTTCCACTATACTTAATATCATTTGAATTTTGATATGCAGTTAAACAACAATATAATTTAAGAGAAAGGAAAATGTTTGTTTTTCCAAGTTTTATTATCCATTTTTCCCTGAGTATTTATTCCAGTTTTTCCTTGAAGAGTATAAACCCTGAATATATTATATATATTCTTAAAACATTACTATTATATGTTTACAGCTTGAGCATGAGAAAAATGAGTCAATATTTCTTTTTAGATAAAAAAAGTTATGTAAAAGAAATACGAATATTTTCCAAATGAAGACTTAATAAAAGAAAAAAAAAAAAAAAAAATGAAAAGAGAAGCTTCTTTAAAATGACAGAAGTGAAAAAAAATATATGTATGAAAATAAATTTAGGTTAGAATTAGAAGCTATCATTTTATAAAAATCTTCATTCAAAAACTTATACAGCAAAATTTTCTATACATATCATAGCCCTTAATATACATAACTGGATACATTCATACACATTATATTAATGATTCTGAATCTCTAGATTTCGCTGAAAAATTTATTTATTTATTTTTTTTTTTTTTTCATGACTTACAAGTACAAAAATGGCTTGCAAATTTTGTTCATTTACTCTCATCTTTCTTTTTTTTAAACTATTCTGTTCAAAAGAGATATTGCAGATAGATGGTTGAAATTAAAGGAATTTTTCTAACGTAGTTGAAAAGTAATTACATAATTTCAAAGTGGCATATATATCACCAATATGATATACACTATGTTATGTAGATATAATACATAATAATTATATATATATAATTATTATATTATACATAATAATTATATATATATATAATTATTATATTATGCATAACATATTTATTACGTTTATAATAATACCAAGTGAAAATACGTAAGTGAAAAAATAATAAATTACTTTTAAAAAAGTGAAGAACATTTTTTTTTTTTAGATTTAAAAATCCCCAATAAAATCCACTTGAATGTTTTTTTTTTTTTTTTTTTTTTTTTTTGGGGGGGGGGTTGTGGGCAGGTCTAGGATGCCTATATTACTAGAGTGACGACAGTTCTCAGTGCGCAACCGCTGTGGATGAAATCTTGCGATTTATGAAACGCTCCTAGCTACGACCATTTGAGGTGTGGTTTGATGACGTCACTACCGAAGGAGGAGTTTATGTTGAATGAATCACGATTCCCGAACTATGGATCGGCACTTCGATAGAAAAGGTATTTTCACTTATTTTTCCTGGTAAGCTTATTTTTAAACATTAAATTTCTTAATCTACTCGTTTTATATACATAGAACGATAGAACATCGAAAACAAGCGCGAACGTCCATCTTAATTTAATGGAGACTTGCAATCGACGAATCTATTGTGTAATGTAAAATGTAAATGCAAAACTAAGGTAAACAATAGAAATTACTTACTGCATTCGAGATTTATAGATATGAATTAGTTATACAATTAGATATCAATGTCATTACCTGCTGAAAAACATTGCTAACCATAAATGGTAAAAATAACATGTTCGAAATTTGTTTGCCACGTTTATAAAATTAACGTTGATGTAAATATACATTTGTTTTGTTACGAATATATTCATGTTTTAAAAATAATTTAGCTTTATTTCAGATTTAAAGATTCTGAATAGATAAATTGGGATAAAAAATATCCATGTTTCTTTGCAATAAGAGATAAAATTTGCTTTTGTGTTATCAAAATTTTAATGTAATGTAATTAGTTGCTGCATATAAAGTTTTTATTTGTGCTACTGTTAGTGGCTGTTAATGTTTGAAAGTGTTAGTTATGCAGGCTGTCTGTTTAAATTTTTATAGTTTATTACTTTTATTTCCTTTCTATGTGTGTACAATTATTTATCATTACATATATCTATGCTTAGCTAAGAAAATAAACTTCATTTTTTATTTCACAGAATCCAAACGTTTATTTCAACTGAATTAATATTGCCTTATGTATGTGATTATTAAAAATGTACGTACAAAGGTATTATCGATTCGGTTATTAACAACTTGAAGACTTCATGTAATGAAAGTATCCACCTGCATCTTACGAGGGAAATTCCAGCCACTAAGGGAAAAAAATAGATGCTAACCATAACCTTCAATGGTGAGTTAAAGAGATTCATTAATTTAATTATTATTGAATTAGTATATATTTTTATTATTGAAGAAATAATCTGTTTCTTATCAACTTTATCTCTTAATTATATATGACGTTAATATATAAATCTTGATTTTCATTATGTATTTTATTTGGATATTTGTAAAAAGTAAATAAAATATTTTGAGAACAATCATTTCACATAAATTGATTTGATTTATATTTTTACTGAAATGTGAATTTTGAGGTAAATAACAGAAATATAATGAAAATTTGAATTATTTAGATATTTGTGTTATTGTGGAATTTTCTAGTAGGGGAGAAGGGGGCTAGTGTGGACAAGGGGCTAGTGTAGACAACTTGAATAATTCTGTTATTTACCAATCAAAATTTCTCTGTAAGTTTTTCCAGATTGGCAACACTGATATACACTTCCATGTGTAGTTGCATGACAACACAGTTGATAGTTCAGTAGCAGTTTATAAAAGAAGGTTTTTATGGTGGAAAAGTAAGTTCCTCATTTCTTTTTTAATTATTAAATTGTACTATTTTAATCCATTATTTCAAATAAAAAATTATAGAATGTTGTAAATGAATATATTCAACATATATCTTCATAATGATTTTTGCTGTGCATATTTTAGATTAACCATTATTAAGCCTAAAAAAAAAATGGCTCCATGGGGCTAATGTGGACACATGATGGTGGGGCTACTGTGGACAAGTCCACACTAGCCCCATTCAGCTTTCAGTGATAAAAACATTGATTAATTACAAATATATCACATTTTAAGCTATTTATTTTAATGATAGATTGATTTAAAGTGATAAATTCATTTACAATGAATTCTGTTGAGTTTTGTTTTCACATTTTAGGCATTTATTTACTAAATAAAATTAATTTTTGTAAAGTGATAAATTAATCTACAAAGAATTCAATAGTTTTGATACATTATTATTTTTTTTCTTCAAATTACTAATGCTAGCCTGTAGAATTTTATTTTTATAGCAATTATAAAATAATCTTTTTTTTTTTTTTTTTTTTTTTTTTTAGGCTCCATCATGGTTCGCACATACCAACGTAAAACTGATCGTCCTAACCTGTCTGAAGAAACTATTGAGAAAGCTGTGAAAGATGTAATTTTAAAGAAGAAAAGCATTCGAGAAGTTTCAAAATGTTACAATTTAACAAAGTCTATGCTACATAAAAGAGTAAAAATAGCAGAAAGCCAATGTAAGGAACTCAATTCAGGGTGTAGTATAGACAAAGTTGATATTAAAAGCACTAATGTAATAGGAAGAAATAAATACCGATGTCATCAAGTATTTACAGATGAAGAAGAGCAACTCCTCTGTGATTATTTTTTGACATCTTCGAAAATCCATTATGGATTGACGTTTCTACAAGCAAGAGTATTGGCATTCCAGTATGCTGAAAAACTTAGTAAAGCAATGCCAAGCAATTGGAATACTAATGAATGTGCTGGCATTGATTGGATGCAAGCTTTTATGAAGAGGCATCCGGGGCTCTCCTTACGTAAGCCTGAAAATACGAGTCTATCGAGAGCAACATCATTCAATAAAAAAAATATAGGTGAATTTTTTGACAATCTTCATGCTGTTATGGAAAAATATAAATTCAAACCTGACCATATACTAAATGTTGATGAAACAGGTATCACAACAGTATTACAAAGTCCCAAAGTAATTGCACAAACAGGAAAGAAACAAGTTGGGCAAGCTGTGTCTGGAGAACGTGGTGAATTAGTTTCATTTTGCGGCATTATATCTGCTACTGGGAATACTATCCCTCCCGTTTTTATTTTTCCCAGAGTAAAGTATAAGGATCATTTTCTTTTTGGAGCTCCGACTGGAAGTTTAGGTTTGGCTTCAAAAAGTGGATGGATGACAAAAGAGCTGTTTCCAACTGTTTTGCAACACATAAAAGAACACACAAAATGTGACATTGACAACCCTATTCTATTACTTATTGATAATCACAACTCACACATATCAATTCAAGCTATAACATATGCAAAGGAAAATGGCATTGTTTTACTTTCTTTCCCACCACACTGTTCCCATAAGCTTCAACCACTGGATGTTGCAGTTTATAGTGCATTTAAAGGAGCGTGTAAAGTTGCATTTAATGACTGGTTGCTAAATCATCCCGGTAAAACAATATCTATCTATGACATTCCTTCCTTAGCTGCAAAAGCATATTATAAATCGTTTACACCCACCAACATCATATCGGGATTTGAAAAGCCTGGCATTTTCCCAGTTAATCGATTAGCATTTGGAGATGATGATTTTTTTTGCAGCTATGTTACTGACCGTGAACAACCTGGTACTAGTAAAGATGAAACAGAAGATATCAATAAAACTGAAATAAATGAAGAGTTATTTGAAAATCCTACTGAGTCAAAAATATCCCAGAATCCTCTACAACCAACTACTCCTGAAAGTGTGCGCCCATATCCCAAAGCTGCAATCAGAAAAAAGAAACAGTCATTCATAAGAAAGGGAAAATCTAGAGTTTATACTAGTACGCCTGAGAAAAGAAGGATTGAAGATATGGAAAAAAATAAACTCTCAGAAAAAGAAGAAAAGGGTGAAAGAAAAAAAAGGAAACTTTTTTGCTCAAAGAGATTCAAACTAGTTACAAAAGAAAATACTGCCTCTGATTTGGAAAGTGAGGAATTAGAAGAATTTACATCATCAGAAGTTGAAGAAACAACAAAACTGAAACCTCTTGTTGATACAGACTCGATAGATGTCAACGACTTTGTGATGGTAAGGTTTTTAAAAAAAACCAGTGTTTTGCACTACGTTGGCAGAGTTGAAGCTGTATATGGTACTGTAGATTTTGACATACAGTTCCTTAGAAAAAAAGATGGACAAAGCAGCACTTCTAAGCGGGGTGAATCTTTCTTTTTTCCAGATGTAAAGGATGTATCACAAATCTCAAGAACTGAAATTGTCGCCAAGCTACCATTACCAGAAGTTGCTGGTTGCACATTTCGCACTGCATCTCAGTTGACATTTAATGTGGATTTGTCCAATTATATTGTAAAATAGAATTCAACGAAATACAAGTTATAAAAATATTTTACTAACATGTTGATTTGTCTTTTGAAATAATTCTTTAACATAATGCAGTTAATTATAAATTAATATATTAGCTTAGCACTTTAATTAAAATATGCATTACTAAGGATACATTTATTAAGGATTGTATTGTTTAGGTTAAAATTGATTTCATTACAATTTTATATCTACTTTTATGAGTTGCATTACATTGTCTAATGAGTATTCTAGCTTGTCCACACTAGCCCCATAGCTTGTCCACACTAGCCCCATGACATGGGGTTAGTGTGGACAAAAACAACTGTTTTTAAAAAAAATATTATTAAAAATATATATTGCCTAATAATTTAATATATCAACCAAAATCAAGGCAAAAGTACAAATTATTTAAAAAAAAATACTTGGTGTGTTACAAGAGATATTTAGTATTCTTTTTTGTTAGATTTATAAAAATTGTCCACACTAGCCCCCTTCTCCCCTAGTAATTTGAAAAGTCATAATAACTGCAAACATGGAATATTTTAGAGGTAATTTCTTTATATAAATTTTAATTCCTATTTAATAATATTATTCTATTCAGTGAATTAAAATTAATGTTTAAATAAATATTGTGTAAATAACAGATATTTTGCATTTTAAAGATGTGTGTGTTTGGAACAAGAGTATTTTGAAAGGGGAAGATTATATACAAATGTAAATTAATATTGAAATTATCTGCTGCTTTAAATTATCATACATTATTGTACATGTATTTTGTATTTAAAAGGTGATTTTTTTACATCTGTATAATCTGTCTTTTTTTGTAATGGGCGCTTTGATTTTCATGTGCACAAAGCACTAATACATATGTTACAGTAATTACTGCAGTATGTTATTTGATGCATTTTATGAACATCTCATGCAGAGTGAGGTAGCAGTAACCAATGTTATTTTTTCTTTTTAATGTACATGGAGCGTAGATACATGCATAATAACAACTGCTGCATACTGGGATTTTGTGCATTTATATTGTTCAATCATATATATTTAATAATTTAAATTTTTTATTTAATTGTAGTTGGTTATAATTTTGTTATTTTTACTTTCTTCTATATTCAATGGAAGAAAGTATTGGATTCGTAAAAATTTTCGACCTCTGGTTTTTGATGGATTTACACGTTTTTAGAGCTGTAGAACATGATTTGACCATTTTTAGAAAATGTGTGTGTGACAAAATTTAGTGGCAACTGTATCTCAGGAACTACTGCACAGAATTTCATACTAATTGGTATGTAGTTGCACCTTGACATAAATTAGTGCCTATCAACTTTTGGTAAAAATTGTCTTACAGGTTGAGTTGCCATCCCGCTTTTTCTAAATTTTTAACATGGTGATATAGGACAAAATTTTGTATAAATGTGCATAAAGAGAATTATTTTTTAGTAATCATTATGAAATTTACAAGAATTATTTATAATAGAGATAGTCAACTGGGAAAAAAATTTTGTATGTGTAGGAGCCTCGCCTCCCCCCCTATCCTGGGGGGGGGGGGAAGTCTCCCCTCGAGGGCAGTAAATTTTCAAGATGGGTATCTTTCGAAAGGACTCGTCAATACTTTTAAAAGGAATGGTTGAACTATGAATCTGTGATACTTCAAAACAAAGTTATTGAATTTTTTTATTTTAACTAAAAAAAAAAGGGAATTTTTTTTTTATATATTGTTACTGAGTGAATTTGTATAGGAAAATATAGAAGAAAGTCTTGTGGTGGCCACAACATACTAGTTAAATGAAAATTTCAGTATTTATGTATTAACCGCCTGCCAGAGATTAACTGCTGGCATGTGGTTAATACAAAATATATATTACATATGTATTTCAATATTTATATATATGTTACCGCTAAAGTGCAGAAATCAGATAATCTGCACATTAACTAGAGCGATCCGTTAAAGTAAGGAAAATTGTTTCATTTTTCAAATTACCTAGGTAATCTGCGAATTACCTAGATAATCTGCACATTACCTACTAGGCACTCGTTAAAGTGAAAATAAGATCTCTGTTGTAGTTTTACAGCACGCTGTATTGTATTTATTTTTTTCATTTGGGGGGAAAAAAATAGTTTTCTTTCTTTCTTTCTTTACTTATTTTAATCTGTATGTCTTTTTAATATGAAATATAACTTTAATAGCTTTCAATAAATTCTATTTTATAAATGAATGTTAGAACAGTAACGATTTCTTTTCAAAATAAAAATATTTAACCATTTAAATAAATATTTAAAAAAAGTTTTATTAACAACTTATATTGCTATTACTATTTTTTTTTTTTAAGTTATGCACCAATTTTTAATTAGATAAAGAAATATTAAATTAGACAAATCAGAAGCATTATTTAAGAAGTACTTCAAATAATTAAAACTGCTTTAATAATTTTTAGAACGCATGAAAATTAAAATGACTGTTTTCCAATGCTTTATTAAACTATATTTTGCAGCATACATATATCTGTACAAGTTTAGCAAATATATTAATTTTACAAAAAAAAAAAAACTTTATTAACGTATTTTATATGTGATAAACTACAACGAAATTATCTGAAAAAGCGAACAAAATAAAAATTAAAATGTAATCATGATATATAAAATATATAAAGGAAACTTGAAATTGAAAACAACAACAAAATGTAATGAAATGCTAAAAAATGCATAAAAATTTCATATTAAGTATTTATTAAAGAAAGCCATAATATTGAATGTCATATTTTTCAGAGTTAAAAATTAATACTTTTTTTTTTTTTTTTTTTTTTTTTTTTCAGTAAGTAATAGTAATTTAAATAAATTTTTAAATAAATTAGTTTTAAAAAGTTGTGTTTTAATAGTTTTATTTCGGGAGGAAATAATTACTGTGTTGTAAATTTTAATATTCATAATTGAAAATGAAGTTTCAGGAGATACAGCGTTTAATTAAGATTAGATTTCAATAATAAAATGCAGTGCAGACCCTTATCAAACTTATATTGACAGAATTAAAAAAGAGAAGAAATAAAATCAAAGTTAAAACAATTATAACTTACTTGTTACTTTAAGTTTTGTGTTGGTCATAATGAGAAACCTAGAATAATCATGTCTTCGATGCTCCACATTTTACGTTTACCAATTGTCATAGCGGAAGCGGAGCGGAAAGGATGAAAGTTTTGGTTTGTGTTTGAAGGTCATTCGTGTATCTGTATCACACGACTGTTTGATGTCATAGTGAATGAAAAAAAACTAAGGCTCGAAACAAACATTTGAACTTTAACGACACAGAAGCCGCTAATCTGCAGATTACCTAGTTAAAATGCGGAAAACTCTTGATTCCACACTTTAACGGGTCATTTTAGTTAATCTGCAGATTAGCTAGGTAATCTGCACATTAACGGATTTCGAGCTTTAACGGTAACATATATATTTACATATAATTATCATAGAAGTAATCCTATAAAATATATTGTACTTTCTTACATATTTGTATTTATGCATATGAATAGCCTGCCAATGACATGCAGTTAACACGTAAATACCAAATTTTCTTTAAAAACTGCTTTGTGGTGATTTGTAGGGGCAAAAAAAAAAAAAAAAAAAAAAAGAATTACAGCGTTTTAAATTGGTATTGTTAGTTTTTAAGGCAAGATAAATCGATTGCGGATATTTTCAAGTGTAAAATTATTAGAAGGGACGGGAAGGGGCAAAAATGTAGAAAAGGAGCGGTTGTTTCGGAGAAAATGGCAGAAAACCCAGAATGCCTTTATTCTTTTATATTTTGCAGAGATTCGAATTCTGATACTCCATTCACATTTCATACTATGGATTTTTAATAGTATTTAGCCCGGAATTATGCAAGTTTCGGAGAAAACCACGAAAAAGTCAGACATTATGAAACATCAATTTTTTCACAAAACATTTCATAACTCAAAATCTTTTAAGAGAGAAATCCTTTTTTTTTTTTTTTTTTTCTTCTTTGCATATAGATTTTAAATTTTAATTATGACTAAATTATTTTTAATACATCATAAAGAAGATACTTATACTTTGAAGTACTTTTATATTATCGAAAGTGGAATTCGAGATTTCACCTGTTTTAAGGTGTCCTGATAAGGTTTTATTTTGTATCTCAGATACTAATTAAAATAACTGCACACGGGTTTATGCTGCCGATAGCAGTGGGGAACCAGAGCGACATTTTTCCTGATCAGATTTTTTTTTTTTTTTCACATGATAAAAATTAGTGCAATTTTGAGAATACATTAATTATAGTGATTCATTCAAAAAATAGTGACCAGCGAAACGGGCGAAGCCTGCTAGTATTAAATATAAAGAGTATATCAAATATTTATATAAAATAATAAATAAAATAAAATAATGAACATAAATACTAGATTTTAGTTTTGTATTATTTCAAACTCTAAAATTCATTCATTTAACTCTTAACATAACTGAATTAAGCTACTTTGGTAACTACCCCAGCTACTATTTACATGGTGGTCCAGTTTTAAAAAATTTGCAATAGATGAAACTTTCACAAATCTTGTTTGTTACTTGATGGCAATGCCTGTTAGATCTGCTGGAATTGAGAGAATCTTCTCAAATTTCTCATTTGTGCATCACAAATTGAAAAATCGTTTAGGTTTAGAAACCGCATCAAAATTGTCTTTTGTTATAGAAGACTGAATAGTGTAAACAATGTAAACTTTGATTTTCAATGGCGATAACATTGTAAATGAATTTTTTTTGGTTAACATTTAATTGATTTTCCTATGCATTATCTATTGTATGTCAGTAATTATTTTTATGTCATTTTCTGAGTAGACCCGTGCGCGATGTGCACGCATGAATGCATATATATGAGCGCTGCGCACGCGTATTCCTTCACCACCCTTATGATTTCTCAAAATTCCATGTTATTACTCATAAACTTTTATTCTTAAGAAAAGGAATTAAAAAAAAAAAACATTTCTAATCGGGTAAAAAGTCACACCGGGTCCTCTCTGCTTTCGTCAGCGTAGACCCGTGTGTGCGCAGTGCTCACGAATTCATATATATGCTCGCTGTGCGCACGTATTCCTTCACCACCCTCTCTGTCCCTCCTTAATTTTACACTTTCGAAAATATCCTCATTCGACTCGTAGGCACTCAAAACCTATATATTCCAATTTCGAACGGTCTAACTCAATAATTTTTTGGCCCCCTTGAGTATATCTTAAAACATATAAATCAGGTGAAATCTCGAATTTCGATTAGTGCCCTCTATTGGATAAATTTAATGTAGGTTATTCGATAATATAAAAGTACTTTAAAATAACTTTCGAATGAAGTATTTAAAAAAAATTAATAATATTTAGAATTCAAAATATTGAAATTTTAAAATATTGCAGCGCCATCTGGCGGTAGAAATTTCTGTAATCTACTGTTTAATTTTAAATCAACAAAGCTTTAAAATGATGTATTACTTATGAAATTATTTTAATTAGTAGCTGAGATACAAAAGAAAACCTAATCAGGTCACCTTAAAACGTGTAAATCTGGTGAAATCTCGAATTTCACTTTCGATAATATAAAAGCTCTTTAAAATATCTTTCGAATGATGTATTAAAAATAATTTAATCATATTCAGAATTCGAAATATTGAAATTTTAATATATTACAGCGCCATCTGGCGGTAGAAAAGTCTGTAGGATCTCCTGTTCAATTCCAAATCAACAAAGCTTTCAAATAATGTATTACTATAAAATTATTTTAATTAGTAGCTGAGATACAAAAAAAAAACCTAAACAGAACGCCTTAAAACGTGGAAATAACGTGAAATCTCGAATTCCATTACTTACAGTAGTTGGTTAACGGAAGGTGACAGAAATTTGTGGCGTCTACTCTTGAAATTCAACTCAAATAAGTTTCAAAATGACATATTACTTTTGAAATTATGCTAATTAGAAGCTGAGATACAAAAATGATATAAACACCATTATAAAACGACTTATGTCTGACTTTTTCGCAGTTTTCTCCGAAACTTGCGTAATTCCGGGTTAAATACTGTTAAAAATCAATAGTATGAAATGTGAATGGGGTATCAGAATTCTAAACTCTGCAAAATATAAAAGAATAAAGGCATTCTCGGTTTTCCGTTGTTTTCTACAAAACAACCATTCTTTTTCTACGTTTTTGCCCCTTCTCCCCCATTTCTGTCCCTCTTAATAATTTTACACTTGAAAATATCCGCAATCGATTTATCTTTCCTTAAAACCTAATAATACCAATTTCAAACGCAGTAACTTTTTTTCCCTTCGCCCCCCCCTCCCCCTCAAGCCCTTCCTAATAATTCTACACTTTCAAAAATATTCAGAATCGAATTATCGGGCATTAAAACCAAATATTGCAAAATTTCAACGGCATATCTCAATTTAAAATATGTACTGCAAAATATAAAACAATTTAATCTAATTTTTTTGTTTGTCCACATATTTTCATGGAAATTGAACACTAGTTTTATAATATGCTGTCTAGCCCGAATATTAATTCAAATGTAACATGAATGAAAATTTGAAAATTGCAATTTTCCCCTCCACTATAAATCACGTGACATCTTGATCTGTTACAATCATTTCCTTTTTCATGGCAGACGGTCGTCTGGCATTTGAAATGATGTTGCCACAAAAAATTCATACTTTAGTTAATTTTTAAAAATTTAATTGTTGTACCGATAAGCCGCTTGTACACTTAGATTCAGAAAAAATTCCCCTTTCATTTGGTACCGAAATTGTAACGATCGAACAAATATTTCTAATTTTTTTTTTTTTTTTTTCTGCTTTTAACTCTGTTAAAATATCTTTTTTTATGCAATGGCGGTGAATTCTCATTCATTGAGATCGCTTTGAGATTAGACATGATTCGACATTTTAATTAATATCTCCACAACTAGTTAAAAATTTTAAATTCTGTTTTCAGGAGGCCCTCGGAAAGGCTCCATAGCATCAGTATGTCAATTCTTGTACTTCTGCGTTCAGTAGGGGCTGAACGTATAAAAGAACAGACAGACAAACCTTTCCATTTATTATTATACATATGTCGTTTATTGTATCTTGTTATTTAAAAACATATTTTAAATTACCTTGGATATACTCCGGATAATATATTTTGGGATAAAAACATTTTAGTCAAATTCAAACTCATATGAAGCATCTTTTAATATCCTAATGATAATTTTTTAACTTTACAGAGTTAGATATTCTTTTTTTTTTTTAACAAGGACTACAAATATGAAATCTGTTCCTCGAGTATCCTTCGTTATTTTGAGAAATAAGCAGGAAAGAATTGAAAATTGAAGCTGTGGGGCATTTTTGCAACTTAAAATGAAAATAATGAAATTATTTCCTAACTGTATATTAGAAATATACATATAGAGTGTTATATATTGCCCTAAATTAACTAAAAAATTCAATAGTGAAAGTTATAAGCATTAGAAAAAGTATGTACTAGATTTTTTATAAAAAACAATTATCAAAAAAGTCGTCGTCAAATAGTGAAAAAAATTTAAATGTCGCCAAAGGGAATCATACTAAATCTGTAGCACAAAGTGGTCTAGATATAACAAATTTTCTTCTATTCTTAAAAAATAAGTTACTGATTTTTAACACATTTTATTTTGTCGTATTATTTTTTAAATGCTATTAAATGTTATGTTGTTCTATCCAGCATTGGATATGGGGATTTCTATAATATTTTTCTGCTTTTGTCTTATGAAATGCACTATTTATATTCATATTTATTGCATGGAAAAGCAGCAAAGAGGTAGGAAGAACCCCGCAGGTGTTAATAAAGCAAAGTGAGTCAAGGATTGGTGAGTGGAGTGAGGAGGCAGGGAACCCCCCCCCCCCCAGTTATGTTTAAAAAAAATAATAAACACATTTGATACTAGGTTTTTTATGCAGTTAATCATCCCCCCCCACACACACACACACAAAAACAAAAGTGTGGACAAATCTAAAATCCTGGTTGAAAGTGCTTGAAAATTTCCTGGGAAGTGGTTGAAATGAAAAGTACTTGATAACTCCTTGAATTTTTTTTACTCCTAAGTGTATGAACCACGGAATAGTTACTATTTATTTAAATCAAATTGAAGTGTAAAGGTTGATATTTTCTATTTATTATGAACTATGCGAAAAATACCAGAGCTGGGAATCGAACCTGGGCACCTCCGTTTAACACAATGATGCTCTACCACTGAGCTACCATGGCTGACCTGATATATCTGCGTTTGCAGACTCGGTGACTTTCCCAACGAATATTAAGCGAGAAGTGCCTAGCTGGTTGTCAGCCAGGGTAGCTCAGTTGTAGAGCATCCATGCGTTAAGTGAAGGTGCCCGGGTTCGATTCCCGGCTTTGGTATTTTTTGCATAGTTGGTAATAAATAAAAATATCAACCTTTACACTCCAATTTGATTTAAATAAATATTCACGGTTGATGAATTCACGAATAAAAATTTCTAAATAGTTACTATTTAGTTTAAAGGATATTTGGTATTCAGCTGAAGTTAGTATTTCGTTGGCCGAATATTCGGTATTTGGCCAAAACTGATATTTGGTGCATCCCTAATATGTACTTTGGTGGGATTTTATTATTACTAACTTATCCAACTGGGAAGCGGGGAGTAAAAAGTGCATAAGTCGTTGCCAAAGGCATAGCTGCCAACCTTTGAGAATCAAAATTAGAGAGATTTTGTATCCGACATAATTTATGCCATAAATAGAATTTTAATAGTATAGTAATTGTTGGAAATAGAAGGAGCAAATAAAAGGGAAATTTTACAGTATCTAGAGACTTTCTTCTTATTGCAAATACATATGAATAAAATAATAATAATAAATAAATAAAACATACTAAATTTAAAATACTGCTAGATTATACTAAATTCTAACCATACTGAAACAATTTTTTTACATGCATACATTGATTTGGCGAAATGTTTCTGACCTGAAAAACCTATTAATTTTTTCCACATGTTTCCACATCCTATAGATATGACATGTAAATATTTAATTTAATTGTGGAAAAATAAATAGATTGATTAAGATCAGCAATAAAGTCTAAAAATAATTACATATGTTAGTAATGTTCACTTTTATTGCTTTATAGATTTTAGAGTTGCTCACTTTCCAGAGATTGGAAAAGGAGGAGGGATAGAAAAATAATTACAGAGTAAGAAATATTAAACTCTTTCAATTCTACTTCTAGAATTTAATAAAACAACTTTTAAATTAATATTATCATTTATGTTACAGATACATAAAGATTGGGAAATAAAAGACTTCTGCTGAACACTTGATTGCCGATTGTTAGTTGGAGATAAATTTGAAGGTGGGGGGAGGAAATAATTAAATGAGCAAGAAATATTTAATAATACTATTTCTTTACAGGTTCTAGAATCTCATAAAATATGTTTCAAACGAATATTGACATTTATGTTGTAGATGGTACAAGACTGGAAATTGGGAGCTTTCATAGAACATTTGATCACCGATCGTTCTATTTTTAAAATGAACGATATCCGTGACTTTTTTAAAGATTGAAGAAATAAATTCACGGAATTCTGCAAATTAGACAAAAATAAATAAATAATAAATAAAATAAAATAATAATGAAAAAAAAAATAATAATGAGCATAACTGAGTTTTTTTTTTTTTTTTTTTCTAGCAAATACAGTGCAGCATTACAAAATGGGTTTGGAATTTCATTGCTTGATTTGGGTTGTTAAAATAACAATAAGTAGCACAACATCTACAAAATTTTAGGAATTTAAGACAACTTATAATTAGGGTCTTTTAGGACATTTTTTAATTTTTTCAGGAATTTCAAAAAGTCACAAGTAACATGCAATACACTATGTTTCATAAAAATAAGATCATCATAATTTTATGAAAAATAAATATTTACTAATGAAATTGAGATAGAACTTTCAATATGAAATTCAGTGTACACATTTTTCCACAAGATACCAGGTAAGATTTTTTTTTTACCTTTTAGTTATACAAACACATTTCAAGATAAAATATTTTAATGCACATTAAAAAGGAGGAGGCTAAGGCTGGCTTTTTTAACGTTATCATAAAAAGCATGAAAGTATTTTTATGACAATCTTTTTTAATCTGGATATTAATGAATCATTTTATTTATGTAAGTGACTAAATAAATGTAAATAAATAAGTAAGCCAACCAAAATACAGGATTAATAAAATATGGTATATTTATGTTTAATGGAAAATACCGCTTCAACTAATATATGTGATAATTACAGTGCAATAATTACTACATATTTCAAAAATTTAATACAGTTAATCTGAACAACTTTGTGCTGTAGAAATAAGAATTTTTAAGAAATTCAATAAAACCGCTTTACTCAAATTAACGTTTTATTTTGTATTTGTAAGTGTTAGCGATAGTCACGGATTAGGAGATCCTAATCCGTGGCGATAGTCTACGAAGACGGAGCCACAGATTAGCCATGTTTGTGTTGATTTGATAGATTCATGAAAAGAACGATTCATTGAATTGTCAGCTTTGGCTCCTCCTACAGTAATTACGTCTGACCAATCGCTGCCTTGTATTTGCTTAATCTTCGTCGCTGAAATTGTTTCATAAATCGCTGAAATCTTGGGTTGCTTGCCTGAGCTATGAGTGGGGTTGATTCTTTCTAGATATGACCTTTAACTTACATTGGTGAAAATACGCTTCTGGTGAACATTTACTTTTCTGGCGGGATATTTAATTTTCTTAGAAGTAAAAAAGACTTAATCTATTCATAATTTGCTTAAATTCTATTGTAATTAAGCATTTTCTTTACACTATATTATTTTTTGTTTTGTCAAATAACAAGTTATCAATAGACTTAAATTGCCAAATTTATAAAAAGAAAAAAAAAAAAAAATTGCTCTTAGAAATACAAGTTTACGACTTTTAACAATTTTATTTAACAATAATTTTTATTTTTTCAGTGTGCTAATTTTCGACTTATTATTATTATTATTAAGCCATTATTTTTAGCTTAGATTTTTAAAAATCAAAAACATTATACTGAACTAAAGAAATTTTTTGTTCATGTTTTTTGTTTTGTTAGCTAAGGGAAATTTTTCATTTAAGAATTTATAATGCATCCCGGTTTAATTTCATTATTTTTTATTTTGTAGCACAAAAATTCTTTTAAATAAACTTTAACATTTTTTCCTTCATAAGTTTAATTTTTGAAATAATAAGAATGTAAGAATAAATTGGTCATTTCTAATTCTTTACAGATTTTTTTTGCATTTTGATATTATGTTTACGATTTAACAGGGGGAGGGAGGGGGGGGAGCAAGATTTCGAAAAACAACAAGAACTCAGATAAAAAAGTTTTTGCATTTGCAACAAATTTAAATTGGGGATGTACTTTTACATATTTTTACACTTTAAATAAAATTTACGTTTATTATTATTATTATTGTTGTTGTTACTATTTATGTATATATAAATATTTACACAGTAACAAATGACAAATAATAATGATAATTTAAATGCTCAGATTAAACTATTGGTCATTGTAATTCAGTCCCCTTTAGTAGCTGTCATATCATTCTATTAGTTATCAAGCTGTAATTTTTTTTTTCTTTCTTACTGTGTTTATCAAGAGGCAACCTTTCTAACAATTTTTTAAAAGTTGGGTTAAACAGATTTGTTTTGAAAAATTACCGTTTTTTTTTTTTTTTTTTTTTTTTTTTTTTTAATGATAATAATAAATATTTCTTTAAATAATCATAGTATATCATAATTCATAAAGTAATACTTTTTTAATAATATTAAAGTAAAAAAAAAAAAAAAAAAAGTCTGCAGTGAATCCACTAGACTTTCCGAACATTTAGTAGTTACAAACTATTAAAATAAATTTGAATCATAAAATATTTCAGCAAATAAACAAAATTAATGGGTGAATGGAGAGTTTAAGTCGAATGAGTATGCTAGAATCCAAGACTTATAGGTAGAATGCCCTCCGCATGAGACTTTCTAAGGGTTTTTTGCCCGTATTTAATAAACAAATGTGAAAACCGCAATAAAATATTTGAGTATTCTGGACCAAGCTCCTATGAAAAACGCACAGTAGTATATTATTATTATTTTGTGTGTGTGTGTGTGCATCCCTGTAAAAGAATTTAAATGGTAAATACATTATTTCAATCAACTGTCATTCTCTAGAAAAAATCCTTGCTCTCTTATTATTAAATTTTGGACAGTTATCTATATTAGATTTAATCATCACAGATTAGATATTACAGATTTAATTCATACTCAATGTAAAGCTTTCTAGGGGAGAAATAATATGTCTTTAGCATATTAATTCCCACCACAAAATAAATGTTTTAACAAACAGTTACAAAGAAACACCTTTTGTAAAGTATTTAAGTATATTTATAAATTTAATACTTTCAAAACTCAATATTTTCAGAAAAACAAAACTAATGAATTAATTTTTATTTATTTTATTTTTATCTTTATTTTCAAAATAGTAAATAACTATTAATTTTATTGAAGACAATAAATATAAATTCGTAATTAGTCAGACGTAATAAATAAAAAACAATTTATATATAATATTCCTTAGTACAGTACATAATCTTTCACATAAACACACACAGATAAACACTTATACAGGTTTTAGTCTTCTCTAAGAAAAGATGTCAAAACACCGGCGAAGAATCTCTCGCCAAATACCATGCTAAATATCGCCAAAAGTTTCTACTTTCATATATCAAGAAAATCATTATTTTTTAAATTTAAAATAACACAAATATAGGACAAAAGTAATATATTTAATAAATAAGATGATTACAGATCAGTTATGACAGAAATCATACAGTATTTTTTCTATTTATATTTATTTATAAGCTATGAAACAGGCTAATAAAAGAACCTCCCACTCATGTTCATCAATAAAGTCAATAAAACATATTATTAATTAACATTATTCAGTATTTTTTTTTTTTTTTTTTTTTTACAATTAATCTTTCGTAATGAATTTCTAAAAAAAAAAAGAAAAAACAAACTTACTTAATATCAAGAGAAAAAAATGCTTTTTTCGACGTATGCGAAACTCTCAATGTAAAACCTATGGAGCATCATCCAAGAATCGCCCCAGGCGGCTGATGGTCAGTCTCGTCCAATGAGAATCTGTCACAGATCTGTCGCCACTCTTATCTTATGGAGGCACCCTAGGCAGGTCCGAAGTCCTGGAAAAAAAGAAAGATGAGAATAAAATTACAAGCCATTTTTGTACGTCTTTTCTTTTTTTTAAGTATTAGTTTGCCTAAAATTCTACAGATTTAACAACAAATATTAAATATAGAACAAATATAATACACTGACTTTGTAAGGTTTGCTACGGGTAAAAAATAAAGTTCTTTTGTTGCCCCTCGCAAATTTCAAATTCATAAAAACAACCTTTTAAAAAGAATTTTATAAAAAATTATCTTTTTATAAAAATTTTCCCTGTTTCCTGAAATATTTTTAATTATTACCTATAACTTGGTTCAATGAAACATGAACTTGATAATAAACATTTATATAAGAACAACTAAAAGTGGAAAGTGTTACTTTTTTTTTTTTTTTTTTTTTTTTTTTTTTTTTTTTTTTACTAAAATTGTACCAATACACTAAAAAAAAAAATCAAATAAAATATGAGTAAAATATGTCAGTATCGATATTATCAAAAATTTTGTTAAGACCACCTCATTCAAAAAATGCGCTACTTCACCAGAGATAGTAAACGTAGCCAGTGGAATGTTGCACGACGATTTATTCTAAATGATACAAAAAGGCGCGGTGTTGGTGATTTTCGCCAAACATGCCAAGCAGCACCTGCAAGCAATTTTTCTGCAGTAACGCCTTGATCTTGGGAAAGCGGGGGTTAATTACATGAAAATTTCTACATTTTATATTTTAAAATAATTTTATTTATAATTTCATAATAAAAATATAAGTAATTTAAAATAATAAGAATTTTAACAAATTTTTCAATTCAAGTATTAATATAATTTGCAACATAACATGTTTACATTTGTTTCATTTGAAAAATTGATGTTTTTTAATATTTTCAATTGTTGTAAATCATTTTTAATTTTCTCTCCTGCTATTTTTTTTTTTTTTTTTTTTTTTTTTTTTTTACATATATACTACATGCATGTGAATGGATGATTTTGTTGATATTTGTTTCACACATTTAAATGCAACCATATAAACTTAGATTAGAGATTTAGATTGTCAAAGAAACTATTAAATTGGTATTTTGTATAATGACTTAATATTCTTTATCATACGTATTATTTTGCAGTTTACTGTATTTTTCTACTACTAATTAAGAAAATTTAGCAAAATAAAATATTCTGTGTAAGTTGACAAATAGGTCAAATAGTATAACTATTGTCTTATAATAATTACTGCACAAAATATAACAAATTGGTACACACATCATTAGAATGTCTTGATGAAAGCTGGCAATTATTAAGCATTAAGAATTTAAATAAAAATGAAAATAAGATCTGAAAAAAAAAAAAAAAAAAAAAAAAAAAGACTGGAAATACAAAACTTTTTCCTTGTACAATAATAAACGCGTTTGACATTGAGTGAAATATATTCGAAAATAAACAGTTTAAATATAAATTTTTATTACAATATGATGTATGATGAATAAATCTTGCATATTTTTATAAAGATAATGAAAATGGGAAACTACTGTTTTATCTTAAGCTGAACAATGTTAGAGTCACGATTTGGCGAATACTGCGTACAATAAAAGTTACATGATAAATAGTAGTACGTACACAAACACACACAGAAATAAATAAGAAAAATAAAAGTAAAATAAACCTTCATACACTGAAATGATTTTTTTTTTCCAAAGTATACACAAACACGCGTACTTAAATTGGAATATTTTGATAGATTTTACAAAACGTCTTTTCACAAATAACATAAGGCAGTTAAAGAAAATTTTTGCGAAATTAAGTTTTAACAGTTTTACTGAATAAATATTGCAAATAAACAACAACAAAAAAAAAAAAAAAAAAAAGGGTCACGATCATGAATATTAACCCTAATGTTATTCATGATACATTTAAAAACATTTGATTTATTACAGCAAATTCAGACAAATTATTTTCTTTGAATGGAATTCAAAAATTTACTTACATGAAACAAATCAATGTCATCTTTTATTACACAGGAAGTAGATACACATACAATGAGATATAATAGTAATGATAACGAACAAGAATTAGAGTAATGGCCGACATGACCATCACGCGAGTAATACCGACCGTTGCCAATACATATGTTCTCTCTCCTGCCGCCAGTGGACGGCCTCCAGGGAGCTAGTGTGCTTAGATCCCGCATATATCATCCTTCGGCTGCCTTTTTATGCTTCGTTCGGGATATAACCAATTTAGTTTGCTTAGATCCTGCATATGTCATCCTCAGGCTGGTTTTTTATGGTTTGTACGGGATATGACCACTTTAGGTTTTGTAGGATCATTATGGGACATCCAGAGGTGGATTTTGGTTGTATGGGTAGATATCTTACAATAAGAAAATCTTTGTAATAATCAATATTCAGGAGGGAAAAGTAAATGATAAATAAACAATTAAAGCATTACATTACTTTTTAAATGCCCCAATTTAAGCAATTTATGAATATGTTAAAATAAATACCTGGTTTATTTAACAATGTATTTATGTATTGATTATTATTATTTTATTAAAAATAATTTGTAATTTTAAACGTTTAAAAAAATAATTAGAAATTTATATTATTTACTTTTATGGAAGATTACTATTTGTTTAAATTTACGTCAAAATATAGTAAATACCTGTTTATTTGTAAAAAATTATATTTTGCATGAAATAGTTTTAAGTTTAAATAAAAAAAAATTTTAATAAAATTATAGTAAACTCATTACTATTTTACATTTTAACTTGTTTGTTTTTAATTCATATCAAGTTGCTTATATTCATGATTCTTTAATCGAAGAAAATCCTAATATATTTTATCACAATTCACTCTTCAATAAAGTTTCACTAATAATTCGTTTTTAAATTAAAATAATAATAATAATAATAATAATAAATGAAATAAATAAATAAATAAATAAATAAATAAATAAATAAAGTCTTTTCTTTCTTTCTTACGAAAAACTGTATACTTTTATATAGACGTTTAAAGTTTTAAACATTCTTTATTCGTGTTTGTATATTTGAATTTTAAATAAAACATTTTTTCTGAAAAAATATTTAAATTCATTGATTAAAAAGTGTAAGAACATAAAAGAATTAAAACATAAAATTTTAAAACATAAAGTTTTAAAACGTATGTCATTGAGAAGGAATTCCATAAATCTTCAAGAGTGTTAAAGAGCGGAAGGCAGACGGTTAAATCGAAGATTACTAAAACTATATGGAATTGAAGATATTGTTTATAGTTATAATGTTAGTTATAGTTTATAGTTATAATACAATTTATTAAATTACACTGCACATGGGCTACATTATTTCGTCATATAACTGATAACATAAATGAAACAATTATATATATATATATATATGTGTGTGTGTAATTTGAAAGCAGTAAATTATTCGCAATTAAAAACTAGTATGCTGTGGCCATCACAAGACTTTCTTCTATATTTTGCTATACAAATTCACTAAGGGCAAATTATTTATTCAAATTATAATTTATTAAAAAAAAAAAAATTATAACACGATTACAGCAAATAATTTTCATCTTAGAGTAAACTAACACTAAATATCCAAAGAAAGACAATTTTATTATCTATAAATAATACCTTAAAAGATGCGTTTTTATAATTATTATCTTGCACATGAAGTTTCGTACAGTTATATGTCATAGAATTTGAGATATAGCCTTACCGTTATCGAGAAAATTTGCAGTATAGCAAAGCTATCTATTGCCCGGTAAGCATCCAACTTGAATCTGCATAATGTCTCATAATGGTCTTCTCACATATTAAGTTTTGTTTGATAATACACAATCGAACCTGAGATGTAGCCTTTCCTTAAATTGCAGAAATTGCTGTTTAGCTGCGCCACCTGTTGAGCGGACTTGCTCAGCGACTGACACCAAAAGTTTACGTGTACTAATGTATGTCAAGGTGCATCTACATATAAATTTATATGCAATTCTGTGCAATAGTTCCAGAGATATAGCCTTCCCTTAAATTGCGGAAATCGCTGTGTAGCAACGCCACCTGTTGGCCGATAAGCATTCAAATTGAATCAGTATAATGTCTCATAATTGCCTTCTTATATATCAGATTTTGTTTGATTATACGCAACAGAACCTGAGATATAGCCTCCCCATAAATTACGGAAATCGCTGTATAGCAGCGTCATCTGTTGAGCAGTTGACACCAAAAGTTGATAGGCACTAATTTAGGTCAAGGTGCATCTACATAAATTTACATGCAATTTTGAGCAGTAGTTCCGGAGATAGAGTTGCCACAAAATTTTTGTCAGACACACAGACAGACAGAAAGACATTTTCTAAAAATGGTAAGATCGTGTTCTAGATCTCTCAAAACATGTAAATCCGTGAAAAACTGGAAGTCGAAATTTTTTTCGAATCCAATACTTTCTTCTGTTCAACATAGAAGAAAGTAACAAATGAATCATGAATGATTTAGTTTAAATTAACTCTAGTTATACCATTTTTAATGCTCGCAAAACACATATATTTAATAATGAAAGACTTTGAAATACTACATATGAACTATCATTAAATCAACATACAACTGAAATAGTTACATAGATAAAATGGAAAAGAATATTACGGTGGCTATAATTTCATAGCTGATCAAAAAAGGAATATTTAATAATAAGTTAGCAACCAGAATGTACATTCAAGTAACATTTATTATTATTATTACATTTTAATCCCGAAATTTTACTTATTTCGCTAGTATTGAAAGAAATCATATTGTTACTTTCATTCTTGTCTTGCTTATAGCTACCGATATTTTTTAGAAATTAGGAAAGGATAACGAATTAGATGAAATGAAAACTACATCTGTAATTATAATCAATCATAAAATCAATCAATGAAACAAGTAGTAAGTAGTAAAAAATAGTCATGTACAATTTTCCAAACATATGTTAAATTACTACTAATCTTATGCATTATGAAAACTTCATATTAGATTTAAATATAATTTTAAAATAAATCAAACAAATTTAAGTAAGTAAATGCATACACGTATTTAAGAATTATCAAAAAAAAAAAAAAAAAAAAAAAGCATTTACCTTATTGGTAATGAATCCAAATTTCTGTAATTATCCAAAGAAAAAGTATAAGTGGTGCAATAAAAATGTCCATCGTCCACCAAACTGAACGGAAGATATACTGGAGTGTAAGTTGGTAGCGCAGGTGATGGAAGCACCAGGTGGGACCTCGGTTGATGACGTCAATCGAGGCGCGAATTTTTGTTCTAAGGCTTTGTATTAATCGAGCAGGTGTTGGTTGAACCCGTTTTTTCTTAGATGCATATTTCCAGGGCTGAAGCGTCAAGCCCGTTTACGAGTAATTCTACATTTCACTTCCCTCCTTTCGCAGAGAAATGTGGGCTGGACAGATAAGAATAGTTTTCGAGGAAATATAATTAATTCCCAACCAGATCCCTGAGGTTGTATGTTTATCAATAGTCATGTATATTTTGAAATTAATCCTACAGTTGAAAGATAACTTTTACTTCTTTGCTTTTAAACAAGTTTACAAGATTTCTTTTGAAATGAAATAAATATTTCTCCATGCTGGAAATAAAATTTAAATGTTGCAATGATAAATGTAATTGAGTTTTCTATATGTGGGCGTGAAAGCTGATGTTACGTTAAAATAATGGTTATTATATTAATAAAACAATGTAATCTTATGATTTCAATCACTTATTATAGCTCCCCTTTAATAATTTTCAGTGCAAAATCATTTATAATTATATAACCTTTTATTTATTTAAGTAAATTGTAAGTTAAACTATAATTCAAATGAAATTGTTTATAGATAACGACAGAGTTGTTTCTGCCTTTCAATTCAGCCTTTGATAAATTATAATTCTGTGTAATATGTATTATGAATAAGTATATTGCAGGCCAGTACTAGAAATGAAAGTGTCAAAATGTATAATTATTATTATTATTTTTATATATAAGGGTGAGGGGGGAAAAGGACAAAAAAAGAAAAGAAAAAATTAATATTGTTTAAAAATTTTCTCTAGCTTCAGTTGAAAACCTGAAACGTACAATAAATGTAAAATTTAGTAAAAGTAGTTGTAAAAATTGAAGTTAAATTATAATGAATAAAATTTTTTTATTCAAACAGATAAAAAGTGCGAAAACATAACAATTCTTTCAGATAAAACAAGTTTAGTCTTACACTTCATAAAGTCAAAATAGGCACTTGTGCAACAAAAAAGGAGTAGTGATCACAAAATTACAGTTGCAATACATATTAAGCTGTTCGTTGATGTTTAATTAATTGACGTAACTACTAAATTAAAAAATATATATATTAACTTTTTTTTTTTTTTTTTTTCGATTTCCAAAAACTTTGTTTTACGAGTAATAGCTATATTAATTATATGAATACTAAATACTTATTTCTCCATTTTAAAATTTGCTTCCTTGAAACATTAACTTTTTAGTTGCGTATTTCATAACTGAATGAAACGCTTTGCATCATACTGCATTTAATTTAGAAATTGCAATCATTAAATTAAACGAAAACTATTATTAAACTAACAAATTTGTATATTCTTCTTTTTTTTATTATTATTAAATATAAATTATATTGCATTTCATTAAGACATGATTTTTACTTTCAAAACATTTACATTCTTAGAAAATTATTGCAATCATAATCAAATTCGGTTATGAAATCTTGATATATCTATAAAGTTTTGAGTTACCTGAATTTATTTCTGCTATTACTATGGTTAATTGTATGTGCGTGAGTAAACTTTATAGCTTTTAAACACTCTATTCACTTTAAAAAGGACAGGACTAGGTTACAATTTAATCATCGTATGAACGGTACAGATTTTCATAAGAGCTTAAAATAGAAGCTCACGGAAATCTGACTTTCGTTAGAAATATGCCCCATGGTAATCTTTATGCCTAGTAAATACTTTTCTCCTCCCACTCTCTTTACCTTTTCTTACACACAATAAATGCCACTTAAAATATTATATGCTTATTTATTTTTTTCTGTTTGCATAGTTCATTAACAAAATTAATTTATATTTAAAAAACTGCATAAATATATGTTTACCTAAACGTATATGAATTAACATCCTAATACAGGTATGAATTCTTAGTAAAAATACGAACCAGGAATAAATGTTGTATAAATTGTCATTAAATGGATGAAGCTCTTGTGTAAATAATATTTCTGAACCATCAATATCATTAAAAAAAAAAAACTTAATTTTATGATAATAACTAGCAAATCCGTGCGAACTTTTCGCACTTAATTTCTTTTCTTATTTAGCTTTAAAATGTGAAAACGATAAATCTTAAACCAATTTCTCCACTCAATTTTAATTTTTATTCATCAGAAGCCAAGTAATAGTTAAAACGAAATAAACATTGTGCGATGAAACTCTAATGATGTTAAACCAAATCATCCAAAGAAAAATTTTAAAATAAAATTTATATTTGACTACCCAGTTTTCATACTTCTTCAGGCCCCATTATATATTATCTCCAAGGCAACATTTAAATTTTCTATTTTGTCGTCATGTTGGCAATGAATTTTTACTCCTTAATTAATTTATTTTGGCGTAGAACTTTTTTTTAAGAAGGAAAAAAAAAAAAAAAAAACATTGGTACCTTAGCTATTTTGTTTATATTTTTTATTAGAGTGTTTTATAGTCAATTTATGATAACAGCTCATATTTTGTTTATTTTTAAAAAATATATATATGTTTAAAAGGATGTTTGCAAAAATTGTAAAAGTACAACTTTTACGGTGTATATCATCTGCGATCGCAGGTGCCAAAAAATGTGCAACTACACTCCCCATCTCAATCCCCACCTGTTTGAAGTGCGCTTCTGGGGGAACGGGAAGGGATTAATTGTCTTTGCGATAAGGAAGTAAAGCTTATAGTATAGATATTATTTCTATTATTGCAGATTTGATCTAACATATCATTAAATTAAAAACGAATCTAATACTGTCTTCTTACGCTTATAGAAGAAACTATAAATCAGAAAGATCCAATTAAAAAAATGGAAAGATTTTGGGAGTCTACATATACAGTAGACTGCCAAAAATCCTCTCATTACAATCAATATAAACAAATGAAATTCACAGTAAAGATTCCAAGGGGTGGGGGTGGGGGAAAATTAAGATAGCACTTAATTCAGTGGTGATATTTTGGGTACCGAATCTAATGAGACAAGGAAAGGCAATTTTATTTGAGGTCTAGGTCTCGGAAAACACAATTGTATCTGTATAATTTTTTATTATTATTATTTATTTGTATATTTTGTAGATACATTTATTAATTATGGAAATTTTGTCATGTATGATTATGTGGTAATTTAATTCCGTCAATTTGATTTTTAAGATAAGAGTCATTTAATTTAATTCTAAGAATTTATTTTTTTTTTTTTTTTATAGAGTTCATATTTCATTGACTGTAGTTTTCAGCTCAATATATGCAGATTTTTTAAAATACTCTTTTACCGAATCACTTAGAACTCTTCACAGACAAATCTTTTCATTTTCTCCTACATGAGTGCGAAAATGTCTTCTTAGTGTGCACTTTTCAGAAAAACTTTTGGAACATATTTCACACACATATGGTTTTTCTCCAGTATGAATTCTCAGATGTTTTCTTAGTGTGCTCCTGTCAGAAAAACCTTTAGAACATTTTTCACACACATACGGTTTTTCTTCGGTATGAATTCTTAGATGTTTTTTTAGACTACTTTTTTGAGAAAATCCTTTGGAACATTCTTCACACATATATGGTTTTTCTCCTGTATGGATGTGAAGATGATCCTTTAGATAAGATTCTCGTGAAAATCCTCTAAAACATTCTTCACACACAAACGGCTTTTCACCTGTATGAATTATGAGATGTTTTCTTAGTGCGCTCCTGTCAGAGAAACCTTTAGAACAATCTTCACACACATATGGTTTTTCTCCAGTATGAATTCTTAGATGTTTTTTTAGACTACTTTTTTGAGAAAAACCTTTAGAACATGTTTCACACACATATGGTTTTTCTTCTGTATGAACGCGAAGATGTCTTTTTAGACAAATTTTTTGAGAAAAGGCTTTAGAACATTCTTCACAAACATATGGTTTCTCTCCTGTGTGAAGTCTAAGATGTTTTATTAGATTGCCTTTGACAGAAAATCCTTTAGAACATTCATTACACACATATGGTTTTTTTCCTTTATGAATGCTAAGATGTTTTCTTAGACAACTTAATTTAGAAAATGTTTTTGAACATAGTTCACACACATATAATTTTTTCTCTGTATGACTGCGAAGATGTAAAATAAAAATATCTTTATTAGAAAATTTTTCAAAGCATTCTTCACACACGTATGGTTTTTCACCCGTTTTTATAGGTAGAGGTATATCCATATTTTCAAATATTAAATTAGCTTTGAATTTATGTTGCCAATAGTAAATGCTTCCTTTAAATGATGTATAGTTAACACGTTAACAGTTACATTTAGGAGTACATGCAAACGTAACACTTGCAAATAAATCGTTTGCAATTACAAAACGAAAATTTTGAAAGGGATTCAGTGATGCGAGATCGAAGATTTTGCCCCCTTTTTGGGGGATTTAAGAGGCTTCTGGGGACAATTTTGGGGACCAAATGTTTCTGGGGACTTTTTGGGGAAATTCTAAAATTTTTGGGGACAAATCTGGGGAGTTCGTAAAGATTTATCCCTACGACCAGGGATTTTCAGTAGCTTTATTGTTATTTGGGGAAAAATTTGAGTTTAAATCCACTTTAATCTGCTTAATATATATATTAATTTTTAATTTCCCTTTTTAGTAGAAATCAAGTTGGGGATTTTTTCGAAAAAAAAAAACCACTGATTTCGGGAAATAATTTTCGACCATCTGGCATCACTGAAGCATCGAGCAGATATACTAGTAGAGGGAGAATCCATATTCTTTTCTAGGGAAGAAAATGTGCCCAACTTGTATCACTTGTTAGTTCGTTGAGCTAACTTTTTTCGCTACTTATCGCTTTCTTGGCGACAGTTTTTCCCCCATAAAAAACATTTTTTTAGGTTGTAAATACCAAAGAATATTTACATCATTCGATATTCTTTGACAAATATATTATAAGAGTTATGTATTTATTATTATTATTTCTTTTTCCAATGAAAACTCAGCCAAGCGATTTTTATTCAAATACATTACAATTTTGAAAAAAGATTTAAAAAAAAAAAACCTTTTAAATAAGATATAGAAATTTAAACATTTCAAATATATAGTATGTTGTGGCCATCACAAAACTTTCTTTTATATTATCCTATACAAATGCACACAATGTAAATTATATATTTATTTTTTATTAAAATTTCATTTCATGATGAATGCAAAGGATTTTCATTTCAAAGATATACATAATCTAAAGAAAGTTTATTTTGTGTCTTATAGGCCACATTCATATTTTAAAAACTGTATTTTTCATGCTAAGTTTTTTTTATTTATTTATTTATTTTTTAAAAAAACGAAAAAAAAAAAAAAAAAAACCTGATAAATTTGCTTTTAATTATTCTAGACTTATGGTTCAATCATTCGTTTTAAAGGTACTGACGGGTTCTAGTCAGAAACACTAATATTAAAAATTTGCATCCCCCCCCCCCTTCCCAGTGAAAAGTGATGCGTTTACATTTAAAACCTTCCCCCCCCCCATAATTGGCTATTACTATTTTAAACAATTCTTTTTAATCCACAAAAATTCTTTAAAAAATAATTCTCACTGTGCATATTTATGCGAAGTTCGTACTTTGTTGAAACAAATACATAAATACAGTAAAATAAATATATACGGGATGACAGCGCTACCTATTGGGCGTTTGGTGTTTTGGAAGTAAGGCTGATTGACTACCCTAGGATCCTAGGCATAAAGAGGAGTGCCCTCCGTGGGGAAGTTCTTTCTATGGGGTCCTAGTCCGTATTTATGCGTTTCGGAGAAAACCACGGAAAACTCCAAACGACTAAGGCAACGAGCGCGAGCTGGGATCGAATCCGGCACCTCACATCTACCAGCTTTGAACACGGAAGCGCTAGGTCGCTGGTGGGCGATTTTCAGTAACAGCTTATAAGCACTAATTTTCGATGTTAGAACTAAATATCATGTTTGGTTAAATTTCGTCCACTTATTTATGAGATAGAGCATCCACAAAAGTTTAGGCATACACGAAGTCATTTAAAATAGTGCAATCGTGTACAGGATATGTCAAAACGTATAAATTCATTGTAAACCAGTGACTAAAACTTTCCATTAATCGAATACTTTCTTCTTAAATATAAAGAAGAGAATAATAAATAAAGCAAATATCTTAAATAATGATGCATATAGATTATTAATAAAAATATTATGAAGACATTAAATAGTAGAATCTGTCCTATTCTTTTTTATATTATTATAATGTAATTTCTTTTACAGTTATAAGATGAAAGTATTATATTCCTATAAATTTTTGCTCCGATTTTTGACGGGTTTATTTTTTTTATGCCAATGGGAATTTTTTTTTTTTTTTTTTTTTTTTTTTTTTTAAGCCAATATCGTCAATAATGAAAATTAAAAATATTATTTTAATTCATATTTCCTATGAGAATTGAAGATCAAGACTATATTTCGATGTTACTAGCGTCTCTATGTAGCGGCAGACCTCTACGGAGCTTACGGAGCTAAGTGAGTTTGGCGAGAATTCACGCTTGGCGCACACTGTGGCTTGACGCTATGCGCTTACGCACAACGAGGAAAGATCATAAACAACGCGGGCGCAATACCTTCGGCTTTCGGATAACACAATACCGTAGTAGTTCACGCGCACAGGAGAAAGGAGAAATCTCAAAGTTATTATCACGTGACAATTCTCGATGATGTTGGCCACACAAAGGGGTTGCCATTTCGCTCCCTACCTAAATTAAAACTCGATGCACTGAAGGGATGTGAAAATACGTATTCATTCATACTTTAGGCTCCTATATATACGAGTTGGCGCATCAGGCATTTTGTTGCCTTACGGTTGCCACATGTACCCAGAATTTCCGTAGATAAACAAACGGCAGCCATTTATTTCTATCGTCTTGTATTACTTTGGAGTTACTTTTTTAATCATTTTCATAATTTTAGCTCGGTAAATTATCATATGGTACATTGTTCAGTGATAAACAGGCCCTGATTACCCCATAGGCACAAGAAGCATGTGTTTCCCCTAGAGAATTTTGAAAAAGCCCCAAATTAAGCAAAAAAATATGCCCCGGAATGTAAGCTTGTGGTCTGAAAGCATTGTCTCATTATAAAAAGTCACAGTACACCTGACTGCACAACTATCACTTCTAGATTATGTAGGAAATATACTAATGAAGCGTTTACACATTCATTTATAATGGAATAATTTCATATATTGTGGTGAATATAGGCTTTCACTAGTTTATATTTTGGTACAAAAATTAAGTGAATTTACTTGTCTCCAATTCCAGGTAACTACAAAATTTAATGAAAAAATTATAAATTTTTCAAGATGTTTGTATGAGTCTCTAGACCAAACAGTCAGTGGGGGCCCCCAAATGGATTTGTGCTCTCCCTCAGTTGTAGAGTTAATCGGGCCCTGGTGATATATTGCTATAACAACTCAAGAAAAGAACATAAAATGTTCAGATTTCCATAAGATAATTTAGGAAGAATAAAATAATATAACTTTTATTTACTTATATTTTTCTCTGTGTTTTTTACATGTTCAAATGTAAAAATAAAAAGAATGTGCTATTTTAATCATAATATTTTTGTTAAAAACCATAAATTAATTAAAGAAGACCTTTTATTACTGTGCGAATGAGTTTTCGCGACATTTTCTGGGGTCGCCAAAGTTGTTTCATTTCCGTGTCGTAATTACATTTATTTTAAGGTTCGTTTTTTTTTTTTTTTTTAAATGAATAGTATATGCAAGAAATAGCAGAAAAAGCAAGTAAATAAAGATTTTCCCCTTTCAAACAATAAGCACATTTTTTTTTTTTTCCAAAAAGTTATGATTATTATTTGAAACAGACAGAAATAGTCCTAACAACACATCTTATCCCCAGTACACCCACAAAACATCCTGAAGATGAAAAAACATAGCAAGGATGTAGCCATCCCCAGTAGCACATCAATATTGGCCAACGTTGGCCCATCATTGGCCAATGATGGCGGACACTGGCTAATGTCGTACAGTCGGCTGCAAAATTATTCGAGCACTAGCAATAATCCTTGCCAAAAAAAAGTACACTTAATACAGCTTTGTTAAATAAATCCTTGTCGAGTCATGTTCTTAATCAGTCTAAGAACATGATTCGACAAGGATTTACTTAGCAAAACAGTCTTAAGTGTACTTTTTAAATATAGGAATTATTGGCTAGTGCTCGAATAATTTTGCAGACGACTGTACATTTTGTGCCGCTCTTTACCGACATTGGCCGTTGTTGGCCAATATTAGTAATACAATATTGAAAGTTCATAAAAGTTTGATATTTCAACTTTTAGTTCATATTTTGCTTTTTATTAAATTGATAGAGTATAGAAAACATATTAATAATGTTTTAAATTCTGTAAATGTATGGAAACCTTTTTATGTATATTGCGAGTTTCAACAGCATTGGCCAACACTGGCCAATGTCGATAAAAAACGAACCGAAAAATGGCAGTTGCATTGAGCCAATCAGAGAAAGCCGATGATTTGGTAAAATATTTGTAAACAAGATGGACGCATCGCCGTCGAGGTAGCGTCGGCTTCAAATGTGTTAATATATATATATATATATATATATATATTTTTTCCTCCCAGTAACAGCTTTTCTTTGGTAAAAGGTAAGTGATGTTTATTTAAAACATTTTTTTTTTTTTTCCTATTGTAGCATTGTTAGTTATCATAGTTTATTTAAATGATATCATTATTTGAAATATAGCATCCTTTTGCAATCTAGGCTTAGTAGAATAAGCAATATATTTTTTCCCTCTTATAATCAAGTTTAAAAAAAGAATTTTGCATTATTATTTTTTTTTTTTTTTTTAAATATGAATACTCTTCTAAATAACAATATTTTGGCTTTTACGAAAGGATCTGCTGTATTTATTTTATTTGTTATTTACGGAAGTATTAATGAGGTTGTTTCCGTATTTTGTTATCAATAGTTATAATTTTATTAATTAGAATATAACATATAGATTAAGCATTTTAAAGAATATGTGTACAAAAAAGGTAAAAAAAATGTATATATAATTTTACACTACCACGGTATTTATAATTTACGCTTCTTAATTTTAATCATTGATTCCAAGAATAATATTAGGAGAAATATGTTTGCTTTTCATAAGTACTATAATGCGAATTATTTCTTAAATCCACTTTATTATATTTTTGTTTGTGAGTTATGTTTTGTTGTATGAGTATCATTAACTCAACAGTTTATTTTTTGTTGGGGAAAAAGCACACATATTTAAATAGAAACCTCTGTTTCCCGTAACATTCTGATTTCCTTGTGCTGTATATATATGTATATATATATTTAAAAAAAAAAAAAAGTGAAGTGTGTGTTTTATTAAATAAGACTAGTAATGCATCATATTAATCAATGAAATCAAAATTTGAAATTCCATATCCCTCCAAAACGGAAGAGCACTCTTTTTAGCATGTTCTTTATGATCTTATGGATTTTTTAAAATTTGCTGTTCATAGATTTTTTTTCCTTTTTCTGAATATTTGTCTGAGATAACCTTTCTCCAGCAAGCCGTTTGCTGAATTCTGGGTTCAAGTGTAGACTGACTATTTACTATTTAAATTTCAATTAAGCATGTAAGCGGCATCCTGAGAGTATATTCAATTTTATGCTTAATGGATAATTTAGTTGTTTATCTAATCTCAAAAAATTTGTTTTTTTTTTTCATTTTATCTTTTTTTCGAAATCTTTTATGGGAGTATGTAACTATGAATAAATTATTTTGTATTAATTTATAAATTGTTTTTGACTTTATAAAATACTGTTGATTGGTAGCCGTTAAATAAACTGACAAGAAGCAAATTTATAGCAAAATTGAAAAATGAAAATATTTTTTATTTTTCGTTCAGCTGCACAAAAGTGCATAAAAAATATGTAGATAATATAGAATTTCTGACTCAAGTATAGACAAAATTTCAAAGTAACCGGAAAGAAATGTTACTGGATTTAAATGTTTTAATAATACAGTCGCACCTCATTAACATGAACACTGTTAACGTGAATTACTTTTTACATGAACTGTATCCACAATCCCTGTCAAAATGAAGATTAGTTATTAATAGCATGAAATACTGATAACATGAACAGATTTTTTTTTATCCCCCTTGAGATTCCCATTAATGAGGTTCGACTGTATTTAAAATCATTATCCTAGCATCAAAATTATAATTTTTGAAACCATTTTTAATTTTTTAAGTTATATACTTAAGCACATTAAAAAAAATCAAATGGGTAACATTTTTGCTCGTTTTATTTTAATACTCTGTTCGTTATAGTGTAAAAACAGTAATTCTGCATTTGTGGGCAAAATTCTGTTAGGCCTGGTATTGACTGAAAACTATAAACCTTTATAAACTAAACCTCAGCAAAGATGACGAAAATTAAAAAATGACAATTTTATGTTTGTCGTTGAAAAATGTGTATGAAGTGTCTCAACATATCCAAAAACCATCCTATCACTATTTAAAGAGTTATCTAGTAATTAATATTTGGCCTGACAAATAAATCTTTAAAAATGTTTAATCTGAGGTAGAGAAAAGGAGCTAAAAAAAGAAAAGTAAAATTTCTGTCAAGGACAGATTTTAGTTTAGTACGGAAGACTATTAATTTCAGTCTGCGAAATTTTTATTTTTTATCTCAAATTTTTTACTGTAAAACTGAGCTACATATTTTTTAAAATGTTTGAAATGAATTAAAATGAAGTGTTGCCAATTTTAAAAAATCTAATTGTGTCAAAAAACGGTTTGCACCTCTGGATTCAGAAAAATCACCTCTTTAATTTGGTAACAATAGGACTGTTATTTCTGATTTATTTTCCTCTCTTTTGGTGTTGCACAAGACTGGTCTACAAAAACTGGTGACAATATTTTTAACCAGATTGAAACTAATAGTTCTTCTAGTCGTAAAAAACCACTGCAGCCAGATAACCGGATACGGTCAACCAGAGTCTGTTATTACCACATTATATAACCATACACCATAATAAAATGAGATTCTTATCTTTGTTAAGTTACATTAGGATATAGAAGCAACAAAAATATAGGAATTATAATTACTTTTTAAACTTTAATTAACTAAAACAAAACTTTGATTACTTTTAAAATTAAAATATATTTTATTTTGCTTTATTTAAACATATTATGTGTTGTTTTCAATTGGCAGATTCTTTTCCTACTGCTGATGATAAAGCGCAATATGTTCAACTACAATCTGATGGTGGGAGTGAGTCGTGTGATCCGATAACATCTAATTATATTTCAGGTAAAAAGTTTCTTATTCAATGCTAAATTATATATATATATATATATATATATATATATATATCAAGGTTGCTACGGCACCTGTAAAACAGAGAAAACATGAAAAACTCATGGAATTTGAACATCTATTAAAAAACAGGGAAAACTCAGTGAATTTTCAAAACTTATAGCAAAAACAGGATAAATTCAGGGACTTTTGAAATTTTTTGAAAAAACATTGGAAATTTTTTTTCTTATAAAATATTTTTTAAAAAAATTAATGCTTTATAATTATGTTTTTTTCACCAACTATTGTAAGTGAATAAAATGATTTACCCTAAATATGTTCAATTGACTTGTAAACATGTTAGATTATGATGCTGCATGGTTGCGTGTCATCTATTTTACTTCTAAAACGGACTAGGAAAACTCGGGGAATTTTTTTCCTGATTTGTGTAGCAACCCTGATATATATATATATACAGGGCCCGAAATTTCAACTTATATTACACTCGCTGAAAAAAAAAGTAACTCGCCACAAAATATTATTAACTTGCAATATTTTTTATATATAAGGTGACCACAATTTTTTTTTTGGAAAAAGAGGGGGAAATAACGCAATGTCTTTTATTTTATAAGAAAATAGAAGACATTCAATTTTGAAAAAGAAGTTATTTTAGAAGACATAAAATTGAATGAAAATGATTATAAAAACCAATTCAAAAGATACTTTACACAAGTGGTGGTAAGATTTTTATCTCAAATGAGGAATTTGGATCAGTACACCTTAATTTATATTAATAATATATACGGATACGAGAGGAAAAAATTTCTAATTTCCCATGTTTTTATTAACTTATATTCTTGTTTGTTTGTTTGTTTGCCCAGTACAAATCTTGCAATCAAATTTTAACTAAATTCCTTTCTAGCTAGACATTTGAAACTTTCACTGTAGCTCAGAACCCGGTGATAACACAATACTTCGAAGTCCGATTTTCGGCTCATACTGGCTCAAGGTCGAGACAGAGTTCATACAGTTCTTGAAAATTTTTGATTTTTAAATTGGCAAAATCAAGGCGTGGCAAGTTCTTGAATTTTTCTGTTTTAAAAAATTCAAAAATCAGAAAATACAGTGAAATCTGAATTAAAAAAATATCAAAATTGCATGGTAATCAATAATCTCTGCCCTTCATATAGCAAATTCCCCTATGAATGTACTTAAAGTTATATAAAAAAAAATGAAATGAAAACTAAATTTCAATCCTGATTACTTGGAAAAGTCTCAAGAAAATTTTACTAATTTCTAAATGGTTATATTTTTTGTTAAGTAAAATATGCGACAAATATTAAATAATATTAATAAAGTCTAATAAAATATCATTGATGATATTTTCTGTTCTCCTTCTTCCTCCCCCCCCCCTTTTCTTTAATCTTACTGCTTTTAATATACTCAATCTTTCTCTCTCTCTCTCTGTAAATATACTATATATATATATATATATATATTGTATTCACAGTTTTTAAAAATAGAAACTGGCTACAGTCATTAAAGCTGTACCTGTAAAGTAAAATATTTAATATTGACACCACCACTACTGAGAGGTTGCATTCACAAAGCTGGTATACGAGAGGTGCTGGATTTGAACTCGGATCACACTTACACGCCTAGGTATTGAGTTTTTTATGTTTTCTCCAAAACTTTAAAAATTATTAATTTAAAACTTTCCAAACCATTTTTTCTGCTGGTTGGATGCAAGTTAAGCATTTTCTGCTTCTGGACTTCGAACTCGAACCCTCGTATATTCAGTTGTTTTCCTTTCTTATACCCACTGAATATATCGTAATAACCTGTTAAAATAAAATTTTATTAAAGGCTTTAAAATAACAACTGAAAGATGCTGAACCACACTGGGGAAAAAAAAAAAAAAAACCTCTAAAAATAAGTTATTAATATCTTATTTTATTATTAAAAAAAATTTAGTATTTAAGTAATTCCTGAAGTGAAAATCGTGGTTTTGTTGTGTGGATTAAGGTTGATTCACAACACTAGGGTGTTGCGCTTGAATCATTCTAAAAGTTCCTAGCTCATAATTAAAATAGTTTCGGTAATAACCATGGGAAACTCTAATTAGCTAGGTTGATAAGCAGGATGTAGGATTGAATCCACAATCTCCAGTCTTCAAGCGTTGAGAGTAGAACCTGTTGGTGCACTGGTGGGATCTCATAAAGTGGAGAACAAGAATTTTAATTACAGACTTCTATTCATGTTGATGATACTAACATATAATGTAATTTTTAAACTATATTTAAAAGTGTAATTTAAATATAGCATTATTATTATGCCTAAATTTCTCTTTTTTTCACAATGAAATTCTTTATTTTGTGCAATTGTTTGGAATTTTTATAAGAAAAACTAATTAAAATAACAAGGCAAAGGAATAACGTTAAAAAATATTTCTATTTTACTTTTAATTTAATTATAGAAGTATTACTATTATATCATTATTGTTGAAAAAATTCGAAACCAGTAAAAATGTTTCATGAGAAAAATTAGACTATTTATGTGTTTATTTTCTGATTTCTGCCTTTTATATATTTCTAGCAAGTACAAAAATGAAGTTCCCAAGCAGTGTGTCAGTCTGTTGGGAGAACATTAATTGAAAGTGTTTATTCGCCTGAATATGGAGTAAAAAGGAAAAACAGGCTATGAAGAAACAAATATTGTAACCAAATATGTAAATAAATTTTAGTTTTGTTAAACAAAAGTTTTGGGGTTATTTCAATTTACACATCATACATTTTTTTTTTTTTTTATCAAAAGGTTAGAAAAAAGGGTTTATGTTTGAAATATTTTGGATATATAAAAATTGTGATTAAGATATTGTAAAATGCTGATCCTCTCATTTTTAATTATTCTAAATCTATAAATTAAGTTTTATGACTTCATTTGAATTTATCAAAATCTTTTTTCTAATTCTCAATAATTTTATTAGGTTTGAAATATAAGACACACTGTACAATCAAACTAACATGTTAAGTTTTCATCTTTATATTATTTATTAACATATGATTAATATTATTTTTTTTCCAGTATTAGTTTTCAAACATGAAAAAATATTTCTTTATTCCGAAGTACAATATAAATCTTTAATACTGAAAAGAAAATGAAAAGTTTTCTCGATTTTAATATTTTAACTCCTTTATATTCCAGAATTTAAAAACATAAGAAAAGTAAATACATATATAAACTTTCATTTTACATGTAAGGCCTAGCTGAGAATATTGAAAAGTCTGCTTCATTAAAAAATAAATAAAAAGATAACTATTATTTACAGAACTGTATATATATATATATTTTTATTCATGTTTATCAGGGGAAATTCTGTAGGGAAAAAAAAAAAAAAAAAAAAAAAAAAATGATATTTATATTTTTATTGAAATTATCTCCTTCTAATGTTTAATAAAACATTTTGCTCATATATAAAATCAAGACTAAATATACACAATATACATAAAGTATCCTGGAAATATCTAAATATAGAATGATTCAGTAGCCAATCAATGTAAGCATTAAAAAAATTAGTTGATTTATGTGCTGTAAACAATAGAGAATTAAGAGCATACAATGTCTAATCTCGCTGACAGCCAAGGCTATGTGAAAAATTATTCTATCAGGAAATTTATTTTTGTTACTGATTATTTATTACCTAGTTTTTATTCCGATTATACATTTAGGAAATTCACAGCCATTAAATGAGTAGTCATTTTTTAAAATTTTATTTATTTTTGATTCAATAAAACAGTTAAGTGCCATTTTAGTATTTTTATTTTAGCAATAAAATAAAACATTAAACTTGTGAAAAATCATTTTTTAGAAAGTATTAATTTAACGATTGTAAATTTTCTGAATGTGAAATCAGAACTCATTTGGTAATGAGTAATTTTAGAAACAAAATTCCCCCTAAAATAGCATGATCCTTAGTTGTTGCTGAGATTAGGTATTGTCCGCTCTTAAAAGATAAGTTAAAAGATTGTTTCAGTCATGTGAGTTTCAATTTTTCAAAAAATTTAACTACATTGTGAAAATATCAATTATTATTTTTTTTTTTTTCCAAAAGTTTTTGAAAGGAAAAAAAAATATATATATATTGATTCTGTACTGATAAGTATAAAGGATTTAAGTCCAAAAATGTCGATTTTGAGTTAAGTACATAGTCAGATTCAGAAAAAAATTCTCTATCGATTGGTATAAAGGATTTAATTCTATGTCATTTAGTCTTTGAGCCAATCCATTGGTAAAAAAATGACCAATTCAGAAATTTACCATTCATGTATGGTATAAAATATTTAATTCAATTTTTCCCGTTATTAAATGAAGGTTGACAACCACTGAATGGTATAAAGGGTATAAATCAACGAAATACCTTTTTCCTAATCGATTCTTCTGATTTGTTTTTAGCTAGTTAAACTTTATTTTTCGTCTCCTGAAAAATCAAGAATATGGACTTAAATCCTTTATACTTATCAGTACAGATATATTCTAATATTTTTTACAAGAAATTTGTCATCCATGTGTGTTTTGGGCGACAACTGTAGTTATGTTGCCATGGTAGCAATATCCAATGGTTTATCTGTGTTCTGCAAAAAAAAAATGTGAATAATTTATTACTATGAAATAAAGGATAAACACCTGAATCCCAGATTTATCCAAATTTTTAAGATTTAACTGTTTCAAAGACAGTGACTGAAAGGTGTATCTACCAACTTTAGACTTCTTAGGTGTGCAATGGCCATATATTAAATTGACATGTTTCTGAAGACAGCAAATATTTATAAAATTTGTTTAAATATTTGCTAATGTATGTAGATTCTATATGCAAAGAAATATTTTTAAAGTTGATCAATAGACATTTTATACACTGCCCTGAAAGGGTTAACTGTAATAAATAGAAAATATCTTCAAATTTATGTTTGCTAGCGCAACTTACAGGGGAACATTGAAAAGGTGTCATCTTCAAAATATATTGAAAAAAATTTATGCGATTTTACTCTTCATAAAACACTAGAGAGTGAAAAAATTATCGGCTGAAATGAATTACAGTGATGACAAAAAAAAAAAAAAAAAAAAAAAAAAAAAAATCAAAATTAAGCATATTTGGCGATTTCACACTGTTAGGCGATTGATTTTGAGTACTTGGCGGAGAAGCAAAACACGGTTCTGTTCATAAAAGGCAATCTCGGTGCTAGTGAACTTATCACCTAAAAGTACTAAATTGCCAAAAATGCTTAATTTCGATAATTTTTTGTGGTCGCTGTAATTCATTTCAGCCGATAATTTTTTCACATTCTGGTGTTTTATGTAGAGTAGAAACACATATATTTTTTTCAATATTTTTTTACGCTGACACCTTTTGAATGTTTCCTTGAAAGATTGGCAATAGTCAATTCAGCATAGATCAGTATTTGCCACTGTTCAGTTTTTAATATTGGGCAATGCTGGAAAAAAAGTGTACCATTAGACACCGGCCAATACAGATTTATTGACATTGACCGGTCCGGTTTAGATCGACATTGGCCGGTCCGGTTTAGATCGACATTGGCCGGTCCGGTTTAGAACGACATTGGCTGGTCCGGCTTAGATTGACATTCGCCGGTCCGGCATAGATCGACATTGGCCGGTTCGACATAGATCGACATTGGCCGGTCCGGCTTAGATCGACATTGGTCGGTCTGGCATAGATCGACATTGGCCTGTCCACCCAGGTAAAAAAATCAGCAAAAAACCTTTAAAAAAATACATACTTTGCAGGTATTTTGAAGGTTTGCACAGGTATTTTGAAGGTAAATAAAAAATACAGGTTTCCTTCAGGAAATATTCAGATTTTTTAAAGGTTTCATACAGGTTTTTTAAAGGTTTCATACAAAAATAAAAACTGCAGGTTTCCTTCAGGAAATATAAAGGTTTTTTAAAGGTTTCATACAGGCTTATTTTAGAAAGCTTATAACCTTCAAATTACCTTCAATGACTTAGACAATTTTAATTAGATTATATCAGGTATTTTGAAGGGAAATGAAAACTGCCTTTCATGCAGGTAACTTAAAGGCTTTTGAAGATCTTTTTACAAAAGGTTGTTTTTTTTCACAGGATCGGATCTTTTTACAGAAGTTAACTCTTTATTAAAGAGAGAAGAAGTGTGACATTGTAAAGAAAATTGGGTGGGGAGAAAATAATGCCTGGTGTATGTAAGAACCCAGTTAGAAATTGCACTTTTTTTGTAAAAAAGTGTATATTATGCATAATTTGTGCATTAAAACTGAATATTTGTAAATACGTTGGGAAAAAAAAAAAAAAAAAAGAAAGAAAGAAAGAAAAGAAAGAAATGCACTTTTTGTGCAAATTATTCGCATTTTTTATACATGCAAAAAAGTGTATATTCTATGTTGTAAAAACTGTGAACATATTTTGTATAAAATTTATTCTTATTTTCTGTTGGCAAAATTTGTGCAATTTTATTCACAAAATTGTTTGTACATTCTAATTTTGCCAAAAAAAAAATAAATAAATAAATAAATAAATAAAATAAAAATATTTTTTTTACTTTTTACTATATTATATAATCAGTGTGTTTTAAAAATCTGAATACACCCCAAGTGGCCTCGGGATCCCACGTAACACAAATTCCTTTTTTTTTTTTTTTTCCAAAGGAATTTTTTTTTCTTCACAAAACCATGTTAAGGGTGCTCACTCCCTTTTACGATTTCCCCGTCTCAAGTCACCAAATCCCATATGAGTCTATGGCAAAATTTGTTTATAGAATTGCTCATTACATAAAAGGTATTTTTAAATTCCGTTTACACATTCAGAAAATTCCCAATCGTTAAATGAGTACCCGTTTTCCAAAAACTGAATTACGTTTTACAGCTTAAAAATAAGAAATTTAAAAAAAATTAAAAAATAATTTTTTGGAAAACTTATTTAACAGTTAAGTATTTTCAGAATATAAAAACGGAATTTGAAAGTAACAATTAGGTAATTGTAATTCTATAAGCAAATTTCGCCATTAAATAACATGGGCTTTGGCTGACCTTGACGATCCGTAATGCACCCCCTTAACCCCCCTCCCCCCCCAAAAAAAAATAAAAAAAAAATCATGCATTAATACATGATTTTTTTTTTTTTTTTTTTTTTTTTTTTACCTTTATTTATTTTTTTTACCTTTATTTTTACCTTTATTTATTTGTTTTAAGCTAGGAGGATCTAAAATATTATATGCATATTATTCATCTTTATTTTAAAATATAGTTCATTTTTTATGATTATTATTAATATTGGTTAAATGTTCAGTGTTTTACAAATATCTATCAAGCTATTGTTTTCTCATTTAAATCAAAGAATTTCTGTAGCATAGTTTGTAGCACTTGAAAAGCAGATGTGGCAACACAACGCTATTATTTACAAGTCCGTGAACCAGATCCAACATGGACGCCCGGCGTGATGGAAGGAAGAAACAGCGTGTCTACACGGATTTACTTTTAGCTTTCATTTATCAAGTTAAGTCAACATTTATTATTTTTTATTAGTCAAAACTACCTGGAAAGCAGGCATTTATTTATTTATTTTTTTTTTTAATTGCAAATTTGTAATATAAAGTTTTTTTTTTCAGTGCGTTTCATCAGTATTGCAATTCCATTCAGAATATTAAAAGTTATGTTTATAATAACCGAACTTGTATGATCAAATTTTAAAGTACAGTATAATCTAATTAGAAATTAGTTATTATTTATACTACAACTTAATTTATTATTGTAGTAAATATCTAGGATTACTTAATGTCAAATTTTTGAATTAGGGTGAATTTATAAGAGTGATATGACGATATAAAATTGGTTAAATTTTGTTTAATAATAATAATAAAATAAATAAATAATATATAATTTTAAAGAAATTCCTTAAGGATGCTCATTAGTGGCACATATTTACGTAGAAGATAATAAAAATAATGACACTGTTGTTTTCATTAGATTCAAAGCTAGAAATGTTTAAAAAACTCTTTATATGCTATATTGTAATAGCTTCATTTTAAAACAACTAAAGCTGTTCATATAATTATTTACTAAATATGTAATGTATTTTATTTATTTCTTCACTTTCAAATGAACAGAATGTATTATTATTTATTAAATGCACAGATATTGCTAGGATTTGTTTTTCTTCTGGAAGTGAGAGTATTCCTTGACCATTTTTAAAAGAGTGAATTTAGCATTAGGAGGGAAAAATTAAATAAAAAAAGTAGAAAAAAATAAAATGATCTTTTGGGAACTTATACTAAATTTTACTTCTCAACATGTATATACAGGTATACAGTAAATGTGTGTGTAATAAACTCAGGTTATAAGTTTAAGTTATATGAGTTCAAGTTATATTTTATGGACGTGCATATTACCGATTGCTATAAAATGAAATTTCATGCGGTTGAGGTATCCATTGATTTTTTTTTTTTTTTTTTTTCATGTACACGGAGCGTTACAGACATGCAGATTACTGGTTGCTGTAAAACGAAATTTCATGTGTTTTAAAAATTCATGCAAGTGAGGTATCCAGTTATGTTTTTTTTTTTTTTTTTTTTTTTCGGTTTCATGTACGCGGAGTGTTACAGATGTGCATATTACTGATCGCTATAAAACGAAATTTCATGCGGGTGAGGTATCCAGTGATGTTTTTGTTTTCATGGTCACGGAGCATGCAGACGTGCATATTCCTGATCGCTGTAATGCAAAATTTCATGCATTTTAAAGATTCATGCAGTATGCGAGTGAAGTATGCAGTTATGGTTTTCCTTGGTTTTCATGTACACAGAGCATACAGACGTGCATATTGCTGATCACTGCAACACAAAATTTTTTTGCGTTTTAAAGATTCGTGCAGTATGTGGGTGAGGTATCCATCCAGTGATTTTTTTTTTTTTTTTTTTGTTTCCATGTACACGGAGTGTACAGATGTACAGTTGGCAGTAAAAATATCCGAGCGCTTGCCAATGATTCAGATGTCAAAAAAGTATAGTTAATATTATTTTGTTAAATAAATCCTTGTCAAATCCTGTTCTTAGGTTGACTAGGAACATTACTTCACAAGGATTTATTTAACAAAGCTGTATTAAGTGTACTTTTTTGTGACGGGATTATTGCTAGTGCTTGGATACTTTTGCTGACGCCTGTTCGTATCACTGATTGCTGCAAAACGAAATTCCAGATGGACGCCAATTACCTGTAGTACTGTACTAGTGCAACGTTAAATCCAACCTACCTATGTACATTGCTACAGTAGCAGTTTATTTAATATATATCGTTTGGTTTTACTTTTTTAATTTTGGCAACAAAATTTCTGTGGGAGATATGTTTGTAATTGTTATGGTTGCTTTTTTTAATGTAAAATCATGATTTATTGGTTTAATATAATTCAGTATTTCTGTTGAATAATATATTAAAAAAAAAGCTTTGCAGTAGTGATTTGAAATGGTGTTAATTGGCTGCTGTATATACTTATTTTGAAGTTTTCACAATGGGGCGGGGGGGGGGGGCAGTCTAAAGGTAGAAATTAAGAAATTTGGTTGGTGGCCACTGGCCACTAGCCTTCATTTTTTTAGTGGCCACTTTTAAAAAGTTAGTGGCCACTGGCCACTCGCTGATAAAAGTAAAAGTAAAATAAATTTTTTTTTCTTGAATTTTTTCAATGTTTAGTCTCGACAAATCATTAAGAAAATAATTAAGGTAGTCAACTTTTTCAAACTCATCCACAAAATTTTAATAAATGAAATAGGAATAGATTTACATAATTTATACTATGAATGTAAGAAAATACTATTCAATACAAAATTCATATGTTTTAAATGCTCTTTGAATGTGAATTAATTTTGGACATTTGGAGACGGGGCTATTGAAGTGAAAGTGCGTCGAATGATGTTTTTAATTTTTCTGCGAACGTAATACAATTGGAGTTTCAGCCGATTGATTATCTCACGAGCTTCCTTTTCGTCTCTTTCTCCCGAAAGTCGGCCGAAACTCTCATTTTGACATTTTTTAAAAATCAAAATCTAATACTTTTATAGAAAAATGGAAAAAATCCGTACGTTTTTTTAGTATATGAATAAGACTACTTGCCAATTTCCAGTGTTTACTGTTAAAATTGACTTCCGAAAATGTCTGTAAGTGTCGATGTTTGATTTGAGAAAGCCTGAATTCGAGGCGCGTTTACTGCGAAAACGCCGCCGCGCGATCTAAGTTTGCATTGGAATACGGTATTCTATAAAGAATGGGTAGAAGAATTTTAAGTGTTTACTATTAAAATTGACTTCCGAAATATGTTTGCAAGTGGCGAGGTTAGATTTTAGAACAGCCTGAATTCTTTGCGCGGCGTGTTTACCGCAAAAAAGCCGCCGCATGATCCAAGTTTGCCTTGGAATGGGGTATATTTTATAAAGAATGGGTAGAAGAGAAGTGGCCACTGCATTGCCGACCAAAGGCAATTTCTTTAGGCAATTCACTTTTAAAAATCTAGTCGCCATGTGGCGAGTGGTGACCGCTAATTTCTAGCTTTAGGGCAGTTCCCCCCCCCCCCCCTGGTAACATGTAATAAGCATATTTTTCTTAAAATTTAAAACTATGTTATCAGAATTTTATTAAAAAGAATTTTTTTTTTAGGTTGTGTGCCCGCTTGAATTTTTTTTTTCTGGCAACACCCCTGGGTTCGCACTGGATTAATTCTTTCTTTTATCCTGTTTTGTACATTCAAATTTTCGGAAACAGGTAAGTAAAAAAACCTTCTATTTTATTTATATATTATACTTTTTTTTATGTTATTGAGCATTTATGTTATTTTTGTAATGTTTAATATTGTTGAAAAGTTAGGTTGTTGAAAATTGGTACAGATAGGTTTTAAAGGCCTTCTAGTCGAATTGGGATGTTTTCGAAAGTGTAAAGTTATTGGGGGAGGGGCAAAAAAATAAAAATACAGTTACATCATTCAAAATTGGTACATGAGGTTTTTGATACCTACAAATCGATTGCGGATATTTTCGAATTTGTAAAATTATTAGGAGCGGCGGTAAGGGGGGAGGGGCCAAAAAATAAAATACAGTTAGATTGTTCAAAATTGGCAAATAGAGGTTTTCAATACCTACAAATTGATTGCGGATATTTTCGAATTTGTAAAATTATTAGGGGGGGGGGGAGCTATGGGTAAAAACAAATTGAAATACAGTTAGGCTGTTCAAAATTGGTACAGATTGGTTTTAGAGGCCTGCAAGTTGAATGGGGATATTTTCAAAAGTGTAAAGTTATTAGGAGTGCCGGGAACGGGGGGAGGGGCAAAAAATAAAAATAGAGTTAGATCGTTCAAAACTCGTGCATAGAGGTTTTTGATACCTACAAATTGATTGTGGATATTTTTGAATTTGAAAAATTATTAGGATAGACGGGAGGGGGGGACGAAGACGGAAAAGAATAGAAATAAGAGTTTGAGTGTTCAAAGTTAGTAATATTAAGTTTTAAGGTCCAATAAATTGATTGGGGATATTTTCAAAAGTATAGAATTATTAAAAGGGGAGGGAATGATGGGTGCAGGAACAATCGCCGTGCGCGCAGGTATATGCTGGCACAGGCAGTGGGGGTCCGGACCAGACCAATTATCCCACCAATAAGAGAAGAATATTTTTATATTTTTTCCCTTTCGATAATATAGTGAGTGTTGAACATAAATGCACACAGTGGCCTGCGCTGCCAAAGGCAGTGGAAATTCGGTGTGACATTTTTTCTGATAAGATTTTTTTTTCTCTTTTTTTTTTCACATGATAAAAATTAATGCAATTTTAAGAATTCATTAATTATAGTGATCCATTTAAAAAGATGGACCAGCGAAGTGAGTGTAGCCTGCTAGTTTAAAGTATATGTAAGATGAACTATTTTATTGCATAATTATATAATATCAATTTTCATGAAAATACGTTTCGGATCTTTCTCACAAAGTATTAAATATTCACAACTAAAATTGTACCCTTGTCATTGCTTATAAAGATTTTTGGTATTTTTATCAAATTTATTTGAAACAGGCATTTTAAAGAAAGTTATTTTTCAGTGTATAAATTAAAATGTGTGTAAAAATGACTAACATGTGAAAACAAAACGAGAGTAGAAAAAGACTTGCTTCTGAACCCATTTTATGTTTCACTATATAAAAAGTAACATGTCATTCATTTAACATACAGGAATTATGCCAATTTTACCAAAACGTAAAAGATAGTTCTCATGAAAAATCAATTTGGGTTTTTTTCTCATAAAGTGTAAAATATTTATAACTAATATTGAATTCTTATAATTTTTATACAACCTTCAATTATTTTTATCAAATTTAAGCTCAATCATTTTTTGGTATAAATTAAAATGGGCGAGGTTTAAACACCTGCCTGTATACATATACACACAATTTTAGTCTCACATATAAAAATAACAGGCCATTCTTTTGAAATGTATAAGATTTTTTTCTACTCTCTTATTTTGTTTTTGCATGTTAGTTGTTTTTACATACATTTTAATTTACGCTGAAAAATATCTTTCTTTAAAATGCTGTTTTCATTAAATTTGATAAAAATACTAAAAATCTTTATAAGCAATGACAAGGGTTCAACTTTAGTTATGACTTATGAATATTTAATACTTCGTGAGAAAGATCCAAAATGCATTTTCATGAAAACTGCCGTTTATGCTACAGTTAAATTTCAATTTTGTTGATGTTTTGTTGTTCATAATGTTTGTTCAGTCTTGTTGATGGCCTGTTATTTTTATATGTGGAACTAAAAATGTGTATATAGAGGCATGTATTTAAAAATTTTTCCTGTAGTCTTGTTTTGTTCATGCATTTTTTTTTTTTTTTTTCTTGATTCCTCACTCGCCCATTTTAATTTATGTTAAAAAATGATTTTGCTTAAATTTGATAAAAATAATTGAAAGCTTTATAGTAAATTACAAGATTTCAATTTTAGTTTCAAATATCTAGCATTTTATCAGAAAAAAACCCAAGTCGCTTTTTCATGAAAACTACCTTTTACATTTTGCAGACATGTTACTTTTCAGCCTTAAAGCTGAATTCAGCCTTTTTAAGCTTGAGAATTATTATTCTTGGGATCAATGCAAATCCACATTAAAACTTTTTGGACATGTGTAGGGTGGGGGGGGGGGGGTCAGCCTCAATTTGTTCAGTATATTATTAGCAATTTCTATGTGATTGGCTTCAAGAAATGTCAAATTCAAACTTGGAGAAAATGAAGAAGAAATAACACTTCAACTGCATTTTCCTAATGAACTTGAACTGCATTTTTTTGCTAATCAATTGCCCCAGCAAACAATGCTTCTATAGAATAAACTTATTTTCAAGTATATGTAATAAGCTTGTCTGTTTTTTAAGTACTTACAACTATTTTAATTATAATTAATATGATATTCAATATAAGATTTATTGTTACGATTTTGTTTATTGTGTGTACATGTATGCAATCAGATTTAACATTATTTTTATTATTGAAAAATTTATATTGTGTCAGTTGCCTGATACCACTTTTGAGAGGGGGAGGATAAGTTCAGCCTTTTTTACTTTCCGAACACTATAGTGAGGAAAGTATTGTAATCATGTCAAAAATCCGAATTCGAGATTTTGATGTTTCTATACGTTTTGAGGTCCCCTGAGTCCGTTTTCACTATTTTTACGATGATGTATGTATGTGTGTGTGTATGTGTGTATGTTTGTGAACACGCTAGCGTCTAAAGACTTTGTTCGATTAACCTGAAAGTTGGTACGTATATTGTAAGTCACCATAGTACGAACCCTATAGATTTTGGTGAATCTAGCACTTATAGTTTTTTTACAGGGACACAAAGAAAAATTCTTTATCATTATGGCCTATGGGACCAAAATCTTAAAAGTGCGATAGCATCTAAACGCCTTATTCAATTGAGCAAAAATTTTATACCCATATTATAGGTCACAGATACTCAATCTGTATAGATTTTGGAGAATCTAGCACTTATAGTTTTTTTACAGGGACACAAAGAAAAATTCTTTATCATTAAGGCCAATGGGGCCAAATTTTTAAAAGTGTGACAGCGTCTAAACGCCTTATTAATCTGAGCAAAAAAATTGTACACATGTTATAGGTCGCATTTGCACCAACTGTATAGATTTTGGTGAATCTAGCACTACAGTTTTTACAGGGACACAAAGAAAAATTCTTTATCATTATGGCCTATGAGACCAAATTTTTAAAAGTGCGATAGCATCTAAACGCCTTATTCAATTGAGCTGAAAATTTGTATGAATATTATAAATCACTGTTGCACTAACTATAAGCATTTTGGTGAATCTAGCATCTATAGATTTTTACAGGGACAAAACGAAAAATTCTTTATCATTATGATCTAAGGGCTCAAAGTTCAGTAGCGTTAAATAAAACCTCGTGTGATATATGGAGAAAAAAACATTCTATTATGGTTTTCTCTCTTTTGTTTGTTTAGCAATTCCTCTTTCTTTATTTTATCTACAAAACTGTTAGTTACTCAATGTTCGGAAAGTCGAGTGGAGTCACTCCAGATTTTTTTTCTGTAAGCTTGTACCATTTCTGGTTTTGGTAAAATTTGAGTGTTATAGGTATTTTTATATAATTATAAAGGAAAAATTGGCATCATGCACGTATATTAAATGCATGATACACTATTTTTTATATAATAAAACTATAATAAATTTATTCTACTCTCTAGTTTTCTTTTCGCATGTTAGTTATTTTCACATACATTTTAATTTGCACTAAAAAATAACTTTCTTTAAAATGCGTTTTAATCAAATTTAATAAAAATACTGAAAATCTTTAAGCAATGACAAGGGTTCAGTTTTAGTTGCAACTGTTTAAGACTTCGTGAGAAAGATCCAAAACACATTTTCATGAAAACTGCCATTTATGCTTCATTTAAATTTCAGTTTTGTTGCTGTTTAATTACATAATTATGCAATAAAATATATCATGTTAAATATATAATAAAAGAATAGCCTGTTATTTTTATATGGTGAAACTAAAATTGTGTATAGAGGCTGGTATTTAAAAAAAAAGTTCCCCCACCCTCGTTTTGTGTATACATTTTATTAGATTCCATGCCCATTTTAACTTGCACCAAACAATTATTTTGTTTAAAGATTGTTTTGCTTAAATTTTATAAAAAATAATTGAAAGCTTTATAAAAACTATAAAAGTTCAACTTTAGTTGTAAGTATTAAGCACTTCATAAGAAAATCCAGATCGTTTTTTCATGAAACTTTTCATTTACGTTTTGGTAAATTTGAGTGTTATAGATACTTTTGCAATATTATACAGTAAAAATTGTCATCATGCTCACATGTAGAATGAAAGACATGTTACTTTAAAATAGTGAAACTTAAAATGGTTTCAGAAGCAAGTCTTTTATACATTTTTTATCTGCTTGCTCTCTTGTTTAGTTTCTGCATGTTAGTCATTTCCGCACACATTATAATTTATGCTAACAATTAATAATAATAATTATTATTATTTTAAAAATGTCGTTTTACTTAAATTTGATAAAATTATAGAAAGCTCTTTAAGAAATTATAAGAGTTCAATTTTATTTGTAAATATTTAACACTGTTGAGGAAAAAAAAATTGCTTTTTTATGAAAGCTTCCTTTTATGTTACAGTAAAATTTGAAAGCTAAAAAAGCCTTTATGTACAGTATAAATTTTCATGATATTTTTCAAATGAATGTCTTTATTTTTATTTGTTAAGACCCGAAATTGGTTTAGAAGGCAGTCTTTTATACAATTAATTTTTGGTGGGAAAACACTTAATTTTTTTAGTGTATAGTGTTAAGAACTAAGCAAAATATCATTTTGTGCAGGCTTACTCTTATGTGTATAATCAAAAATTTTCAGTGTGTTTGTTTTCAGCAGCAAAATCCTGCTAATAAATATATTGCTTTTGTTTTTCAGATACTGTATGAGAAAAATAAAATGACGGAATTCTGAATGAGAGAATTTTAGTCTATGAAGAAGTGGAAGAAAAAAGATGATAAAAAGGATTAATTTAAATTAAATAAATAAAACTAAATAAAAATTTATTTTTCACTTTTCACCCTTTAAAAAATATATATACAAATATTTAAATAAATAAATCATATATATGGTTCATAGTTTTAAAATGTTTTTATATTTTAGTGGAATATATTTTTATGTTATTTCAGTATTCTCCATTTCTTATGTCTTAATACACAATTTATTAATTTATTTTTGAAAAAAAAAAACATATGTGTATAAATTGATTTATTTTTTTGGGATGGGGGGGGGTGTAACTGCTCATATTTCCCACAAACACAGAAAAGTTTTTCACAATTCCGTTTTACATTTTGAAACATTGCATTAAAAAGAGAATAACTTTCTAACTTAATTATTTTTTGTCATGGGAAATCAGCACTTACCTCTGTTAAACTTGTGTTTGATCATATAGTTAAAATAGTGAAATTAATAAAAAGTGCAAAGAAAATTATTTAATGAAATTGAAAGAAGTTTTAAAGTAAAAATTATGATCATTTTAACAACAGCAATAGATTTGGAATAAGATTAATAATCTTTAAAAAAAAAAAAAAAAGAGTCTCTTATTATAAAGATTCTTAAAAAAAAAAAATTCATAGGATCCCACCCTTTGTGGAAAATATTCAGGATTTTAGAAGTTTCCAGAATTTTTTTTTTTCATAATTGATTTTCTTGAACTTGCACAACTCACTAACAATAGTATATATATAAAGAATAACTTACCTTTTTGCACATGTTAGCCAAAAAATCTAAATTTTCTGTTTTTTTTTTTTTTTTTTTTTTTTTTTTTTTTTTTTTAAATAATAAAAAAATAAATGCGAATATTTTAGATGCATTATTTAATATCCATTTTAATACTATAATTATGCAAGAATAATTTGTATGATTTTTCATACATAATCTTTTTTTTTTTTTTTAGTAGTAGTAGTATTTGTTTCTAAAACAGTTCCTGAATCCAATATTTTTATTTCTTTTGAATCTGGAGCCGAAAATAAAAAGATATAACTGCAATAAAACACATATTAACATGTACACATGCACATTTAATTGAAAATTGTCTATTGTATTGTCTAAATATTATTTACGAAAGAAAAATGTATTGAAAAATAAGTCGAATTGGGCCTAGAACAGTACTGGAAGCGGCGATTATCAAACAAAAATTTGCTTCTGCAGTCCTGCCTTCTCCTTTACCCCCCCCCCCCTCCCCTCCTATACGCACCCTGCGGCCGAGCGGTTCTGCGCTCAAAGCTGGTAGATGGGAGGTGCCGGGTTCGATCCCAGGTCGCGCTCATCGACCTAGCCGTTCGGAGTTTTCCGTGGTTTCCTCCGAAACTCGCGTAAATACAGCCTAGGACCCCCACGGAGGGCATTCCCCCTCTAGACCTAGGACACATCAGGAGTCAATCGGCCTTAAATCCTACAACCAACCTATACGCACCCTGGCCGTTTGTTTCACTTCAATCGCCCCCCCCCCCCTCTTAATATTGAAATGAAATTTCCACCCTCTCTCATCTTCAGAAGTTTGTAGCTTTTTTCCTCTTCTCTTGCATTATCTTCAGTTGCTGTATGTGCTTTCACGCAGATTTCGCTTCAGAAACTGGCCTCGGCCGGCATGGCTTGGTTGCTCACCACTTTCCCATCAGCGCCGTGGTTCATAGTTGCTGCATTATTGGTTCCACTAAATATAATGATGACTGGATCATAAGAGCAAATCGCTAAAAGAAAAGTTTTTATTTTTCTTTACTTTTAGAAAGTAAGACTGTCTTAACAAGAAATTAAAAAACCCTGAAATAGACCATCAAATAAAATTGGAGAATTTTTTATGTGGTTGGTTGCAATTGCAGAAGATTTTCCAGACCATAAACATTTTTAACTATTTCCAGCGAAAACTATTTCCAGCGTTTTGTTTTTAAATACTAAAAGTTTTTAAAATCATGAAAGAAAAAGAAAAAAATTGAAATTATTCTGGATTTTGGAATTTCAAATAAACGGTACTATATTGTATTTTGCAATTTATTCAAAAGAGCACTTTTTTCGAAATAACATTTGCTTATTTTGCAAATTCTGATTGATTCCGCTAACTAAATAAACAAACAAATCCCCTCCTCCCCCAAAAAAAGGCATTTCATCTCCAGTCTATCACTTTATGCTGATGCTGGTTTTGGGTCATTTCGCATGTGCTCCGTCAGACAGAATGCACAAGGAATGGGAGAAAAGTGATGTCATTGTTTTCGACTGGATCAGACAGCAGATGCAGTCCACAGAGAAGGATACAGCCAGCGATTCGTTTGGTTTTGAATGAGGTAAAAAGAATCTTTCTCCCATTCTTCTAAATTCAGAGCTAAATAGCCCAGGAAAATAAATTGCTTTGAACTGATGACACAGATTTAAATAAAAGAAAATTTATTGTTTTAGAATAAAGGATATTTTTTGGGGAAAAAATACAGGTCCTCGTGACCCACAATAAAAAAAAATTCTGCATCTCTTTCATTAAAATTGAGATCAATGGTGCGCTATAGCTCACCAACGCAATCCCTGACACTATAACATGCAAGAGCTTGCAACAAATGTTTTAAGCCAAGAAAAAAAGGTAATAAAGTAGACATGAGTGCTGCAAACAAAGCAGAATGAACCTCACCATTCTGCCCTTTTTGTTCCCTGACGAAAAGTCTTGTTTTCTTTCGATACAAAGCAATTGCTGTGAGTATTCTTCTGCTTTATGATGTTTATTCAAAGTTTCGTACATATTTCATGCTGGTGTTACCTTTTTTATTAAGCTTTAGCTATCGTACACAAAATTATGTAACCTTTTCACAAAAAATTTCCATTTATTTTAGTACTATGATTATTTCATATGACTGCCTATACTTTATTTAAAGAAATATAATTGATATTATTAAACATAAAATTGTTGGTTAAAGGTTCTATAACTTTTTTTTTTTTTTTTTTTTTTTACATAAAAGTAAATAAAATTTTGCAAATATTTTGTTCTTCATATATTATAATGGGTACTAAAAATCAAATCCAGATTAGGTACAAAAACTTTATACCTAAAGGAAAACTGCATAGATCTTTTTTATATGTAAGAAAATTTATTTCGGGAACAAATTTAAGGAAAACTGCAGATATATAGGACAGGTTAAAAAGGAAAAATGAAGTTTTTTTTTTTTTTTTTTTTTTTTTTTTTTACTTTCAGAAACACTGCAGGTTTTTTACCTGCAGGAAAACTGCAGTTATTTCAGACAAATAAAAGAGAAAATGAAGGTTTTTTTATTTTCAGGAAAACTGCAGGTTTTTTACCTTCAGGAAAACTGCAGTTATTTCGGACAAATAAAAGGGAAAGTGAAGGCTTTTTTACTTTCAGGAAAACTGCAGGATTTTTACCTTCAGGAAAATTGCAGTTATTTCGGACAAATAAAAGGGAAAGTGAAGGCTTTTTACCTTCAGAAAAACTGCAGGTTTTTTACCTTCAGGAAAACTGCAGTTATTTCGGACAAATAAAAGGGAAAGTGAAGGTTTTTTACCTTCAGAAAAACTGCAGGTTTTTTACTTTCAGGAAAAGTGCAGGTTTTTTACCTGTAAAAAAGATGTAGGCTATAGTCCGAAATACCTGCAGTTTTCCTGAAGGTTTTTTTTAAAGGTTTTTTGCTGATTTTTTTACCTGGGCAGCATAGATCGACATTGGCCGGTCTGGCATAGATCGACATTTGCCAATGTTCAAATGGCAACATTGGCCGGTCCGGCTTAGATCGACATTGGCCAATGTTCAAATGACAACATTGGCCAATCTCGGCAAAAAGGTTTGCCATTCGGCGCTGGCCAATGTCGATAAATCGAATTATACGACATTGGCCAATATTGTTGTGCTACTGGGGTATATAAGATTTTTTTTTAAATATATCTATGTATATATGTAAAGCCTAGAGATATCTTTCTCAATATTTATACTTGAGAGAGCGATGGAATGTATTTAAAAACTAAAAATACATGTACAAAACTGAGATGATTATAAATTGAGATGGGTAGGAAAAGCTCCTATATGTATTTGTTTAGTAAATTGTATTTTTACATTTCTTTTTCTTCTTTTTTTTTTTTTTTCCTTGCACATTTAATTTAATATATTGTACTCTTTATGAAAGAGAAAACTTTGCATTGTCAGAAGCAAAAAATTCTTCCCGATTTTATAACCAAAACCAGAAGAAAAATGTACATTTAAAGCAAAATATTTTTCTGTTATCTTGGATTCGACACCAGACAAAGCTCATAGAGATCAATTCTCATTTGTAATGAGGTACTACCTAGAAGGTATAGTTTATGAAAGGTTTATTACATTTCTTCAAATCAGTAGCCATGCAGGAAAATCGATGGCCGAAGAAGTGTTTTCATTTATGCAGAAGCACGATATTGAGATTGAACTGTGCAGAGGGCAGTCTTGTGATAATGCCAGCAACATGACTGGTATTTATCGAGGTTTACAAACTCAAATTCGTAAAAAGAGCTGCTTAACACTGTTTTGTCCGTGTAGTACACATTCTTTAAATTTGGTAGGAGCACATGCCATTGAATGCTGCTCCGATGCAATGAGTCTCTTCAATCTAATTCAACGACTATATGCTTTTTTCTGTAGCCTCAACACACAGGTGGAACTTATTACTTTCGAATCTTTTTCCTACTTAAATACAAAAACAAATTATTGTTTTGAAAAGTTTAAGCACAACAAGAGGGTCTCGTCATCCTGAATCTTGCAAGTCAGTGATAGTGAATTATGAGCAAATTTTAAATATTTTACTTCAAATTTCAGAAGACAGCAACGAAAAGGCAGATACACATAATGAGGCATTGTCTTTGCACAGCAAAATGGTGACTTTCGAAACAGCCTTTATGCTAACTTTGTGGCACGACATTTTAAATGCTATGAATAAAGTTAGCATTTATCTTCAAAAACCACGTTGATTTATTTACAGCTGTTAACTTGTTGAAAGGGATGAATGCAAATATTGCATCCTTCAGAGATCAATTTGATTAGTTAAAAGAAAGATCTCAATTGCTATCTCCATATGTAGCGACTTCATCTAAGGATCAGGGAAAAAGATTGAGAAGAAAAAAAATTACCGATGGTACTCTCGAATCCGAAACAACTAGCCATTGAGATTTTCCTAGCCACTGAGTTGAGTTTCCTAGCCACTGATTGAGACAACTAGCCATTGAGTTTCAACTTTAAGTTTTTCAAATCCTTGAAGAGTAATTCTTCAAGGATTTGAAAAACTTAAAGTTGAAACTTTATTTGTGATAGTCGATAGATTAAATTCAGAAGTGATAAAACGAATTGATGCTTATAACTCAGTATGCAGCATTTTCAATTTCATTAGTAAATTAGGTCTTGAACAAATAAATGAAGAATCAGTTAATAATTTTCTTGAAGTTTTGAAGGAGAAATAGATTTTGAAGCTACAAATGCTGAAGTCATTCAATTTTCACAATATTTGTTAAGCTGTAGCTTAGAAAAAAATCACCGATACATATTTATGATCATATGTTTAAAAACGAGTTAAATGATATTTTTCCAAATATATTTATTGAATTACGTATTTATTTAACTCTACGAACATCAAATTGCAAAGCTGAGAGAGCAAACTCCAAATTAGAGAGAGTTCTAACTCTTCGAAGAACAAAAATGCAGCAGAATAAGTTGCAATGTTTGGCTTTGCTGTGCTCAGAGCACGATTTCACAAGCAACCTGTATTTTAAAGATGTAATCGAAACTTTTAGCGCGGCAAAGGCTAGGAAGAAGCCAATTTATTTTTTTTATTCTGTAAAATATTCTTTCAAATATTCTTTCATTCTGTATATTCTTTTCAAATATACCCACATTGCTATTTTAAAAAATAATCTTGTAGGAGGAAAATTTCAACCCATTAAGATGCTTGGATAAGTAATCTTTTGATAGATTCCTTAAATCAGTGTGAGTTAATGGGAATTCCCAGGTTTACATTTTTTTTTTAGAACATTACATAAATGAGACTCTTCAGCCTCACTCAAAGCTTCTTGTCCACTATGTTTTTTAGGTGCAACGCCTGATTCTTTACCCTTTACATGAAGGCTCATGTACTTTTTGGAATGTTGTACTTAAAATGTGCAGCGTATAAAGAAATTTTATTTTCTCTTATTTCAGTCACTGTTTGATTAAGAGATTCTTTGAGTAATTTTTTTGTCGTCTCTGAACCAGGAAGCTTCTTATATGTTCGATCCATTTTTGTTGATTTGTGTGAACACAGACAAATTATACACTACAAGAACTACATCCAAAGCAAAAAAATAATATCCACGTATACGTTTTCTATGTGTATTGTTAGTATACTATAAAAGTGTCACTGTTCATCTTCCCCTCAAAAATCTAAAAAAAGTACAAGCACAAATTAAAATATAAAAAAACTAAATACAGAAATGTAACTAAGGAAAACCCTGTTGCATTGCATCATCATCATCGTTGAGAGTACCGTTGGTTAACATTTCAGCACCAGGGACGTAAAAGTTAGGTCTGTGCACATAAAAATTTGAGCACAAATTTTTTTGTGAAAAAACAACACATAATAAATAAATATATATATTCTTTTAACATCTTTATATGCATAATTACATATTTTCGATTGGTAATTGAATAATTGGTGATTCCAGAAAAATATTTATTTTGTAGAATAAATGTTATTTTTATTGTGAAAAATCAGTTATAAACATTATCCGACTTTTGTTCATCTTCATCCCAGGGGTTCATCTTCACCCCCTTTTACGTTACGCTGTTTGATTATCTTTCTCCAAATAATACACTGTTTTATTGTTTTATAGAGCTTAGTGTATCCAAACACTTTTGTGCATCTATTTTTCGGGAATTTTAAACGGTAACTTCACAATATCAAATATATATATATATATATATATATATATATATATATACACTCCTTCTCATATTTATAAGGACACTTTATATTTTGAAATAACTAATGTAAAAATAATTGTGAACAAGATTATACAAAGGGCACTTAATATATCTATTATTCTAAAAACCAAAACTGCTATATTTTTTTTAATATAACACATAATTAATTAAAAATAATGCAAAACATTTTTTTCTCCACGTTTTTAGATGTTCATAATTATAGAGACAATGAAGATTTTTTTTCGTTTTATTTAACTTACTAACCAATAAATTACAGCTGACATGCGAATTTGTTAACTACTGGGCTAGATTAATTCATATATAAGCCTTCAATTTTTCTTGGACGGACGTTACTGATAATTCCTGGAAAAAAAGGACGTTCATGTGAAGTGTTATAAAAGTGTTTTTTAAGTGGAAGGATAATTCCAATCCTCCGGATTTCTAATGAGAATCGAAGAACTAAAATTGCTGAATGAAATGTGGTCAATCGTTGAACTGCTGGTTCGATAGGAGAAAGATCTGATGAGAAATCAGAGTTGTTTTACAGAGATTGAAGACTTATAATTCCTCTTACTGTTCTACTCATAATGACTGCTGCTGAATTTGCTCGTAATTTTTAACGAAAAGTTGGGGTTCACATTTATGCATCTTTAAAATAATTAATAATATGTTAAAAGGAATAAAAAACCTGTAATATTCAAAAAGCATTTAATGGGGGAAAGAACGTCTGTGTTAAAATTGAATAAAGATAATATTAATTCGTAAATTGTTGCATTTTCGGATGAGAAACATTTTATTCTTGATTAACCACATGGTTTTAGTAATTACTGGCACGATCTGAAGGTAGCGAAAGACAGAACAGATTTTTTTAAAGGCAGATATGAATCGGGCATTTTAAAGATGGATCTATGGTGTTCCGGGGAGCTGTTTCTACTGAAGACAGAATGAATTTAGTAATTTTTTCTATTGTTATTAACATCAAGAGAATATCTGCAAATTTTAAATGTGGAATTCTCAGATTTTTTTTAGATTTTGGAGGGTAATAATATTTTTTTCAACAAGACTTACATTTTTGCTCTACTTCAAGAGCAATAGGAAATAGTTTGAAGAAAGAAACTTTTGTATTATTTTCTTTCCCGTGGCCTAAAAGTTGAAAACCTTAACGTATTTTATTAGAAAAGTGCATGCAAGTGGAAAGCAATTTAAATAGTTTAAATGTATTCAGAATATCATCTATGCTGTATGAAATGGTATTGAAAATGAACATAAATATATATATATATATATATATATATATACCAGAGAGAACGTCAAACTGTTTCACCCTAAAAAGAGACTCCATAAAATATTAATTTAAATAATAACTGAAAAAAAAAAAATTACCGAGACTCGAGCTGTCTTTATAATTGTGAGCACCTGAAAAATCATCTTTTTGATCATTTTTATAGTTTTTTAAGACAGAAAAACGATAAAACTTTTTTAATATAGTCTATTAATGAAGTTAAAATTAATGAAAAATATATTTGTTTAAATAATAGTGTTCAGTGTTTAGTTAATATAAAAAAAAAAAACGGGTGTCCTTATAATTATGAGAACCAGTGTATATATATATATTGTGTGTGTGTGTTTTAAGTAATTTAGCATTATTAAAGCGAATTTTAGAAAATTTTTAAAGTCCATAGACCGGAATATATAAATTTTTTTTTTGTGGCAAAGTAAACAAGTGAGAAAGAAAACAACAATTACAGGAGGACTCAAAAAGTATTAATGCAGTAAAATTTCAAATTAGAATTTTTTCATTATTACAATACTTTCGTTGCATATGTAAGCTCGGAACGTACAGATATTTCCATTACTCCATTTACAATGAAATAAAAGTAAAGAAAAATGAATTCGAGCTCTCCATTTAAAAGTTACACTTATAAATATATAGTTATAATTTTTAACAACTTTTAATAAGTTATTTTTCATTCTGTTTCTTATGCTGTATGAAAATGAATGGAGTAACTCCAGTGGCCATTCAACATTCCAAACATCAAGTAATTAATGGTTAAATAAATAAATACAAGTAAAAGAAGTCGTTAAATAAACAAAAGAGAAAATTATATGTTTTTTGTAAATGTTTTAACATTGCGCCTGAAAGTAATAAAACGGGGGGGGGGGGGGGGGAGCCTTAGAGATTCATCATTGGTGGAGGAATCCATAAATTTTATCTCGCACCTGGATCTTCAACTTACTTATTACCCCACTGACTAACAATATACATTTGATATAATATATTTCTCTTACTAAGCTAATAAAATAAAGAAAAAATATCTGGGCATCCATTCAAAAGTTATGACTTCTTGATATATACACACTTAATTATAATTTTTAACAACAAATTTTTTTCATTCCATTTTATTTCGTACAATTTAACTTAAAAATCGCTGAAGAGGATATAATAAAACATATTTATACAAGTACACAGAAAGACAAATAAAACAACACTACACTGTAGACATATTTAGAGTGAATATAGGATTTAAATTTCTACGGAAAGAATCTATTTATTATAAACATGTATTAGTATGATGTAATTTCAATTGTAGATAGACAGTACATCTAAAATGTTAGTAATGATTAATAAATATTAACAATAAACAGACAATAAGAAATTTTCTTATTCTACAAAAATCTGATATATTTCAACCCTTTATCGTCCAGTCTATAGCTTAAAGATAACGGGAACCCATCTACCTGTTTATCCAACACTAGTGCCTAATGTTAAATAAATTCCAAATGCTGACAACTTTAACAAAGATCGACCTTTACCGGAAATGGAACTAATGACTTAAGATTGTTAGTAAAGGGTGTGAAAATATAAAAGGTATCCAAATTTGAAGGGAAATCTGGATCGTATTTCCATCCAAAACTCTGTTTTTCCCTAGACTGAACAAAAAGTTCATCTAGATTTCGCTAGCCCCAGTATCAAGCTAAACATCTGAACCTTTGTCAGTCGCGAGTTTTGAACCTTCTTACCATTTAAAGTTCTTAATTTTATTATTATTATTATTTATTCAAAATTCCTAAACAGCCAGGGTTTTTTTGTTATTATTATTATTATTTAAATCTTCTCTTATTAGCCGATTTCGTAGCCTGTGATTGGCTCTCAGCTTTAAGATGAAATCCGCTGTAAAAATTTTGTTAACACTTTCAGAAAGGATTTTGAGTGCTATGTGTGTCTCTGAGAGGTCCGCGAATCCAGCTTAGAATATTTTTTGGTTGGACATCGAGATTCTCGTAAGTTTCATCCATGTATTTCATTTAGAATTTTCCTGAATTTTAATAATGATATATATATATATATATATATACGGCCTCCCTTTTTTTTATAAATTGTGGGACTCTGGGAGGTTTCCCTGTGCCACTTGGGGGCCCTTGCTCAACTTCTAATTCCTTTTCGCCGTCCAGACTAGAACTCCTACATAGATAGGCTGACTCAACCGCCATTTTCTAGCCCACAAGACCGGCTGACGATTTATTAGTAGTATACGCAGGTCCGACAGGGACAAGATGACGTCACGAGTTGAGTTGAGTTGTTTTCCTCCTTCTAGTTGAGTTGAGTTGTTTTCCTCCTGCTGGTTAAGTTGAGTTGTATATGCAGGTCCGACAGGGACAAGATGACGTCCTGAGTTGCGTTGAGTTGTTTTCCTCCTTCTGGTTGCGTTGAGTTGTTTTCCTCTTGCTGGTTAAGTTGAGTTGTTTTCCTCCTGCTGGTTGAGTTGAGTTGAGTTGTGTTGGTTTCGGTTTTCTCGTCAAAGATGGCGAGGGCACGTTTGATTGATTGGTTATCGTAAAAGATGACGAGGGTGGCAACAGTGAGATTTTTTATCAGAATGGCAACACTGCCTAGTTTTGGAATCGGAACTTGTAAAAAATTTAAGGATACTGCGAGGCGTGACGTCATTGGCCGCCATCTTGATTTTCATGTTCTAACTTGAGATCTTCACGCGTTGAGATGATTATTTTGTAATTACGAACCTTTTAATTAAGGATCTAATGAATGAATTAATTTTACTTTGATCTCACCGCTAGAGGAGAGAAATACGTTGGTGTCTTGACGTCACTTTTCACTTACGAACTTGAAAGCAGCAGTCTTACGCGTGGCGCTTTTGAGAAGATTATTCATAAATTAAGAATGTTTTAATTAAGACTGTAATTGATAATTAAGAGTAAATTAATCACGTGACTTTACCGAAACGTAGTAACAGTTTCGGAATCGGGACTTGTAAAATTTTTGGTATGGGATTTGAAATGTATACCGCGTGGTCTTCGGCGTTTGTTCATCCATTAAATATAATTTTAATTAAAGATCTAATGAATTAATTTTACTTTGATCTGGCCGTTATTGAAAGAAAACATGTGGCGGCCATAATGCATCGTGACTTCACGGTCCATATGTTGCCGATTCATGCTACGGCTTGAACGAGGGGGAAGTAGGGATGGTGTGTGACGATTCTCTTTTCGTGGGAGGAGTCACAGCGTTCTGAACCATCCCGGGCTGGACAATTTACTAAATGTAACTGTAACCTGCTGTGAAATTGAAGTTTCATAAACACGGATTGGCATCAGCGAGATTCTTCACTTGCTTTGTTTTGACTCGTGGTTGTACGTGCGCTTATATTTTGCTTTCATTAATACTGAAGATTCTACTCTGAATTTATTTTTGCGTTAAAATATGGAAGATTTTGATGATCCTGATTTTGTGAGTATTATAGTTCTTTTTAATTTTAGTTAATTGTTTATTAATAAATCATTGCTATATTTTTATTAATATTCTATTCTTTTTAGATCGGTCCGTTAACTCAAGAGTTTTTGGAAGTAGATGATGAAGTAAGATTTAAGTTGTGTTGTTATGTTTTTTTAGCATACTATTATTTATTATTTTTTAAGAACTTATATATATGTGTATATTTGTGCTTTTTTAATTGTTTATTTTTCTTCTCTTCGAATATTTAGTCAATGCATGAATTTTTGAAGATTAATAATTCATTGTGTTATAACTTTTATTCATTTTTTAACATTGTTAGTTAATTTTAAATTTTTTAACATTGTTATTTAATTTTAAATTTTGGTGATTTAATTGATACATAATTTTTATTAATAAATGTATTTTTCTATAGTTTTATGGAGAACTTTCACAGGGATTCGACGAAGCTTCGCATTTTTTTGAATTACCTTTATACTACCAAATAGGTTCTGGATTTGAGGTAAATTTTTTCCAATTTTTTTTTTTAAAAAGTAATAGTTTATTTACTTGATTTTATAGATCTTTTATATTTTATTTTTATTTTGTTTAATTTATTTTTATAGAATCATCCTGGACCTTCAAGTAAAGACGGACTCCCATTCGTTGAAGGTGAAGAAGAGATTTCAAGAGAAGATGTAATAACTTTTTATTTTTATTTTTTTAAATCTAATATATATATATATATATATATATATATATATATATATATATATATATTATGTAGAAGCTAATTTATTTTTCATACTTTTTTTTTTTTTTTTTTTTTTTTTTTAAGCTTATTGGAGCAATAATTCTTGAAAAACTATCCCGAAGCAGACACGAGAAATATAAAGCAGAATAAATTCGTTTTAGAGCTCGAATAATTCCTGATCGTCTTCCGAACAATTTAGCAGTTATAAAAAATCCTGGCGACCGTTAAATCTATTGAGATATTGATATCGGAGTTAATGAATCAATGCACAGAAGATTTACGTCCTACAGACTTAATAAGGTTTTGCTTTCTGTCACCTAATTTAGATAAGCCTATTTCCACATGTATTTTACCGGTATCGGAGCTGACCACAGAAAAGTATTATCTGCTGTTGCAAAGGTTCTACAATCAAAAGAGGAGATTCCATTGGATTCAGACTTTTTAATCGACGTTACAACTCTTCGTCGTGATGTTGGAACAGGAAGAAATCGAGGCGTTTTTAACGTCGAAATAGATCGTCTGGAAAAAAGGTCTGTTTTCGCGATACCAGCTGATGAAGATAATCTTTGTTGCGCGAAAGCAATCGTTTTCGCCATGGCACATCTTAAGCAAGATAAACGAGCTATGGAATCGTTAAGGAAAAAGAATCGCCCTGCACTAAAGAATCAAGCCATAGAACTTCATAATGGTTCAGGAGTTCCGCTTGGCCCATGTGGATATTCTGAAATTTGTGCCTTCGAAGAATACCTCGATGGTCAAATTGTGGTATTTTCATCCGAAAATTTGAATCAGGTAAAAATTGTAATTTAAATTTTTATGTTATTAAGCTTATTCAATTTTTAAAAAAAGAGTGCAAATTGCTCTCTCTCTTTATCTGTCTGTATATTATTTAAATATTAGTTTTCTCGCTAAACAGTCATTTATATTTTTAACATTTACTTTAGGTCTCATACAAAGGTGTAAAACGCAATCAGCGTACTAATTTATGGTTGCATACTGAACATTACGATGTTATAAAATCACTGTAAGGATTTTTCGGATCCAATTTTTATTGTGAAGCGTGTGAAAAACCATATGATCACATAGAAAATCATTATTGCCCTAATGCTTGTCCTGTATGTAGGCGTGAAGAATGCATGCCCGGAGAATCGTTGAGATGCAACAACTGTGACAGATTATGCCGTTTAACAGATTGCTTTAATGAGCACAAATCAACAAAAGGAGCTCAACAATTTTCACTGTGTGATAAGGTGGGTTCTTTTTTTTTTTTTTTTCTTTTCCTTATTTAGTTATTTATTCATTATATCCTTAATTATATGTTTTCTATTTTTTTATTTAAAATATAACTTTTTTCTTTTTTAAGGTTTATCAGTGCAGAGACTGCACTAAGGTGATTTTAAGACGTAATTGTCCTAAAGAAAATCACAAATGTGAAACTATCCATTGCATATCATGCAATCAGTGGGTTGTATCAGCAGATCACTTGTGTTATTTGCGTAAAGAAGCTCCCAAAAAATCCTCAGACAAGCTCATATTTTTCGACTTTGAAACTGACCAGTCGTCTGGAACCCATATTGTAAATTTTGCCCTAGCCCAGTACGCTGATGTTACAGAACAGGTTTTTAAAGGTTATACAGCTTGTGAAGAATTTTGCTCATGGCTATTCTCTTCAAAACACAAAGGCTTTACGGCCATAGCCCATAATATGAAAGGGTAAGCGATATTTAAATTATATACACACATATGTATATATTAATTAATATTTATCTGTATGTTTATTGTGCATTAAATGTAAAATTAAGTTATTATAAATGAATAACTTTTAATATTGCTTTGTTTTTTAATATAGAATAGAAATTTAGTTTTAAAATATATAACAACAGTTGTTTTTATTTTGCTAGGTTTGATGGACAATTCATTTTGTGCTGGCTTATCAACCAAGGAAAAGCCCCAGACATTGTTCCAAATGGCTCCAAAATTTTAGCCCTAACTTTAAGAGGACTAAACATCAGAGTCATTGACTCATTCAACTTCTTGCCAATGGGTTTAAGTGAACTGCCTGGTTGTTTTGGTTTACGGGAGCTAAAGAAAGGCTATTTCCCACTCTTGTTTAACAGGACAGAAAATCAAGCATATATTGGGAAACATCCTGACATTGATTATTATTGCCCAGATTCTATGTCTGTTGAAAAGCGTAAGGATTTTTCCAAAGGGTACAACGAGCATAAAGAGGAAATATTTGATTTCCAGAAAGAGATGCTGGAATACTGCAGGTAAATTTCATTATTTTATAAGAAATAATATTATATTTCATATTACAAAATTTATTTTGTTATTATCTAATCGTAAAATATTATTTTATTTAGATCAGATGTGGTTATCCTACGGCAATGCTGTCTAGAATTCCGTCGGCAGCTTTTAGAGATATCCGACGTCGATCCGTTTTGGTATTTTTATATACTTATTTTTTAAATATATTTTAAAATAACACATAAAATATTAGTTTTATTTCACTATTATATTTATATTTATACTTATTTATATTTTATTTATTTATTTATTATTATTATTATTTTATCATGCATAGCTACATTACGATTGCTTCATCGTGCATGGCAATGTACAAGTCAAAATACATTCAACCGAATACTGTTGCTATGAAACCAATCCGAGGTTACGTGAACGGCACAAAATTCAGCACGGATTCAATTAGATGGATGGACTATCTAGCTGCCAATGAAAATATTTTTATTCAGCATGCATTGAATGAAAGAGGAGAGAAGAAAATTCGTGGAATTTCAGTTGATGGATTTTGTGAAACCACTAACACTGTTTATCAATATCATGTGAGTTTCTTTCTTTTTTAATTATTTAACTCATTAATTTATATTTTTATACTTTATATTATTAAATGCTAGATTTTAATTATATTTTTAATTTTAATAGGGATGTTTTTATCACGGCTGTAGTAAATGTTATGCTAACGATACCATTAATCAAGTAAACGGAATGCCAATGGCAGTATTAAAAGAAAAAAACATGAAAACTACGACTCAACTTCATTCCTGGGGATATCGTGTTATCGAAAAATGGGAACACGAGTTTGAAATCGAAAAGAAAGAAGATGCACAGCTGATTTCCTTCCTGTCTTCTCATAAATTGCAAGATCGTTTGGTACCAAGGGAAGCATTCTTCGGTGGTAGGACGAACGCGATAAAACTTTTGCATAAGGGTGGTGAAGCGAAATACGTAGATTTCACCTCTTTGTACCCATGGGTAAGAAAAAATATTTTTATTTATTTATTTATTTATTTATTTGAAGCAATAAAAAATGATATATTTTACTAATTACTTTTTTTTTTTTTTTTTTTTCCTTAGGTTAACAAATATTGTCAATATCCTGTTGGACATCCAACAATAATAACTAAAGATTTTAAAGAGATCGAAAATTATTTTGGAGTCATAAAGTGTCGTGTTTTACCTCCACCTGACTTATATTTGCCAGTATTACCTATGAGATCTAACGGTAAATTACTTTTCCCTTTGTGCAGAACTTGTACTGAAAACATGCAGCAGACACTATGCAGTCACACTGACGATGAAAGAGCGATTACCGGTACATGGATAACAGAAGAAGTAAAACTGTCTGTAGAAAAAGGCTACAAAGTAACTGATGTAAGTGTATTATTATTTACACGTTTGATTTATATATATTGTGCATTTTATTAATTTTAAGACATTTTTAATGCCTAATAATTAAATGTTATTTTTACTTTTTCATAAAATAGATTTTTGAAATTTATCACTTCGAAAAGTCATCTGATATGTTATTTAAACCTTATATCGACTGTTTGTTGAAAATTAAGCAAGAATGCAGTGGCTGGCCCGTTGAATGTTCATCTTCAACTGAAAAAGTGAAATATGTGGAAAAATATGAGCAAAAAGAAGGAATTAAATTAGACTGTTCTGCCATAATGAAAAATCCTGGTAGACGTCAGGTGGCTAAATTAGGATTAAACAGTTTATGGGGAAGGTAAACTCATAACAATTATCCTTTTCTTTTAAATGTTTTATTCAATATTCTGTAATAAATTATTTAATATTTTATTTCTAGATTTGGTATGAATTGTAATAAAGGACAGATTACATACGTTACATCTTTTGCTGCCTTTAATAAGCTATTTTCCGATTCTACAAAGAAAGTAAGATTCAAACATATTTCTTTCCCCCTTTAATTTTATCGTTTATTTATTTATTTATTTAATTGTACTAAATATCTTTTTAATATTTTTTTTTTCCCCTTAGATCAAAGATGTTTATTTTCCTACATCTGAAGTCGCCGCTATTCATTGGGAAAAAGAGAAAGAATTTGTATCTCAGGAAAAATCTACTAATATATTTATTGCTGCGTTTACAACAGCATGGGCTCGTATAAAACTCTACAGAGAAATGGATAAACTTGGTCGTGCTGTACTCTATCATGACACAGATTCCATTATATATGCATCCAATGGTGAGAACGATCCTCCTTTAGGAAACTTTCTAGGCGATTTCACTGATGAGTTGAACGGAGATACAATAACTAGTTTTGTATCTGGTAAGCTGAAGTTTTTATGATTATTTTAGTTAATTTTTAATTTTTTCATTATTATATTTATACTTATTTTATTTTATTTATTTATTTTTTTTTTTTTTTCAGGCGGACCTAAAAATTATGCATATAGAACGGCAACGGGAAAAATTTCCTGCAAAGTTAGAGGTTTTTCGCTTAATTTCAGAAATTCTAAACTGATAAATTTTGATGCAATGAAAAGTTTAGTGCGCAGTATGGACCAAGAAACAACTATTGAAATTTAAAATCCAACCAAGATTTCTCGAGACGGCAAGAGAAGAAAAGTCATAAATAAATTAGAAAAGAAATTGTATCGCGTCGTTTACGACAAAAGGATTTTGAAGGACGATTTCTCAAAGAAATGAATTGATTTTGTGTATTAATCTGTGATTAAAAAAGAAAATGTGATATATAATGTTGATAATTTTTTTTTATGAATAAATGAATTACTTCTTTCTAAGTTTTGTTAAGTTTGACTGTGAATTTATAATTTTTATCCATTAAATTTTATTGTTAAATGATTTAATATATAGTTAAAGATAATGAAATATAAATTATAAATAGATAAAAATTTAGATATTTAGGTATGTATATGTAATTATCAACTAATTAAAAAAAAAATGAATAAGTATAGTTAATAAAAAAAAAAAAAAAAAAAAAAAGATGTATTATGAACACAATGAAGGAAATAAGCAATAAGACTGAATGTTTAAAAAGATATGTTAAAATGTGTAAACAATATTCATGTTTTATTTAAAAAAATATAATTCACAAAATAAGTTAGAATCAAATATTTTTATTTAAATTACAGTTATCAATTACATTTTTTTTTTTTTCAACCAATGTTTAGAAGAATTTTTTCTTCCCTTTGATGAAGGTTTAGCATACACCGTTTTAACACTTGTTAAATAAGCATTTTTAATAAAGTCTCGAGGAAAATTGTTAGCATTAAGTATTTCCCTGAATTCTTCAAAAGCAGCAGGTTTCTTAGTTCTGTTTCTTAATAAGAAATTGGTAAGTTGAATTGCATTTGAACCAGGCATATTTTGCATATTTTTTTCAAGTTATTTACTGTTCTCTACTACATTTTATCATATAATGCACATAAATAGGCACTTTTTCAATTGGTAAAAGTTTGGTTCAACCTGTTGATTTTTTCTTATTCCTAAATATGCCCAATTCAACTCAATTTTTATAAAAAGGAAAAAATTCGAATGTTATTTAAATTCATATTCAATAGAGTAATTCATAATCAAAAGGCTTTTTTTTTTTTTTTTTCTAGTGTGATTTTTTTTTTCTGTAGGGGAAGAGGATGGGGTGGGGGTTGGGGGTATCACAGCCATAGAATATTCATATGAAATCTATACGCTGGCCTAGCATAGCTTGTAATAGAAAAAGCCGCCAAAAATCTATTGCTTAGAGCCTCTACAATTGTAAAGGGTGATCGGTTACAGTGACCTAGCTTTGAACTACATAACATATGTGTCCCCCGTTACAAAGTGTGCAACGTAGTTCATGTGCGCACAGTACAGGAAATTGCGAGCAAACAATTGAACGTTTTAAGCATTTTATTTCTAGCATTAATGTCTACAAATTGTCTTTTCATACTGAATGGATTATGCTTTACAACTTTATAATTTACTTTTTTCCCGTATCTTGAAACGTTTTCGAGATAGGAACGTTAACTCCACTGTTTTCCACCAGGTGAAGCTATATACAATTGCATCTCTTAGTACATGACCACTTTACTATATGTACATACCACTTTTACGACTATGCAGCCGTTCAGCAGTTAAAAGAGTTTGGACTGACATTTTGGGGCACCCTGTATTTTCACTAGATCAAAAAGATATTTCATTGGGACCTTCTTCAGACCAAGACCTTTACATCAAAAAAAAAAGTATGAAAATCGGAGCATCAGTTCAAAAGTTATGAGCTAACAAACAAAACAACACTAATAAAAAAAAAGTAGTATGTTGTGGCCTCCACAAGACTTTCTTCTATATTTTCCTATACAAATTCACTCAGTAATAATAAAAAAAAAAAAAAAAAAAAAAAAAAAAATCGAAGTTATTTTTGGTAAAAGTAAAAAAAAAAAATCGATAATTTTGTTTTAAATTATCACATATTTATAGTTTAACCATTCGTTTTAAAGGTATTGACGAGACCTTTCGAAATATATCCCTCTTGAAAATTTACTCCCCTCGAGGGGGGGACCCCCCCCAGGGGGGGTTGTGTCTGTGTGTGTGCGTGTGACTGAGAGACAAAATTTTGTGACAACTGTATCTCAGGAACTGCTGCACAGGATTTCATACAAATTGGTATGTAGTTGTACCTTGACATAAATTAGTGCCAATCAACGTTTGGTAAAAATTATCTTACTGACTGCGTTGCCATCCCAGTTTTTCTAAATTTCTAATATGGTGATTTTGTATAAATGTGCATAAAGAGAATTATTTTTTAGTAATGATTATGAAATTTACAAGAATTATTTATAATAGAGATAGTCAACAGGGAATTTTTTTTTTGTATGTGTAGGAACCTCGCCAACGAATGGTTGAACTATAAATCTGTATTTTTTTTTTTTTTTTTAAATATTGTTACTGACTGAATTTGTATAGGAAAATACAGAAGAAAGTCTTGTGGTGGCCACAACATACTAGTTTGAAGTCGGTTAACAAGAATACAGTTTTCAAGAGTTCAATTTTTTCTGTAATGAATATCTTTAACTGAATAAGTGGTGTTTTGAGGGAAAAACTGTCAGTGTTCATCTTCACTAGGGTGGTTCGAAAAAAACTTTTTTTTTTAATTTCAGATCGCTATAGTGCACAAAAGTTGCGATTGGTATAGACATCAAAAAAGCACTAATTATTATTTTTTAATAAATTTGTCTTCCGGTCGCGCAATGCCATCGAAGTTAGCAAACAAATGTGAAAAACCTTAATTTTTCATAATTTTTTTAAGCATGCCAGATGGTTTTAATTGCGTTCCTATACCGTGAATTAACTACTAAAAGTATGTAAAATCAATATATATGCACTTTTTATACATTTGTTTCATATCTTCCGGTCGCGCAACATAGTACAAAATGAGTAAAATTAGTAGTTTTTGCAAAATTTTAAAGTTTGACTGTTTAGTACATTTTAATCATACGACTTTTAGAGATGCTATAGTTTAATTCTATTACAATAATATATTTAAAATCCAAGCATATAAGATAAGCGTGGTGTACGTGACGAATGTCAGCGATGCGCGCGCAGCGCAGCCAGTCGCAGTCATTATCATTTCCCGCTATTTTCTTCAGTCTGCTCATGCCGCTAGCTCTAGTCAGTACTAGATTGTGTTATGCTTAAGTCCGTATTATACTTTTGCGTTCAGTGTTTGTACTTGAATACGACAGTTATTGATGCAATGGATGTACCAATGAAAGTTGGTACAGGTACAATAACTAGAAAAGATTTTGAGTGCCCTACTTTTGGTCACCCTCGAGACTTGTTGCACAACAAGCTTCCTACTCATGAAAATGTACTTTGCTGCTGCTTTCAACAGAGATTCAACCTAGCTGTGACAATAAACAACAAGAGTGTATCTTTTTCAAGAGTAGCCTCAACAGTGGCAAAGAAAATTATCAGTTTATATAACAAAGCCTCGATCCCAACTGTTACGGAGTACAGAGTCATCTAGCTAATTAGTTCTTACTACGAATCATACAGTAAACTCAGAAAATCGTTTCATCGTGACAAAGATAAACCAGCATTCAAACTTAAACTTGACAATTTCAAGAAGAAATGATGCTCTCTTTTTGATATCGCGGCGTGTAAATGTGTAATTGTTGCTAATGGCTGTTCATGTAAGAAATCTCCAGATGCTTGTGTATGTCCTCTAAGTGTGAACTGCATTTGTGAAAGAAGAAAAAAATTCCACCTTTGGAATTAAGGTTTATGTACTTGCACATTTACACGCAGCGACATCAAAAAGAGAGCATTCTTTCTCGTTGAAATTGTCAAGTTTAAGTTTGAATGCTGGTTTATCTTTGTCACGATGAAACGACTTTTTGAGTTTACTGTATGATTCGTAGTAAGAACTAATTAGCTAGATGACCTGTACTCCGTAACAGCTGGGATCGAGGCTTCGTCATATAAACCTGTAATTTTCTTTGCTACTGTTGAGGCTACTCTTGAAAAAGATACACTCTTTTTGTTTATTGTCTCAGCTAGGCTGAATCTCTGTTGAAAGCAGGTGCGAAGGACATTTTCATGAGTAAGAAACTTGTTGTACAACAAGTCTCGAGGGTGACCAAAAATAGGGCACTCAAAATCTTTTCTAGTTATTGTACCTATACCAACTTTCATTGGTACTTCCATTGTATCAATAACTGTCGTATTAAAATCCAAACAATGAATGCAAAAGAATAATACGGACATAACACAATCTACTACTGACAATTAACACAATCTACTATACGGACATAACACAATCTACTATAGCATAACACAATCTACTACTGACTAGAGCTAGCGGGATGAGCAGACTGAAGAAAATAGCGGGAAACGATAATGGCTGAGACTGGCTGCGCTTCGCGCGCATCGCTGGCATTCGTCACGTACGCCACGCCTATCTTATAGCCCCGTTTATCTTATATGCTTGGATTTTAAATATATTATTGTAATAGAATTAACCTATAGCATCTCTAAAAGTCGTATGATTAAAATGTACTAAACAGTCAAACTTTAAAATTTTGCAAAAACTACTAATTTTACTTATTTTGTACTATGTTGCGCGACCGGAAGATATGAAACAAATGTATAAAAAGTACATCTATATTGATTTTACATACTTTTAGTCGTTAATTCATGGTATAGGAACGCAATTAAAACCATCTGCCATGCTTAAAAAAAATTATGAAAAATTAAGGTTTTTCACATTTTTTTGCTAACTTCGACGCCATTGCGCGACCGGAAGACAAATTTATTAGAAAATAATAATTAGTGCTTTTTTGATGTCTGTACCAATGGCAACTTTAGTGCACTATAGCGATCTGAAATTTAAAAAAAAAAAAAATTTCGAACCACCCTAATCTTCACCCCATTTAAGGGATGAAGATGAACAGTACTTAAAACATATTTTTTGGCCTCTAAGTGTAACATTTTTTCATTGTCTGTTGCATATACCCATTCACCTCAACCCAATAGATAACCCACAATAAAAAAAAAAAAAAAAATCCAATTTAAAAAGTTATTCATAAAAATGTGAAAATTTTGTTCTTCTTCACCCCGTTTTACGGTATGGTAGTTGCTCTTCGACCACATTTCAAGGAACCATCTCCGCAAGTACTAACGCAACGAGACGAAATATGGGTGACAGTCCATCTGACTCAGAGAAAATGAGCAATAACAGAGCGTGGAATTACTGGATATTTTCCAAATTTCAAACGGTCGGTCAAGTTGGCATCCTTCCAACATTTTGGACGCGTCCTTACTGCTGGTTTTAGGATATGTGGCTGCACTGTATTAATAGTTATAGCAGTAGTATTTAGGCACTTTTATGCTTTTTTGTTTACTTCTTAAACTCAGGGACCGATGAACACAATGATCTTGATTAGTCAGATTTTAGTCATTTTTTCCCCAATAACGATTGCAAAATATAAATCTTTCTTGTACTTTCCCACTACTACTTTATGATTAAATATTCAATACTTAAAAAAAGTAATAAACACTGCAATTATTTGTAGCTGAAACGGCAATCGGAAAACGAAAAATCAACACATGTGTATTGCATTAAGATTTGTATATTGGTTTAGTTATTTATTTTTTTTTTCTTCCATAAAAAAAAAAAAAAAAAAAAAAAAAAATCAAGTAGTTTATAAATAATATTAAACAATAAATAAATAAAAATTATTTCTTACTACATTAATGTTAATAACACTAATGATACAATTAAATATTAAAAAGTATATACATTAACAAAAGCATTTAAAATTTTACTGCTTTGATTCGAAACTTTAGGAATAAAAGTGATTTTTTTTAAATTATATATTATATATGTATATATATACAAATGAAAGATTTGTTAATTGAATGTAATAGCATTCTAGCAAGCAATTTACAATGTTAAAATAATTCAAGTGAAAAACAAAATGAAACAAACAAAAATTATGTCACACAGTTTTCATTTTTATTAACTGGCAAAAAGCATAACTAATCCTTTTAGGTAAACTACAAATTTTTATATGTAACTGATTCAGTATGTTTACGAAAACTCTTTTTCTCTAATGTAAATATGCTTAATTACTATATAATATTTATTCTAGTAAACTGTTTACAAAAATGTTATTTAAATAAGTTTATGTTGTAAGAAAATAAATTTTTATGTAGAACTCAAATTCATTATACACCTAAATATCCAATACAGAAAATTCACAACGTACAGTCTTAATTCTCATTAAATTAACAGTTCTAAAGAAAAAAATTAAAAAAGAAAAGAAATAAAAATGCGAAAAAGAAAAACTAGTACGTCGCGGCCATTACAAGATTTTCTTTCACATTTTCCTGTACAAATTCCCGCAGAACAAATACAAATTACTTATTGAAATTGTTTTCAATGTCATGTGTAGACGATATTCGTCGGAGAGAAGTATCACGCTAAATGTCTGAAAATGACATTTTCGGCTCTAGAGACTACATTTAAATATATATATTCTTATGCAAAACTATTCAATTAGTACTTAAAAATTATTTTAGACACCGTTATTTAAAAACATTATTTAAACAGATTTATGTAACAAACGAAATTTTTACATACAACACGAATTCATTATAATTAAATTTTCAATAAATAAACTTTACGACTTACAGTGTTAACTCTCATCAAATTAGCTTTTTAAAATGAAAATCGAAAAGAAGTAAAACAATTGTGTCGCGGCCATTAAATTAAATAAATCAAAATCATAATTTGCTATACCAATTCACACAGTACAAAACAAATTATTTATTAAAATTATTTTTAATGATAAATGTAGGCAATTTTAAGAGAAGTATCACACTAATTGTCGGAAAAAGTCCTGTAATATGGCAATGTCTTTCACGATTTATCAGGGATGCCGGTTTCAGTACGGCAAAACAAAAAAAAACCGTTTTTTTTTTTTTTTTTTGGGGGGGGGGGGGGTAGGGGAAATGGGGGTTATCTACTGGAGGAATATTTGGTTTGTATAAATTTACAAAATTCAGTAAATGAGACCCGCGTATAATTTTGCATACACAAAACTAAGTTTCCTGGGGAGTATCGTATTAAAAAAAAAAATCTTCTGAAATGTCTTCTGCGTTTATAGGTCCGCACAAAAAAATTCTGCTTTAGAAGCTATTATTAAAAATTGATTAAAATGTATTTATTTATATGTCTGTATATATATATATATATTGTTCGGGTGTGTTTATGACGTAAATGATAAATTTAAGTACACGGTGGTTATAAAAGTTAATTCTGAAGACAAATACACCATGCATTGTTCTACGAACAACAACAACAACAAAATTAAAGTAAAATCGTGTCATACATATAAATTACAAAAAAAAATTCCAACACAAAAATCAAATTTTTATAATAATTGACAAAATAAAACCATAATATGTAGGGCTCAACTTTAATTTATAAAATTAATAAGAACAAAAGAAAGGCAGCTCAAAGTCTGCAATGTCAATAATATCTTGTACAGCTCCATAAATGTATTGCGATTCTCATATTATAATGTTAACTGAAATTCTATATCTGGTTTTATAAAAGAATTAAAAAAAAAACATACATTTTCCAATAAAAATAAATAAATAAATAAATATAAACAAATATAATTTTTTTCTGTTTTTAACAGTGTGGTGGCATAAACCTTTGGATGACATTTCTTCCATCCCAATGTATCTGAATTCTTCAATTTGAGAATGAAAAGAACTATAAACTCTACGATTATCATAATCCAATGTAACCCCAGGTAAAAAAATCAGCAAAAAACCTTTAAAAAAATACATACTTTGCAGGTATCTTGAAGGTTTCCACAGGTATTTTGAAGGTAAATAAAAAATACAGGTTTCCTTCAGGAAATATTCAGATTTTTTAAAGGTTTCATACAGGTTTTTTTAAAGGTTTCATACAAAAATAAAAACTGCTGGTTTCCTTCAGGAAATATCAAGTTTTTTTAAAGGTTTCATACAGGTTTATTTCAGAAAGTTTATCACCTTCAAATTACCTTCAATGACTTAGACGATTTTAGTTAGATTATATCAGGTATTTTGAAGGGAAATGAAAACTGCCTTTCATGCAGGTAACTTAAAGGCTTTTGAAGATCTTTTTACAGAAGATTGTAATATTCATAGGATCGAATCTTTTTACAGAAGTCAGCTCTATATTAAAGAGAGAAGATGCCTGACATTGTAAAAATAATTTCTAGTGTATGTAAGCCCAGCTAGAAATTGTTTGCACTTTTTTTGCAAAAAAATATAGATTATGAGCAATTTCTGCATTAAAACTGAATATTTGTGAATACTTCGAAAAAAAAAAAAAAAAATGCACTTTTTGTGAAATTACTTGCATTTCTTTTTTCTTTTCTTTTTATACAAAAAAGTGTAGATTCTAAGTTGTAAAAACTGTGCACATATTTTGTGTAAAATTGATGCTTATTTTCTATTGGAAAAGTTTGTGCATTTTTATTCACAAAATTGTTTGTACATTCCTATTTTGCAATATATATATAAAAATATTTACTTCTTACTATATTATATAATCAGTGTGTTTTAAAAATTTGAATGCACCCCCAGTGGTCCTCGGAACCCCACGTAAGACAATTTTATTTATTTATTTATTTATTTTTTCAATGAAATTATTTTTCTTCAAAATCTACCTATAAAAAAAAATCATGTATTACCTTTTTTTTTTTTTTTTTTTTTTTTTTTATTTTTTTATTCATTTATTTATTTCAAACTAAGAGGATCCTGAAATCCATTTCTTATGTCTGAAAAAGAAAGCATTGATTTCAAATTAATTTGAAAAGCTTCGAGCATTCAAAATACTCTAATATAAAATATTATATGTATATTATTAATCTTTATTTTAAAATATGGTTCATTTTTTATGATTATTATTAATATTGGTTGAATGTTAAATGTTTTACAAATATCAATCATTCTATCAAGCTATTGTTTTTTCTAATTTATCAAAAAATATCTGTGGCATAGTTTGTAGCCTTCGAAAAACAGGTATGGCAACACACGCTGTTTATTTACAAGATTCAACATGGACGTCCGGCGTCATGGAAGAAATGTGACTGACTACGTAGATTTACTTTTAGCTTTGATTTATCAAGTTAAGTTAATATTCATTATTTGTTTTTAATCATTTATTATTTATTCTTTTTTTTTTTATTATTCCAAGTATGTAATATAAAGTTTCATCAGCGTGTAATCGTCAGTTTCTTTCATCAGTGTTGCAGTTTGATTTCATGCGGAATATTTAAAGTTATGTTTATAATAACCAAACTCCTATGATCAAATATTAAAGAACAGAATAATCTAATTAGAAAATAGTTATTATTTATACTACAACTTAATTTATTATTATAGTAAATAAAAATATCTAGAAATTCTTAATGTAAAATTTTTGAATTGAGGTGAATTTGTATGAGTAATAATATGACGATATAAAATCGGTTAAATTTTGCTTAATAATACAAATAAATAAATAAAATATAATTTTAAAGAAATTCCTTAAGGATGCTCATTACTGGCACATTTACTTCAAGAAGATAATAAAAATAATGACACTGTTGTCTTCATTAGGTTCAAAGCTAGAAATGTTTAAAAAATGAGCTTCATTTTAAAACAACTAAAGCTGTTCATATAATTATTTACTGAATATCATTTAATTTATTTATTTCTTAACAACTTTCAAATAAACAGAATGTATCATTATTTATTAAATGCAGAGACATTGCCAGGATTTCTTTTTTTCTTTTTTTTTTTTTTTTTTTTTTTGAGTACTCCTTTAAAAGAGGGAATTTGGCATTAGGAGTAAAAAATTAAATAAAGTAGAAAAAAAATAAGTTGATCTTTTGTGAGCATATACTAAAATTTACTTCTCAGTATATTCAAAAATAAAATGAGTAATATACAGGAATACAGTAAATGTGTGTGTATAAACTCAAGTTGTAAGTTTAAGTTATGAGTTCACATTATATTATATAGACTGGCTAATTGTAATAATATTCCTTTCAGTATAATTCATACATTATAATATCAGAACTCTGAATATGAACTTAATGTGACTCAGATTACAAATTCTAATGAACATTGAAAGGTGTTTAGACTGTACTTGAATCTGAGAAATTCTATTAATGTTGCAAATGCTTACAGTTTTACACATCAAAGTAATTTTAATTATAAAAAAATTTTATCCATTGTAAAAAAGGCATTTATTGATTAAAAAAAATGTGTGCAAAGCATTGAATTGAAGAAAGAATATAAACTTTTTCTGACACAAACAATAAAATACACTAAATTTAATGTAAAAATCCAGAGCATGAAAAAGTATAGTCATGGTTAAAATCTTAAGGAGTAGGTATTTTTAGATTTTAATACATAAAATAAAAAATATACATGAAATAAAAGGATGGAATGTGCTTTACGATACTGCTTGGTGTCTTGTTTTTGATCACTGATAAAGATGCCTATATTAGTACCCTCGATGTTTATGTGTTGTTGAATGATCAGTGTTTGAAATGTGGTAATCTTACTATGGTGTTTTAAAGGTTATGTTTCATTAATCTTCAGATCATAGAAATGTAAAATGATAGGTGGTTTTGGGCCATAATTGGCAAAAAAAAAAAAAACAGATTTGATTATAAAAATTAGTTTTAAATAACATTTTAGTGTATTTACCTTATTTATATATACCGTAAAATGCCATAAAAGCCTTTACTCGGTTAAATGCCCCCTCCTCTTTTCACATTGATTTTTCTTTTGTTCTTAAAATACTAAATAAATGCACCTTTTGCTCAACGGTAGACTGTATCCGAATAGGTGATAGTTTTTTATGTTATTTTATAGTATAAAATTCAAAATTAATCTTTTCTTACCGATTTGAAAGTCTCTTACTTTTATTTGCACAAATGTATAACCAAAATTTTGTGTTAATATTACATAGAGGGTTTTTTTTTTTTTTCTGAAATATTTTATTTTTGTGTGATTTATAGATACAATTTTATGTACTAAGTTTTTATAAAATAATGCATATTACATACTTGATAGTTATAATTAAAAGCTCATATCATGAATAATGTCTATACTAAGTTTGGTAACAGCCCGTTTTAACTGCAGAAAGCTGTTATAGCAAAAATTTTAATTATAATGACTCTGTATTTATATTTTCATAGTTTTTTAGTTTAGTTATAAAATAAATATCTCTCATTAACACATTTCTTTCAATAATGCATAAAATTAGTGAAATCCCCACAACTACTTGGTATTGACCGAATACATAGCCTAAATTTGGCTGAGTACTTGGCAGATAGGCCAAGTACCGAGTATATACCAAGTACTCGGTACAGCTCTATTTTAAAGATGTGTATCTGATAGTTGCCAAATCAAATTTTGTACGTTTTAAAGATTCATGGAGTTTGTGGGAGATTTATTTGGTGATTATTTTTTTTGGTTTTCATATACACATCACTGATTGCTGCGAAACGAAATCTTGTGCATTTTAAAGATTCATGCAGAATGTGGGAAAGTATTGAGGTTTTTTTTTTTTTTTTTTTTTTTTCCATGTATGCGGAGCGTACAGACATGCATATTACTAATCGCTGTAAAATGAAATTTCGTGCATTTTAAAGATTCATGCATTAAGCAGGTGAAGTATCCAGTGAATTTTTTTTCTATTTATACGGAGCACCAGACGTGCATATTGCAGCAACACAAACTTTTGTGCGTTTTAAAGATTCGTGCAATATGAAGTGAGGTATCCATCCAGTGATATTTTTTTTTTTGTTTTCATGTACGCGAAGCATACAGATGTGCAATCGGCAGTAAAAATATCCGAGCGCTAGCCAATAATTCCGATGTCAAAAAAGTATAGTTAATACTATTTTTATTAAAATCACACGATCAACTGACTTGAAGAAAATCATATTAATTGATAATTTAAATTTTCAATTAATACTAATTTGTTAATTAAATCCTTGTCAAATCCTGTTCTTAGACTGACTAAGAACATGACTTCACAAGGATTTATTTAACAAAGCATTATTAAGTGTAATTTTTTGAGACAGGATTATTGCTAGTGCTTGGATACTTTTGCTGCTGACTGTTAGGGCTGGATGATATATCGAATCGATATATCGTCAAATATCGATATCTACCACAGATCATGATAATCGATATCGATCAACCAAATGTCACGATATATCGGCTATGTATAGACAATATAATTTCTTATTTTCATCTTTTACCTAACAATAGGGATGAATAAAAATAGAAATTGCATGCATGAAAGATGAAAAGAAGTTTTATATACATTAATTTCATGAGAAGGGGAACAGTTTTTTTTTTTTTTTTCAAGGGGAGTGGAGGGCTTGTTGTTGCTGTTTTTATCCAATTTTTGTAAATTTGGATGTTTTATGAAAAAATTAAAACTGACAGAAAATTAATAATGTTCTAAAAAAGCAGAATTAACTTCTTATTAATTTATGTTCCACATTTTTCAATTTATGGAATGCTAAAAAGAGGGCCGGGAAAAAAATCTTGATGTCCATTTATTAGAACTTACTACATGTATTTTAATTCACTGTTAAAATATTTAGGTTTGTTGTGCATTGATAATGATTTTATATGTTATCATATATCACTGTTTTAGAAGCAATTAATATTTTTATTACCCTGCTGCTAAAATTGCCCTTAATAAAGATATATTACTTCGGGGGGGGGGGGGGGGGAATTTTAATTCTTACTTAAATAGACTTTTTTAGAAACCTGATTTAAAAAAAAAAAAAAAAGCTACTATGTTGTGGCTATTTATTAGAATGACAACCTTCTCCTTTTCGTAGAATATTGCTGTATAGCAGCGCCCTCTATCGGCGGATATGCACCCAAATTGTATCATCATAATGGCCTTTTCATATATCAAGTTTGATTATACGCAATAGAACCTGAGATACAGACTTCACTTATATTGCCGAAATCGCTGTATAGCAGCTTCATCTTTAGAGCGATTGACATTAAAAGTTGACAGAAACTAATAAATGTCAAGGTGTATCTGCATATAAATTTATATGCAATTCTGTGCTGTAATGACTGAGATATAGCTTCCCGTGAAATTACGGAAATCGCCATGTAGCAGCACCACCTGTTGGGTGGTTAACACCAAAAGTTGACAGGCACTAACATATATCAAGGTGCATCTACATAAAAATTTATATGCAATTCCATGCTATAATTCCTGAAACAGCGGAAATCGCTGTATAGCAGTGCCACCTGTTGACCAATCGGTACCAAAAGTATTAAACACTAATTTATGTTCAGGTGAATTTACATCATAAATTTATATTCAATTCGGTGCAGTAGTTCTGTAGATATATTCACCACATAATTCTTGTCATACCAATTTTCTAAAAATGGTCAAATTGTGTTCTCAACCTCTCAAAACGTGTAAATCCATCGAAAACCGTAATTAAAAATTTATATGAATCCAATACTTTCTTGTATTGAGTATAGAAGAAAGTAAAAAACGACTTAAGAAAGCTCTGAGCACTAGTAAAGAGAAGATTTGTGGGATTTTATATTATCCAAATTTTCTTTGTTGTTGATATTTTGAAGAAAAAATACGATTGAGGGTTAAAATATTTTCATTTGTTCTAATAAAGTAAGCCTATAGCAAATATCTTTCCTAAAATAGCAAAAGAAAAAAAAAAAAAAACCTGCTTTATAGATCATTTTTTTTCCAACGATAGTCACGCTCCGCACACTTGAACATCGTTTCAATCAAAGAATCTATTCTTTTGTTTCAATCATTCAAGATTTATTTCACAATATTCACTAAAAACTCAACATCATGTCCATATCGCATTCATAAATGAAACTCATTCATAAATGAATACTCATGAGTGAAACGAGTCGGCAATGGCAATACGCTTTATCATCGTAATCATATATACTTGATTCCTTATTCGAATAAACTCATACTCACATTCACTCACTCACAGAGGCGCAGACAATATTCATGGATATAATCAAAAACATTCATGAATATACTCAGAAACATCACGCTTGCGCAGAATAGCCGATAAACACTCAAGAAGGGAAAACACTCTTTGTTTACTCATGTTACTGACGATGACGATCGCCGGAGATCGTGTTTGAATATTACGGGACAGCCGGGAACAAGCATGTTAAATTTTTATTGTTTAATTGGACTCATAATTTGATTATTGGAATTGGTGGGAAGATTGCCGATTTTTCGATATTAATGAATAATAAGTATTGAGCTACAATGAATCTTAAAGAAAGTAAATTAATAAAAATAAAAATCTATCATTTTGTATCTGCAATAGTTTTTTTTTTTCTTTTTTTCTTCTAAAAATATTAAAAAAAAAAAAAAAAAAAAGTTTACATGTATATAATTTAATTTAATTAATGGTATATTTTTTTTATGTTAATTAATTAATCTTGTCTAAATTTATTTTATAAATGTAATTTATAAACAGAATTCTTTGTTCTATATAATTATTAAAAAAAAAAAAAAATTAGATCATAAATGAATATATTAAAACTAGATGAACGATCAAAAATTTCTACAAACCAATCAGTATTTATGATCTATTTTGTTGAAATTCTTTTAAAATTAGCAATATTTAAATATATACTTATTTTTTTGGTATTTATTATTTTAAAATCTTCAATTTTTAAAAATGACAATGAGACATACTATTGATTCTTTGGAACATCATTATTTGGTAACTAAATCAAAGACTAAAAGTCAGGTTTGGTCTACTTTTGTGATACCTGCCAATGAGCATGTCAAGTCAAGTCAACGATGTGCTTCAGAGTACCAGCATTTGGTCGCAACCAATGCTTACCTCCAACGAAAAATGGGAAAAACATAAAAATAATTTTCCATAAAATAATTAAAAGCCAAAGGGATGAATTTAGAATTTTGATCTCTGAATAAATCTCCGCGTGAGCAGAGACCAATCAGAGTGAAGCATCCGGAGTTTAAAAAAAAAAAAAAATTAATAAATAATAAAATAAATAATAAATAAATAACTCCTTGAAAAAACCTAAGTGTAACAGTGAAACTGTTACGTGCGTTGACGAGACGGTCTGGACGGCGAAAAGGAATTAAGAGTTGAGCAGGGCGTCCAAAGGGGCACAGGAAACTGCTAATAATAATCAGAGTCCCGCAATTAATAAAAAAGAGGGGGCCATACAATTTTTTTTTTCTATCATAATTAAAATTCAGGAGAATGAAAGTGAAGTGCATGCATGAATCCTATGAAAATCTCAGTGTCTAGCCAGAAACTAAGTTCTGAGCTGGATCTGCGGACCTCTCAGAGACACACATAGCACTCACAATCCTCACTGAAAGTAAAAAGAGCAAAATCGCAGAGGATTTTGTCCAGAAACTGAAAGCCAATCAGAGGCCAGGAAATCGGCCAATGAGAGGAGACCTCAGATCCCTACACTACAAGACAATAAAATTAATAAAAAAATTAAAAAATAAGCCAAATAATAAAAAAATATACAGCAATTAGGAAATTTTGATAAAAAATTAATTAAAAAAGAACATTTTCACTAGTAAGAAGGTTCAAAGCTCGCGACTGACAAAGTTCAGTAGATAAGCCTGATACTAGGGTTAGCCAAAGCTAGATGAACATTTCGTTCAATCTAGGGGAAGTAGAATTTAGGATGGAAATACTAAGTTAGGTTACTCCGGAAGTTATACTCCTACGCTTTTTCAATGAGCATGGTACTGTTATCAACACTGATGTGGCAATTTGTAAACTCTGCCAAAAATCTGTAAATGCAAAAGGAGGGAGTACAACAAATTTACTTTCTCATTTGAAAAAGTGCACCATCCATTAAAATTTAATGAGTACACTTTAAAGAAGCTATTGACTCCGTATTGTTGTACGTACATACAGTAAAACGAATGATTTTGATAGTTCACCTGTAGAAAGTAGTGTTTATATTTGGTATACTAAACGATCTTTGCATTAAACAATTTTTCAATAGAAAATTTTATTACATTGTTAACCAAACTATGAGTTTACTCGTAGTTTAACTATGAGTTATTTCGTAGCTTGACAGTCAACGTGTTAAAATATTTTCTGTATTTTTCTGCCTATATTTTAATAAACATGTCAATTTGCAGAATTTTGCTTATTTACTAACTATATTTATTTAATAGCTTATTTAATAATTACTATGATGATTAAATAACCATAATATTTTATTTGAATTTGTCGTGATATCGATATATCAAAATATCATGATATGAGGATGACGATATATCATGATATTAAATTCCTGACATCGTCCAGCCCTACTGACTGTTCGTATCACTAATTGCTGCAAAACAAAATTCCAGATTGTCGGCAATTACCTGTATCACAGTACTAGTGCAACGTTAAATCCAACCTACCTATGTACACTAGTATAGTAGCAGTTTATTTGATATGTTTCATTTGGTTTTACTTTTTTAATTTTGGCAACAGTAGGCTATTTGTTAATTTCTGTAGGAGATTACGTTTGTAATTGATATGGTTGCTTTTTTTATGTAAAAGGGTGATTTATTGGTTTAATATAATTCAGTTTTTCTGTTGAATATATTAAAAAAGCTTTGCAGTAGTGTTTGAAATGGTGTGAATTTGGTTACTGTACATACTTATTTTGAAGTTTTCACAAGCCCCCCCCCCCCCCGCTAAATTCTAATAAGCACTTTTAAACTATATTATCAGAATTTTATTAAAACAATTTTTTTTTTTTTTTTTTCAGGTTGTGCACCCCGTTGAATTTTTTTTCTGATGACGCCATTGGTTTCTGCACAGGATTATTATTTTTTTTTCCAAGAATTTCTTTCATTTTCACTATTTTGTACAACAGGTAAGTAAAAAAACCTTTTATTTTATATATATATTTCGTTTTTATGTTTATTGAGCATTTATATTATTTTTGTAATGTATTAATTTGAGTGTTCAAATTTTTTTTTAAAAAAAGGGCAATTTTTTTTTGTGAGTAAAAGGCCACATATTGATAGACGAAAGGGCACTTTCTTCACCACTGACTAAACGGTTTATAAAATGTACAGTCATCAAAATAAAATAAATACAAATAAAAAGAGAACACTCATCTATCTCATCACCTAATTAACGGAAAAACACTGCAGGTACCATCCTTCTTGGAGTCATGTCTATTTTAATTTAATTATTTATTAAAATTGTAAGCTTAGCAGCCATTTACAGATGTAAACATACAACAATGTTAAAATTTATATTTTCAACGAACATACAATTTTGACTTTATAAGTTCTATTGAAAATTTTACCACCGACTACTAAATTTGAAGTAATTTGGTATTTTTCAATCTTAAACCTGGTCTCCTGGTGGCAATAGTTTTTTAGATGTATCTCAAAATCTATTTGTCCAAAAGAGCTGAAATTTCATAAAAATTATAATTAAAATCATTAGGGCCCAGTAAAATATTTGTAGTAAAATATTTCTAATTTACAATTCAACAATTTTTACTTAAATAATTTCAAAATATTTATTTTTGAGATAAGTTTATTTAAAAATTTTTAAATGGTAATCTACAAATATTTTAAAAGTTAGTGCAGGCTGTAATGCGTAAATGCCTTAAGCATTGTTTCCCATAAATAATTATATTACACATAATTCTATAAAGAATAGTAGGTATCTATTTGTCTCTTTCTGATATATGCTCGATCAGATAGATAAAAGTGTTATTATTATTATCATTATTATTTTTTTTTTTAAGTCTACATTATTATATTAAAACAAAATGCGCCTAGTTTTTTTGAAACTTAAAAAAAAAAAAAAACTACGCAGCATGTGCAAAATAAATGTGAAATTAGCAATATTTATATTTATAGTCATAACTAATTGTTAAATGTGCTATAATTTCGTCACTAATCGATAAAATTCTTTAAGACTGATTCCCGAAATTCTCGATGTTTTTTCGATCGATCGCCAAAATGCATAATTTTTTTTCGTCGCTAATCAATGCAATTTCTGCGGTTTTTGACATTAAATTCCCAAATACACAAATATTTCGTAGCTAAGTGATGAAATTTGAGCTTTTTTTCTCAAAACTGAATACCGAAATATAAAACAGAATTGCAGTAGATTTCGAAAAATACAGGATTTTTTTCCCCGCTGTCAATTCTTATAGTCAAAACTTACATTTAATCACTAGTAACTGAACTCCCAAATTCTGCTATTATTTTGCCGTTAATTGATGAAATTTTGCGATTTTTTTTCCTCCTAAAGCTGTTCTTGAAATTAACGATATTTTTGCGGCCGATTGTTGAAACCTGCTATTATTTCGCCCCTGATTGATGAAAATCATGTTCTTTATAATGTTGAATCTACAAATACTCAAATATTTCGCCAATAATCAATGAAATTTATGCTTTTTCCAACGTTGAATCCTGAAATATGGGATCATTTCACTATTAACTGTCAAAGCGTTATGTTTAAATGCAACTAATTACTAAAATACGATATTTTTTCGGCATTAATCGATCAGATTTGCACTCTTTTCAAAAGTGATTTCTGAAATTTGCGATCTGAGTTTTGTGGCTGATTGTTGAAAGTTGAAACACGTAATCATATCCCCGCTACCTAATAAGGATACTTTAATCCTAATTGTTTGCTGAAATAGGCTTTACCTCTATATTAATTCATGAAATCCATGCTTTTTTGCAAAGAATATAACTGATGTACTCAACAAATTTTCCGAAATCGAATTAATCATTTTACCGATTTTTTGAAATTTTTGTAATAGCAACTAATTGCTAATATAGACTATAGTTTTACCGCTAATTTTTAAATTTTGTATGTTTTTCAAAAAAATTAATACCAAAATGTCCGATTATTTCACAAATAATAATAATACCTAATAATAAAATTACTTTTTTTTATGCATAATTGCAGAAATATGAGATATGAAAGTAACTAAATACGGGATCATTTCCTCGATAAAATTTACTTTTAATCATGTAAATTATGCGCTCAAATAAGCCATCAATTCACTACAAAAAAATATAATATTCTTGTGGTGGATTGTCAAAATTTATCATTTTCATCTTAACAAAATTTACCTTCATCACGGCTAACTGCTCAAATAAGCGATTTTTCTCGTTTCTCTAAATAAAAATGGGCAACTATTTTTGCAACTATAATCGACAAAATTTGTGCTATTTCAAAAAATTGATATCACAAATATGAAATATATATATTGAGTAAAAAATCAGCAAGATTCCTAATTCCTACCTTTTTTTGGCGTTTATTTGCCAAAATATCCATAATTTTTGCGTCCAATTACCGAAATATATGCAATTTCCTCGTCCGAATATTATAAAAAAAACATTTGTCAAAGGTCTGTTTTATGTTCGCTGATTCCATTTTAAATAAATTAGTTTTAGTGCGAAGTTGACAAAATAATAAAATGCTGATTTTAAGCAAAAATTTTAGCTTCAGCACAAAATACGAAATATGCAGAATATTTGAAATCCTGCATACGAGAATTGGGTGCCGATTTTCATACTTTAACATAATTTCTGTGGTTCTTTATTTTATTATATTGTTTCCGTAACAGTCATTTTCTACTCTTGGATACGCAGAAAAGACCCTCAATACGCAGGTTTTGAGCAACGGCGTGAACAAAAACATCAGAGAAACTGCGGCTAACGATAATTTTTTCCGTTGACCACTGGAATATACAGACCGATGACAGATAGATCGTGCCCAGAAGTGAGAGATCGCGTTTGTTCGAAGGTATGTGAAGTCCGACTTCGCATCAGATAAAAATATATTATAAATGTATGTTTCTCAGCGAAAACGGTAAAATATCTTTAAAAAATAACTTTTATGTTAAAGAAAAATTGAAAGTTAAAAAAGCCTTTATGTACAGTAAAAATTTTCATGATATTTTTCAAATGAATGTCTTTATTTTTATATGGTAAGATAAGACCCGAAATTGGTTTAGAAGGCAGTCTTTTATAGAAATGATTTTTGGTGGGAAAACGCTTTTTTTTTTTTTTTTTTTTTTTTTTTTTGTATAGTGTTAAGAACTAAGCAAAATAAGATTTTGTGCAGGATTACTCTTATGTGTATAATCTAAGATTATCAGTGTGGTTGTTTCCCAGTGGCAGAAACACCGAGACACGGCGACATAGTCGCGGACACAGAAAAACAGCTTGCGGACAGTTTTTGTCTGCACTAATTTAAAAAAAAATGGCCGCAACTTTTGGACAGACTTTGTCTGCAGTCTTAACAAAAAATTTTCTGCAATGTACAGACATTTTTTGCCCGCAACAATGCACTACTGATGTATGACGTCTTATATGCTCTCTGGTAGGAACTGTATAGCCCCCTATAGGTGCCTTGATAGGAACACATAAAACAGTGCTTAACAACAGCGACCTAGGGAGCCTAGATCTCTCTTGAAAGGCAGCGTTATGTGTGTATTCTTTTCTCCTATTACCTGTTACTGAGATTCTACAGGAACGTACACATACTGGATTTTTCACGTTCATTCCCATTTTCTTCATATTCTGAGCATTATTCAGACGTATAAAAATTTCTATATCAAAACTAAAACTAGTACTTTTATTATTTAAAATTATTTATATTGTGTTGTATCAAACATTGCTATAAAATATTTAATTGAATGAGTTCAACTTATTTTTGTATAATTGTTTATGTTATATTGTTCTGTAGTAAAATTGTATTTGTGTATTGTTGCACAAGATCGCCACTGTTGTTAAGCTTCCCCCCACTCCCAAGATTGCTGCTATCAGCTTTCAGGCTTTTTGAGTATAAGCCATTTTCACTCCTGACTACACGCAAAGTTTGCAGACAGATTATGAAATTTTAAAAGCCTGTTACAGACAGCTACAGAACTTTCTGCCACTGAGGGTTGTTTTCAACAGCAAAATCCTGCTAATAAAAAAATTGCTTTTATTTTTCAGGTACTGTATGGGAGAAATAAAATGACGGAATTGTGAATGAGAGAATTTTAGTCTATGAAGAAATGGAAGAAAGAAGATGATAAAAATTTATTTATATCACTTTTCACCCTTTAAAATAAATATATACATATATCTAAGTAAAAAAATCAAATATACATATGATGCATAGTTTTAAAATGTTTGTATATAATCTAGTACAATATATTTTTATGATCAAAAATTTCAGTATTCTCTATTTCTTATGTCTTAATACACAATAATTTATTTTATTTATTTTTTTCGAAAAAACGTGTATAATTTTTTTTTTTTTTTTTTTTTGGGGGGGGGGGGGGGAGGGAGTAACTGCTCATATTTTCCACAAACACAGAAAAGTTTTTCACAATTCCGTTTTACATTTTGAAACATTGCATTAAAAAGAAAATAACTTTCTAACTTAATTATTTTTTGTCGTGGGAAATCAGCACTTACATCTGTTAAACTTGAGTTTGATTATATAGTTAAAATAGTGCATTACTAAAGCCCTGTTTTTTAAGAACTCGGAAGAAAATATCAATGTTTCCGACGCTGTGACGCTCCAAACAGAGTCTCCTTGATATCAGCACTGGTGCTGGAACCGCAGAACAGAGCGTCGTGAAGCATGCGCAAATTGAAAATCTCAACACCGAATACGTTGACGGTCGCATTTTGCGTGCTTAAAAACCAAGGCTTAAGTAAAATTAATAAACAGCGCAAAGAAAATTATTTAATGAAATTGAAAGAAGTTTTAAAGAAGTAAAAACTATGATAATTTTAACAACAGAAATAGATTTGGAATGAGATTAATAATCTAAAAAAAAAAAAAAAAAAAAAAAAAAGGTCTCTTATTAAAGACATAAAAAAAAAAAAAAAGCATAGGATCCATTATCCAGGACATCCTTCAGATCCATCCTTCACAAGAAATATTCAGGATTTTAAAAGTTTCCAGATTTTTTTTTTCATAATTGATTTTCTTGAACTATAAAACACAACTCTGTAACAATAGTGTATATATAAAGAATAACTTACCTTTTTACACATGTTGTTAGCTAAAAAATCTGAAATTTCTGTTTTTTTTTTAATAAAAAATAAAAGCTAATATTTTAGATGCATTATTTAATATTCATTTTAACACTACCATTATGCAAGAATAATTTGTATAAATTTTTATACATAAGTTTTTTTTTTTTTATTTTTTTTTTTAGTGGTAGTAGTTTTTTGTTTCTGAAACAGCTCCTGAATAATTCTGAAAAGTTCCTGAATCCAATATTTTTATTTCTTTTGAATCTAGAGCCGAAAATTAAAAATAATTGCAATATTACACATATATTAGCATGTACACATGTACATTTAATTGAAAATTGTCTATTGCATCGTCTAAATATTATTTACGAAAGAAAAATTTATTGAAAAATAAGTCGAATTGGGCCTAGAACAGTACTGGAAGCGCCGATTATCAAACAAAAGTTTGCATCTGCAGTCCTGCCTTCTCCTTCACCTCCCTCCTATACACATGCTGGCCATTTGTTTCATTTCAGTCCCCCACCCCCTCTTAATATTGAAATGAAATTTCCACCCTCCCTCATCTTCAGAAGTTTGAAGCATATTTTCTCTTCTCTTGCATTATCTTCAGTTGCTGTATGTGCTTTCACACAGATTTCATTTCAAAAACTGGCCTCGGCCAACATGGGTTGGTTGCTCACTGCCTTCCCGTCAGCACCGTGGTTATTAGTTGCTGTGTTGTTGGTGCCACCAAATGTAATGGTAACTGGATCATAAGAGCAAATCGCTAAAAGAAAAGTTTTTATTTTTTCTTTACTTTTAGAAAGTAAGACTGTCTTAACAAGAAATTAAAAAAACCCTGAAATAGACCGCCAAATAAAATCGGAGAATTTTTTATGTAGTTGGTTGCAGCAGATTTTAAGACCATAAACATTTTTAACCATTTCCAGAGAAAAATAAATTCTACTTTATTTTCTGATTATTGAAAAACATTATAAAAGACTTCGTTCATTTTGACATTTTTTTCTTTCTTTTTTTTTTTTTTTTTTTTTTTTTTTTAGTGAAGTAAGTTTTGTTTTTCAACACTAAATGTTTTTAAAATCATGAAAGAAAAAAAATGAAATTATTCTGGATTTTGGAATTTTAGATAAGTGGTAGGTACTATATTGTATTTTGCAATTTATTCAAAAGAGCACTTTTTTTTTTCAATGAAATAACATTTGCTAATAATGTTGCAAATTCTGATGAGATTGATTCTGCTAACTAAATAAACAAACAAATCTCTCCCCCCCCCCCCCCCAAAAAAAAAAAAGGCATTTCATCTCCAGTCTATTATCTTTTTATGTTGATGCTGGTTTTGGGTAGAGCCCCTTAAATAAATAATAGGCCGGCGCATCACCGCCATTTTTTTGCCTCGTAAGAGGACAGCATTTCCGCTTGGCGATTTTATCGCTTCACTGGTGGTTTTAAGAAATTTTCAACTAAAAATAAAAATGATAAGCAACACAAGTAATCTGTTTCTGTTTCTTAAATAATTCATAACATTTGAAAGGGGGGGGGGAAGAGCGTACCAATTAAAATTGGAAAGTTTTTTCAACGACCTAATACTATCAGGACACGGGAACAAGACAACTTTGGCGAACCAAAAAAACGTCGCCAAGACTCTACAAACACACAGTAAAAAAGCGTTTCTTAAAATAATTTATGGTTATTAAAATACATATTTAGATTTAAATAATACTTTTTTTTTAATTTTTTACTTTATAAATGTCAGAAATGCAAAGAAAAGTATAAGTGAATAGCAATAAAACTTACTATGCAAAGCTGTGCATTAAGTCCCGGGATCCAAGAATATGAACGACAATTTGCAGCCCATTTTCTCCTTCTTGCATTATCCGAAGGAAACTTAAACATTTTGTATCCTTTTCTGGAGTGTTTACAGCAGTTTATTGCTGAACAACCTCCCATATTGCAGTTTATTTCACTAAAATTACGAGCAAGACGGTAGGAACAATGGATGCCGTTTGTTTATCACGCTGTGTACATGCGGCAACCCTAAGGCAAAAAAATGTCGGATGCGCCAGCTCGTATATATAGGAGCCTTAGTTTTGGGTTATTTCGCATGTGCTCCGTCAGACAGAATGCACAAGAAAAGGGAGAAAAGTGACGTCATTGTTTTCGACTGCAGCAGATGCAGTCCACAGAGAAGGATACAACCAGTGATTCGTTTGGTTTTGAAGGAGGTAAAAAGAATCTTTCTCCCATTCTTCTAAATTCAGAGCTAAATAGCCCAGGAAAATAAATTGCTTTGAAATGATGACTCGGAATTAAATAAAAGAAATTTTATTGTTTTAGAATAAAAGATATTTTTTGGGAAAAAAATACAGGTCCTCGTGACCCGCGATTTCTAAAATTCTGCATCTCTTTCATTCAAATTGGGATCAATGGTGCGCTATAAGCTCACCAACGCGATCCCTGACACCATAACATGCAAGAGCTTGCAACAAATGTTTTAAGCCAAAAAAAAAAAAAAAAAAAAAGGTAATTTCTCAAGGGAATAAAGTAGACATGAGTGCTGCAAACAAAGCAGAATGAACCTCACCATTCTGCCTTTTTTGTTCCCTGACAAAAAGTCTTGTTTTCTTTCGATACAAAGCAATTGTTGTGAATATTCTGCTTTATGATATTTATTCAAAGTTCCGTACATATTTCATGCAGGTGTTGCCTTTTTATTAAGCTTTAGCTATCGTACACAAAATTATGTAACCTTTTCACAAAAAATTTCTATTTATTTTAGTACTATGACTATTTCATATGACTGCCTATACTTTATTTAAAGAAATATAATTGATATTATTAAACGTAAAATTGTTCGTTAAAGGTTTTATAACTTTTTTTTTTTTTTTTTTTTTTTTTTTTTACATAAAAGTAAATAAAATTTTGCAAATATTTTGTTTTTCATATATTATAATGGGGACTAAATATCAAACCCAGATTAGGTACAAAAACTTTATACCTAAAGGAAAACTGCATAGATCTTTTTTATATGTAAGAAAATTTATTTCGGGAACAAATTTAAGGAAAACTGCAGATATATAGGACAGGTTAAAGGGGAAAAATCATTTTTTTTTTTTTTTTTTTTTTTTAATTTTAGAAACACTGCAGGTTTTTTACCTGCAGGAAAATTGCAGTTATTTCGGACAAATAAAAGGGAAAATGAAGGTTTTTTACTTTCAGGAAAACTACAGGTTTTTTACCTTCAGGAAAACTACAGTTATTTCGGACAAATAAAAGGAAAAGTGAAGGTTTTTTACCTTCAGAAAAACTGCAGGTTTTTTACCTTCAGGAAAACTGCAGTTATTTCGGACAAATAAAAGGGAAAGTGAAGGTTTTTTACCTTCAGAAAAACTGCAGGTTTTTTACCTTCAGGAAAAGTGCAGGTTTTTTACCTGTAAATAAGATGTAGGCTATAGTCCGAAATACCTGCAGTTTTCCTGAAGGTTTTTTTTAAAGGTTTTTTGCTGATTTTTTTACCTGGGAAGACAGGTCTGGTGTACAGATGCATTTTCCAAATGTTGATAAAAATTGAAAAACCGGAAGTGGGACATCAGAAACCAGAAGTGGGACCGTAAGTCCGTATCTCAAAACCGGCTCTAACGATTTTCTTCAAATTTTCTATATAAACATTCTATTAGAAGTCCTTTCGAATGATATAGTTGGTTAGTTAAGGAAAATTGATAGGCGTCCTGTATAAATAACTCAATTTCAGGTCTCGCAAGCGCGTTCCTTTAAAAACATCTGTACGTATTTTTTTCAAACTCGCCATTTTAACTCACTTTTCTCAAAAAAAAAAAAAAAAAAAAAAGTCTGGTGTGAAACAACCACACGGCTTCCATTGCCCACTATTACACGTATTATATGCATTTTTTAGAAATAATGTGGTCAGCGAACACGTAAAATTGACCTAACGAAGTAGACACCAAACAAACTTCCTATAAGAGAAAGCTAATGTATATATGTGTGTGTGTGCATGCATGCATGTATGTATGTATATATATATATATATATATATATATATATATATATACATACATATGTAAACATGCAAAACAGAATTTATATAGCGAGTTAAAAAATAACGGGGGGGGGGGGAATGAGTTATTTTTTCAAACACCAATTTTCGAGATCTAAAACTGACCTACCTAATCAGGATGACTGTTATTTTTCCTGTAACAACCACTTAATACATGAGAAAGGATATCTAAAATGGATTTATGTAACAATTTTCAAGAAAATCGTTAGAGCCGTTTTTGAGATACCAACTTTTACCAAAACTTCGCGTACTCAATTATTGAACGGAAAACAATAATTACATACAAAAGCATATTTAAAAGTGAGTTACTATAGCGAGTTTGAAAATAATCCGTACAGCCGTTTTTAAAGGTACGCACTTGCGAGACCTGAAATTAAGCTATTTATACAGGGCGCCTGTACACCAGAAATTCATCTGTACACCAGACTTGCCTCAATGCTGAAGTTTCGTCGTTTTATCTCTATTAGTTTAGGAGATATCATAACCAGAAGATTTCGTTCGTACATTCATACATACACACACATACACACTATTGCCAAAAACTACTGATTTGGACTCAGGAGACCTTAAAACGTGTAAATCAAGCGAAAACTCGACATTGAATTTTTGGACCGAATACAATACTTGCATTACCTACGGTAGTCGGGTAATGAAAGTAAAAATGCATATAATTCGTGAAATAGTGGGTAATGGAAGTCGTGTAGTTTTTCACACCAGATTTGTAAATAATGCTTTGTAATTAAATAGTATATTTACATAGTCATTGTGAGTGTATTTTCAGTCAGATAAGATAATTAAAACTGAATTTTGATCCTCATTATCTTATAAAAATCTGGAGAACATTTTAATTTCTAAATGCAGTGAAAATTTAGTTTAACAATTCTATGAATAACAATTTAATTGTTATTTTCTTAATGAAGCAAAATCTGCTATAAATGTAAAAATTTGTGTTTAAGTAAATATCATTGGCAATATTTTTTTTTCCCTAATTTTTAGGATTTGAAATTAATTCTTTAATACACATAATCTCAATATTTTATTTGTTTTCGTTTGAAAGATGAGTGATTTTTATTTAAAGAAAATTTTTATTTATGAAAAATATTTTGTAAATATTCATATATTTTTCTTTTTGTCTACTATATATTTATATAAATTCAGTCTCTATCGTTAAAAATGTCAATTTACAAAATCTCTACTGTTTTTTTTTTTTTTTTTTTTTTTTTTTTCCCGATAAAATCTACTGATTTTTAAAACTGATATGTTGGCAAGTATGAACCTATCTCAAATATTATGAGACAGGCTAGTCATTGTTTTTTTTTTTTTTTCCCTAACTAATCTTCCTCCACAAATATTATGAGGCAGCTTAATCAAATAGAGACTCGTTTTCCTCTTCAGATATTACCAGACAGGTTAGTCAGGCAAATAATCTTGACGATCCTGCCTCTTCAAATATTCTTTGAAAATTGACTACCTTTCTTAGTCAGATACCTGAGATCTGTTGACTAACTTTCTTAATCAAGTGTAGATTCTGACTAACATGCCTTGTCTTTGAAACTGCGGTTGTTGACTAACCTTCCTGGTCAGATAATTATGATTGTCGACTAGCCTTCTTTGTCTGATAATATTAACCTTCCTAGTCTGGAGTAGTGTTTTGGTGACTAGTTCAGCAAGTACACTTTTTAGTTTTGGAGACTAGTTCAGCAAGTACACTTTTCAGTTTTGGTGACTAGTTCAGCAAGTACACTTTTTAGTTTTGAAGACTAGTTCAGCAAGTACACTTTTCAGTTTTGGAGACTAGTTCAGCAAGTACACTTTTTGGCTAGTCAGCTATTTTGGTTAGTCAATTCTGTATTGTCAGTTGAGCATTTTGCCAGGTCGCTGTGACCAATTTATTTTTCTGTGTGGACGCTGGGCGTTCATGGGTTAATTATTTATACAAGCACAGCCTTATGAATAGTGCATGAACTGTAAATATTTAGTTAGTGTGTATAATTCATTGATAAATATTATACAGATATTCTAGTTCGCCTTTGACCACCTTGCGGTTCATATTTCAAAAAGAGAACATTTCCTTATTTATTTAGCTCTCATACCAGTTTATGTCATTTAACATTGGCTCATATGATATTTAAAAAATAATAACATATTTTACATTGTAGTGTTTAAAAAGTTTTTAAAACATCATAACCTTTTAATGTAACTACAGATAATCAGATGAGTTAAATACAGTTCGAGGCTGCTATCACTGCTTCTTTAATGAATTGTATCCACTAAATGTAAAAAGAAGGTAAAAGAATAAGTGAAAGTATTAAGATGGTAAAGAAAATATGAATTTTGTTAATGGGTAAAGTGTGAAAAAATTTTCTTGATTCAAATTATATTTGTTAAACCCCAATAAGAATTTTTCACAATATCCACCCCCCCCCCCCCTTAATTCCTTATTTAATTTTTCATTAGAAACTATGAGTAAAAATTTCTTTGTCTTAACACTTCACTTAACACTTCTTTACTTCAGTTATATGTGATTTTTTCTAATAAATTATCGTTTTTCAAAATTATTTCATGTGTTCAATACCATGGGTAAGATTTTACTTTATTTCAATACGTTACTGTAGTTACAAAGCCAAAGTCTTAAGCTGAGTGGCTCATACTACTGCATTTATGATTGTTATTAAATTACTTAACTTATTATAAAGATACTATGTTGAATAAAAACATTGGTAATAAATGTCTACATAGATTTTTTCTATGGAATAGAATATTATTTACATTTTTATAATTTAAGTAAAATGATTGACGGTGTGGATATTATGAATATACACACACATACACATAATAAAATACAATTGTTATACAATAATGTATGAATACATGATAAAAATCATCCAAATCCAATAAATCTTTATTAAAAAAAAAAAAAAAAATCTTATTTAAATCATAAAAATCAATTAAAAAAGAAAAAAAAAAATCAGCAACCCTGGTATTATGTACACAAATTTTCAGCTGACTGGATGAGCTGTTTAGATATTATCACATTTTTAATATGAGCTTATAAGCCACAGTAATAAATTGTTATTCTTTGTGTTCCTGTATAAAAAATTATAAGGGCTTGATATTTACCAAAATCAATGAAGTTTGTGTTATGGTGACTTATAACATAGATACCAACTTTCAGCTCATTCAAACAAAGCGTTTAGATACCATCATGTTCTCACACATGAAAACACACATCGTAAAAAAAATAAACATGAAATCAGGGAACCTTAAAACGTGTAGAAACACCAAAATCTCAAACTCTGATTTTTAAAATGATTACAATACTTTCTTCACTATAGTGTTCGGAAAGAAAAATATGTTAATATAAAGAATTATGTTTTATCTATAGTATGGTACAGTACAGTATCAGACATGCCAACGTTTTAAAAATTTAATTTGAAAAAAAAAAAAAAAAAAAAATCCGTGTAGAAATTAAAAATTTATGTATACCATATTAAGAATAATAATAATAAAAAAAAAAAGATAAATTTTTAAACAGCAAATTAGATGATTAAAATTGTGCCAAAATATTGAAAAAACTATATATTTAATACTTTTCTTTTTTTAAACTAAAAAATATGTACAGTACTTGCTGTTAAAAAAAAAAAAAAAAAAAAAATACTTTTTCTGAGTCAAAGTGATTTTAATAAGTGGCTGATTTTCATAATCAGCAATCTTTCTTGAACTTAAAAACCTATTCATCCCACAAAACTGTGAAGAAACTTTAAAATGTAATGATTAATGAACAAGATTAAGTTTTAAGATAATTAATTACCCATTCAATCAAAATTAATTAATACACACCATAAATAAAATTAATATGTTTATATATGTTCAACTTCTTTAAAAAAAATTAATGGTGCTCTACTTACTCAGAATTAGGTGCATCAGTCAGATCAGCTACTAAGTGGAGAATGTAGTGCCTCATCTAAATCAGATCTTGCTTTACTGCAGCATCAATTGGAATGGACAATGGACTTTATTGATTCTTGCAAGTGAACTTCTCACACAAAGTAAATATGATGCTCATTTGCAAAGTAAAAACTAAGCCAGTAAGAGCAACCTTTAGTGGGTGTCTTAGAAACAAAAAACTACACACACCAGGCTATTTGCCTTTATTAGCATTACTTGCAGATCTATAAAGCAAACTAATATACATTCAATAACAGTTGGGGTATACAAAAGTGTAGTTTATCTTTTTCAAGTATGGTTATTCAGGGTTGTTCAGGAATTCATAAAATAAAATATCAACTTTACATGACTGTAAGAAAAACCGGAACTCTGATATTTAATGAAAGTTGATTTCATGTAAATTACCTGAACAGAATCATATCTGAAATGTCATTTTAGTGTATTTTCATTATATATATAAGTACAACAGCAGGGGCGCGCCGACCCGGTGTGCGAAGTGTGCGGCGCACACAGGCGCCAAGTTAAAAAGGCGCCAGCCGATTATAAATTAAAAATAATAATAATAATAATAATAATAATAATATGTATATAGAATATAGATATTGCTTTATTAAATTTGATTTCATAATGCCGGTCTGAAGTCATGCGACTAGTGTGGCTAAATGAGGCACTTTGAAAAATATAATGGAAGAACTTGTGTTCCTCAAATAGTTTAGGAGGTTTTTTGTGAAAGGGCACGTTGAAAGTGGAATAACATTGTAAAGATGCGCCTATACCTTCAGCAAAATTTTCTTTGACTTTTTTAACATATCAAAGCATCCTGTTAAAATTTAAAAGGGCGCCATAATCTCTTCACACACACCCCTCTCTTCTGCCGGAAGAAGACCACTAGGTTAGTAAAAAGGCAACATAATTCGATCGCAAACATGAAAATTTAATAGAACAGGAGATTTTATTTAGAGTAGTTTTATCCCCCCTTTGCATTATTGATGTAACAATTGATAATATCAGATTTTTGTAAATTTCTCAAATTCGAAAAAAAAAAAAAAAAAAAAAAAAAAGCGATATCTTCACGTTTTACACATCGTGAAAGCCAAACCTGACTTCAGAAATTTTTCCGTGTGCGTGTGTGGTGAGTGTGCGGTTATTGTGTCTGCACGTCTATAACATGTTTGTTTGGGTATCACGTGAGAACAGCTGGACAGAATTCAACGACACTTGGCAGGAATTACCCAACTTAAGATTATATCTATCAACTTTTGGAAATTCCCCCTCCTTCCCCCTAGGGGGGATGGGGGCAAGAGGTAAAAACCAGTTTACGTATATGCATAACTTGACTTCAAATTACTTCACAGAGAAGAAATTGCACACGAGAAGTCTAGATTTCAGTACAAATAAAAAGAAAATAATAATAGTCGTTTTCTACGATTTTGGATTTTTAAGGGGGGAGAAAAAAAAATCAATTTTCGGGGGGACACTTCGTAAATTCCAGAATTTGGAGTACATTTACTAAAAATAATACACAAAATTTAATAATATATTTAATAATATACAAAATTTAATAATATACAAAATTTACTAAAAATAATACACAAATGTTGAAAAAAAAGTCATGCCTCTTCTTTAAGATATTTCCAAAAACCCACTTTTGATGTTTGTGATTTTCGATCTTGAGGGAGGGGGGGGGGAGGGTACGAGGAAACAAATTCGAGCTCCCTCTTATAGCGCTAAATTGGTCCGGGAAAATTTATGGGAGCTCCGGTCACGAATTGTGGGTGTATTGTTTAGATATTAGGGGGACCGGAAGTAATGTCGTTTTCTTAAGTTAAATTCACACGACTACATTTTTAACAAGTTTTTATTTCTAATCAACAATATGTTCACCTTCGTTATCAACAACCTTTTGCCATCTAGTATACAAATTTTCAATGCCGGAGCGGCAAAAAACACGTTTCTAAGCATAACGGTGAGGAAATAGTATATGGGAAGACTAGAATTGAGTTGAAAAAAAAAAAAAAAAAAAGAAAGAAAAAGCATTTTCTGCAATTTTGGAATTTTCGATTTTTAAGGGGGGAAGAGAAAAATCGATTTTGAGGGGAAATTTCGCAAATTCCGGATTCTACCAAAAAATTCTACTAAAAGAATTCTTGTAAAAATGGTACAAAGATGTTGAAAACAGGTAAGCGTCTTTTTTTAGGATATTTCCAAAAACTCATTTTTGTTTTTACGTAATTTTCGATTTAGAGAGGGGGGGGGAGTAAATTCGAGACACCCCCTCCCATTTAGCGCTAAATTTGTCGAGTAAAATCTATGGGAACTGGGAACTGCGGTCACGGATTTCGGTGTGTAAATTGTTCATATGTATCCGACAACTATTGTAACGGAATTTTACGAAATCCCCACAAGTACGTTCCCAAGCATAACTTTACTCCAAATTACCTCAGCAAGAATAAATTTTATATACGGGTTAATTTTTTTTCGAAATTATTTTGTCATAATTACCGTAGCATCAGTGGAACAATCTTTTTCTAAAGTTAAAATGATTAAAACTTACTTAGGCTTCACAACGGTATCAGACAGATTTTTAAATTTTGCAATTACACCGATAGTATAAGATATTTTGGATCAAATGGATGTATATTATTCCAGAATTCACAAAATCTCAAGCAAATGAATTACATTTCACTAAATAATATTATCTGTTCTAATGTTCATAGAATCTACTTTAAAAATTAATAATTCTTACTATATATTCTTATTTTATTTACTTATAAATTTATCTATTATTTATATCTACGCAGCGTAGAAACGTCCCGTCGCGGTAAAATAGTTTAAAACAGATTTTTGTATCGTACTACTGTATGGAAAAACACATATAAATTTACATACAAACTAGCTGACCCGACAAACGTTGTTTTGTCATATAAATTATTTCTAGAGAATATTTTGCTAGAAAAAAAATAACTAACTTATTGTAAGTGCGTAAGGATGTGGTATATAAGTGAAACAGGTATGGAGCACTGTGAACGGTGACTGTGAATTCCGATTATAACGTAAAAGACATAATTAACAAATAAATAAACATTTTAAATTGAACTGAATTGTAAATCTAAACCATTCTCGAATCCACCTGAAGACACACAAAAAATTTCATTAAATTCGGTCCAGCCGTTTAGGAGGAGTTCAGTGACATACACACGCACAAAAGTATGGGACCAGTGCTGCCAGATTTGAGGGAAATTTTTATTCAACAGCCGCCGTTAAATTTTACTTGCAACAGTTACCTAATTACATAGACGGTTTCTGTGAAAAATGTTTTGAATTAATTACCAAACTGTTTCAAATAAAATTTAGTGGTGGGAGTTACATAAAAATTTCCCTCAATCTGGCAGCACTGTATGGGACCCCTTTGGTGACTTTAAATATTTTAAGCCATTTTTGCGATGAATTGAAATGGCTATCTCATTTGTGGAACTAAAGATCTTGGCGAGAAGCGTTCGAGCTACCTCGGTGTCAAGTTTCAAATTTTGCCAAAGGGATCCGATACTAAATGTGTTCCATACAAAAAATAAATAAATAAAATATCAGTGTCATACACACGCACAAAAGTATGGGACCCCATTGGTGACTTTAAATATTTTAAGCCATTTTTGCGATGAATTGAAATGACTATCTCAATTGTGGAACTAAAGATCTTGGCGAGAAGCGTCCCAGCTACTTCGGTGTCAAATTTCAAATTTTGCCAAAGGGATCCGATACTAAAGGTGTTCCATTCAAAAAATAAATAAAATATAATAAATTAGCTACACAAATAAATTTGTAGGTTAGGGTGGTTGTTAATCAACGCGCGTGTAAATTTGATAGAAAATTATATAAAATACTCACTCCAATTCCGCACTAAATTTGCAAAATGTTTAGTTTTTTATGCACACTTCAAAACTCTTCAAACACTAATTACATCTTGATGTAATATAGCAATTAGGACACAATTTTTTGTATAACAATAATGACACGAAGTTAGAAAATATTTTCCTGAATTTGATCGCAGCACCAACTGTCGGGACAAACTGGAATTACAATAGAATATACGCAAGCGAAGTATGACGTCACTGACCGTCAGTGGATGCAAGAAAAAGATTTCCTATGTTAATCTCCCATTCGAATTTTTATAAAAAATTATTAAAAATCGAGGAAAATTATTTCTCGATTTTAATCCCCTTATTTAAGTATAGATATGTACTAGTTATCGTATGCATGTGTTAGATTGAGTTATTTTGCTCTCAAATTGACAAAATTTTAATTTTAAATTTAAAAACTCTGTCTTCCTTGGAGTTTTTTGTATTTGGCGATCAAAAACGTAATACGAAAATATACATGCCAGATGTATATTTTCGTAATATGTATTGTACGAAATTGTTTCATATTAATCATTACTCTCTTAATATAAGTTGTTGAAATAACCATTATTTTTGAAAGAAATTAAATATGTTCGCCAGATGATATGGCGATATTTTTTTATCCGCCAAGGATGACAGAGTTTTGAGATTAAAAATTCAAATTTTATCAATTTTACAGCAAAAACAACTCAATCTAACGCATGCACATGATAACTAATACATATCTATACCCAAATATGGGGATTTAAATCGAGAAATAATTTTCCTCGATTTTTAGTAATTTTTTACAAAAAATCCAATGGGCTAACATATGAAATATTTTTCTTGCATCCACGGACGGCCAGTGACGTCATCACTTCGCTTGTGTATTATTGAATATTCGATACTACGATCGTAGCGCAGTCTGCCGGATCCAATGTGAAACATTCCAAAATCAACAACAATTTATAAGTGATAAATTAATTAAATAAACAATTTAAATTGGACTGAATTGTAAATCTAAACCATTCTCGAATCCACCTGAAGACACACAAAAAATTCATGATATATACAAAATAAAAATAAAAAATTCGAAATTATTACTATTTACAATCAAAGTGAACATAAAAGAATCTTTATATGTTACATATAAAGTATCAATTAAAACGAAAAATTTTGTTTTACTGTAGAAAAGAAAAGTACTACTAAATGAAATAAAAATTTTAAGCTAATACCAAGTATATCTCTATGAAAATATTTATTTACACGCGACTTCCCGATAGAAAAGTGCACTAATTTTCATACATATTAATTTTTCTTCTAATTTTATCACGCGAAATTTAAAAATATTTTATTTCCGGAAAAAAAAAAATGTTTATTTTGGCATCAAATATATCTTTCTTTTTAATCATTTTAAAGTTAAAATGGAATTTTTATTTAATATCTGCTGATAAATTAATTAAATAAACAATTTAAATTGGACTGAATTGTAAATCTAAACCATTCTCGAATCCACCTGAAGACACACAAAAAATTTTATTAAACTCGGTCCATCCGTTTAGGAGGAGTTCAGTGAGATACACACGCACAAAAGAAATATATATATAAAGATTACGTAAAATGTTTAGATAAGGAAAATGGGCGAAATTCTTTTCACTAGATTATTTTTAACCTTGTTAAGTATTTTTTATCCATATTTTCCAAGTGATATTTATTAGGTATATGCTACTATTTCATGTATAAATTTATTTGTTCCTTAAAAAAAAAAAAAAAAAAAAAAAAACATAATTAACCAAGTTAAATCTTGTCATTATATCGATAGTCATTCAACCTTAAGAGTATTTCGAGAGTTTTCAACAATGAAATTGAGCAAAATAAAACTCACTACAGAATTTTTTTTCCTTTATTATTATTATGTGTTCTAATTTTATGTACTTATAAATTCCATTTATCTGTACTAGTAGAAAATGTTAAACTCTTTTATATGTGCAAACATTCCCCAATAGCACGACTAATTATAAATTTTTTTCATTTTAGTATTGCAAAAAGTTAAACCACTTTCCTAAATGAAAGGGTTGTTGCAATAAAAGCAGATTTACGATTAAAGTGCAAATAAGAAGAAGTTCATTCAATTTTAACGAGGATGGGGCGGGAGGTGATTGTTAGCTTTGGATACAGACTTGGCAACTTAGCAATGAATTCAGCGACATGACTACCAAACTTGACGAGAAGTAATAATTTAATGTTTCCAAAGTTTAGAAGCTCTATCTTCAATAAAATCCGAGTCCTGGAATTTCCTGGATTTATCAACTAGCTTTTGGCGCAGAATAACCTCGAAAGTCCGCCAAATCACGACAGAAATTATAAAAACAGAAGAGATCAGAAGACTCCCAAAAAACATCAGTTGTATTCGAACATCTGCTCTGAACATTCATTTTGGTTTAAATAGTTTTATATTTATTCTTAGATGAGTGAAATTCCACTCTGTGGTGTTTTTAACATTGTTTTATGACTTTTTGAGGTATGAGTTTGAATACGATAATTTATTGGGTTTTTTTTTTTAATAATCCTGGAATAAAGTTTATCTTTCGACAAAAAACTGCCTGTTTCTTTACAATTACTTTTTTAATGAAAGAAAATCGAAATTTTCGTAACAATATGAATAGAGACTGATATTTTGGATCAGTATGATGCGCGTAATACTCGCAAAAGGTGTAATGAAATGAGGGAACGTTTAGTTTACTAAGACTATTTTTTGTGTTCAAATATTTACTTAAAAATTAGACCCAAACAAATAGAAACGTTCACACTTACAACTCTCATCTAAGCCATCTACTGTAATGCCTCAATGCGGCATTTCTGCTCCCACATTAACACTAATTCTGCCTATTTTGGTTTCCTCTATTTGCCTTCACAATTGTACCTCGTGTTTTTGCAACTCCTTGTATAAGATTTTTTTTTTTCCTGCAACATGTACTTTTTATACGTTTCTTTTTAAATTTCATTTTATTTGATACATTTCTTTTTTTTATTAGCCATTCAATAAACTTATTACTATCCGCGATTGTAATGAAATGCTCGCCCTCTAGTGGGCTAAGGTGAAATTATCACACCACTGCATATCATCATATTATGCAATCGCTATTATGAATACACGTGGCTATTATATTTACAAACAACTGCAGTTCAGAGAGCGCCATCTATCGATCATTACAAAAAGCGGATTAAGGTACAAGATTCAATTGACTTGCTAGATGATAACTTTTTATAAAATGATTTTTTTTTTTTTTTTTTTTTTTTTAATTAATGTAGGGCGCGAACTGAAACTCTGCACACAGGCGCTTGACAATGCTGGCGCGCCCCTGTACAACAGTGTTATTATAAATACCATACGAAAAATCATAAAGCTGCATTTAATAGCACATTAAAAAAAAAAAATGCTAATCGCATAAAATCGCGTTTCAAATAAGTAACACGTGAAAAATAAAAATTATTTTAATCAATAAAATTTAATGATCATATTTGGGGGGAAGGTAAAAAATTCTCAATTTGTAACAATACGGGAAGATCTTACGTTGATTTTAAGTTACTTATATACATTTCACTTACTCATTGCAGTATAGTAACGCAATGCTTACAAAGTTGACTTGCTCCAGCCTTGCATGAAGAGATGTTTTTTTATTTCCCAGTCTTCTTTCTCTTTGTAAAATAATCCTGAAATGCTGTGTGGATTTCCTTTTGATGAAGAAGTCTGCATGCAAGATCTGATGACTTCTATTTCTGTATCACAGCTAGCATTAGCATTCTTTTTACCACACGTAATTAATCGCTTAGAAGCCAAGATTGATTCGGCTTTTTTCATACAATTATTTGCTGCTTTGGCACCCAGAAAATCAAAAATAGTCGAAATCTTTAATTTCTCGTTCATATTTGCTAATAAGTAATAAAATTAATTAAGATTTTAGAAACACATGTTTTGATCGCTCGCAACAGTGCAATGTAAACAAGAAAGAAGCAGTACTATCGCTTCCACCCCCCCTAAAGAAGAACGCCATCTATCGGTCATTACACTCGCTACACAAAATGGTTGCGATACATGTTAAGATCCAATAAGAGACAAAAACAATTTAAATTATTTACGTCCACTTGAACAACAACAATTTTTTTTTTTTTTTAAATGATGGGTTTTTTTTTTTTTTTTTTGAAAATTAAGTATGATTTTACAAAACAAGATAAAGAAATTCAGTAATTACATAATATGAAAATCGCAATACATTTAAAGAGCTGGATAAAATTTTATAAAGACAATGCAGTCTTTGAGGTCCCTTTGTTTTGTTCACATTAATTTTATATATTAAAGTTACATACTGTAGTTTTATTTTTCCGATTTTTATGTTAGAAAGTATTTCGTAACTCTTAAATCAGATTTTTTTTTTTCTTCTGTAAATCTCTAAACATTTAACGAAGGTTTTTTTATACGATACTCCCCAGGACACTTAGTTGTGTGTATATAAAATTATATGCGGATCTCATTATGTTTAGTAAATTGTAAGTTTGTACAAACCAAAAATTCACCTATATATGTACTCTATTTGCATTCATTTGTATGTAACTGATAACGGATCATTGGTCTGATCTATGAAATAAGTTTCGATTGATATCGCTATATCATTTAGATTTAAAGTATTGAATTTAGTTCTTTAACTAATATCAGTTTTCGAGCTCAACAAACATAATTTTAGCCTGTCATTTTAAGCGGTTTAACCCCCTTATCCCCCCCTCCCCCCCAAAAAAAGTGTGCTGTTATTAGCCTAATTAAAATCCGGCAGATCTCATAAATCATAAGAAATTGCCATATTATGGGACATTTCTCCGACATTTAGTGTGTTACTTCTTTTAAAATCGCCTACCTTCGTCACAGAAAATTTCAGTAAATAATTTCTATTTGTACTTCGTAGAAATATTTCGATGCAAAGCAGTAAAATTTTAAATGCTTTTGTTAATGTCTAAATTTATATTTGTTAATATTTAATATCATTTTTTTTTTATATAAAGTACCATTTGATTGATTTTATTTCCAAGACACATTAAATTTAATACTCAATCTCTTCCAATATTTAACGAAAAATCTGTCACGCATTCCAAATAATCGAAAAGTAAAAACTTGTCGTAGCCGCAAACGTTCAGTAAGTTCTTTGTTTAAGTAAATAACTCAATTGCTATTTATGACACAGAAGTATTTCTCCCTTATGAATTCCAAGATGCCTCATTTGATCAGTTATTCGAGAAAATCCTTTAGAACATTCTTTACACACACATATGTTTTTCTCATGTATGAATTCGAAGATGTTTTTTCAGATTTGATTCACTAGAAAACCCTTTGGAACATTTCTCACACACGTACACGTATAGTTTTTCTCCTGTGTGAATTCTAAGATGGGTTACTAGATTGCTTTTGTCAGAAAATCCCTTAGAACACTCCTCACACACGTATGGTTTTTCTCCTGTATGAACGCGAAGATGACGCTTTAGACTACTTACTCTAGAAAATCCTTTAGAACATTCTTCACACACATGTGGTTTTTCTCCTGTATGAACGAAAAGATGACTCTTTAGATTACTAATTTGAGAAAATCCTTTAGAACATTCTTCACACACATGCGGTTTTTCTCCTGTATGAACGCCAAGATGTGCCATTAAACGTGTAAGTTTTCATGCATTTCCTTTAAATTCGCTTGGTTTATTAAAAGAATGGCTCGTCAAACTGAAAAAAGAAAATTTTACACCATCTAAACATAGCGTATCATGTTCAGAGCATTTTACTGAAAATGACTTTACTTACCAAAATTTTACATTTTTTTAATTTAATTTTTTTAATTTTTTAAATTTTTTGTACGTCCGTCTTGTTGGCGAATAATATTCTGGCGATGTTGGCTTGGCGTGAATTTGCTCTGGTTTTTTGCTTTCCCCTTATCCCGTTTCCCGCGCTTATGCCATTTTATTTGGATTTAATGTAAGGTAAGTTACTGAATTTTTTTCTAGCAATTATTTATTATAATTAATATGATTTTTTTTTTTCTGTGACGTACAAATTTGGGTTATTTTGAATCTACTTAAATTTTCTTGCGTTTCGTTTTGAAAATACGTTAATATTTATGTTTTTTTTTTTTTTCAATCTGCATGTGGTTGTTGATTTTTTAATTATTGTTTAAGAATTTTAGTTAGATTCTTTTCCTTGCATATTCCGTAATAGCAATCATTGTTTGAGCCAGATAGTGATGCATCATAATATCTATCAACCCTACACCTGCTGAAGAGAATGAGGTTACCGTAATCAACTTTTTTCTTTATATTTTCTTTTTCCTCCATTGTACACTTTTCGTTGGCTAGCAGAGAATCTAACCAAAACACAGCGAAGCGCAGTAGCCTACTGCGTTGGCCGGTTACGGAGACCGGAGATCTGGAAAACCGGACCAGCTGGTAGCGTAGTCACGTCCATAAGCCACTTATTTATCCCTTCACAGCTTTCCTTCTACCACGGATTAGGATACAGGATGACAAACTAGATAGGTCGGTCAGCGTGGGGAACGGAGCTTTATTTTCCGCATTAATTCAGCCGAACAGAGTAAGCGATCCGATCGCCGCCTGGTGTAGTATCTTTGAAACTCATCGGAAGAAAGGGAAAGCCCGCCCCTTCGGCTTCAGTCATCCAACGAAGGAACAGCCAGAAATGTAAAAACGCGCTGATTGGTGTATTTTCGAGATTTTGTCGCCCTCTATCTGTAATATGAAAATTACTACCTTTCCGTAACATTAGTAATACATCTTTCTCTTTTAATCCGTGCCTTCTACGCAGACGCAAGAGATTCGTACTCAATTTTTTCTAATAAGTTAATCCGTGGTTTTAACACAAGAATCGTTCTGTGGTTATCCGCTTGTTGCGCGGATGCTTCCATGGTTTCATGAAGTGTGGTCGAAGAATATCTGACTTCTAGGAATTGTGACATTACAAGCCAGACATTACAAAGTGCACCTAAGGATTTTTAAGACAGAAGTTGACGAAAGCCATGGTGTGTAATTTTGGTTTAAAAGTTGCTATCTGATAGATGGCGCTTTTTCAGCTATTATTCTTAGTAAATATAATAGCCACGTGTATCTATTATTGTTCTATATATGTTCTTACTTAATATTCGTGCTATAATTCCTCCGCCATTACACCATGGAAAATTGATTGCTTTTGGAAAAAATATTTTAGTTTATTCAGAGTTCGATCTGAAGTAGATATTTAACTGAACCTGAACAAATATTAGTTCTAAGTCATCTGAATAATTCTTTACTTCCATTAGCCGAAGCTGCGTTGTTATGTATCTTTATGATACAACCGAGCGTAAATAATAACTCTTATTATTGATAGCATGATTTAAGATTCATTTAAGAAGCCGTGTTTAAGAACACACAACTTTAATGAATAAACAAACACGTACACGCACACAGAACAAGATACTTACCATAGAATAATAATAGAGAAGAAGGATCATGCTAATACTTTAATGCTTACAAACTCCTTCTAGTGAGATGCCAGCGAAAGCACCTTTTGCACCTCTCGACCTTGAAGTAGCGCACCCATCCTTGGCGCATTTATCGCTGTTTGGCTTTTCTCTCTGTCCTTTATACCAGTGATGCCAGATTGGGGATTTTGTCCCCATTTTCGGGACTTTTGTGGGGAATTCTAAAATGTTTGGGGACAAACCTGGGGAGTTCAACTTTCTGTCAATGTTGGCAATGAAATGATTTATCAAATCTTGATATTTTTTTTTCGAAAAAAATCCCCAAATAACAATAAAGCTATTGAAAATCCCTGGTCGTAGGGATAAATCCTCACGTTAGTAGAAATCAAGTTGGGGATTTTTTCGAAAAAATACCCTGATTTGGGGAAATTTGAAGACCTGTTTGGGGAAATAATTTTCGACCATCTGGCATCACTGCTTTATACAATGCGTTTTATTTTGTTTATTTTATTATTTTTTCAGAACGGGGTGACGATAAATATAGTTAATCAATGCAGCAATACACTTTCAAGCAGTTACGTGATTAAAGAAGAGTGTATCCTGGATAAAGATGTTAATGTTCCGAAAAAAAAAACGGAAATTTTGGTAAAAAAAGCAGTTTATATCCACCCGGAAAAATTGAAAATTCTAGTATAAAATAATGTGTTTAGAAATTTATAATATTTACATTCCAGGTGCTTTTTTCTTGAAATATTTTTTCATGGTCAGTATCTTGCATGAAAACACTGATTCTGATATTGTTCATAATTCAAAAATAAAGTTTTAACCCTGTAATCAAATGGTAATCTTGAAATATTTAAGTATTACAATGACCTCTCCCTGCCTTCACACTCATTTAAAATTACTTATTTTTTTCAGGTTCCTTTATACTTGAGCCTTTTTTATTGAATATATATTCTTAGACCTTGTCTAACTGTATTATTTTAATGTGTGTAGATATGTATTATGCACATATAAATACATGTAACTGTTAAAAAAAATAAATAAATAAACAACTACTTTCTGTCAAAGAAATTTATTTTACAATTTATAAAAATTATATGTGCAAAAACTTACTTGATTTATGTCTTTTGCATTTGAGTTAATAAGTTTTATATTATAACAGGATAGCTCCTAGTCAGGGAAAGTCAGAATTTAAGTTCACCTGGGAAAATCAGGGAATTTCGTGCAAAGTCAGGGAAATTTGACAAATTTTGTGTGGAAATACGCCATATTTGAAAACTTGTTGTTTTAAATTTCTGAAGTTCAATTAACTTTAAATAAATTTTTTTTTTATTTTATCTTTGTGATTAATTTCAGTTTAAGTGAAAATCTGAATTGTCCAGTATCAGGTCCGGTAAACCGATTTTACCCAAGACTGACCTGCAATCAGGTTTGGGTCTGTTTGACTAAATCTTTTCTCTTGTGTATTAGGTTCGGTTCAGGTTGACTGATTTATTTTTCGTATGGGTCAGGATGACTGAATTTTCTTCCTGGGGGCTGGGTTGTCTGATTTATTTTTCTTGTGGGTTGGATTCAGATTAAGTTGACTGAATTTTTTTCCTGCGGGTTAGGTTTAAGTGTAAATATATGTATACATAAATTATTGTATACATTTTGCAGAAAGGCAATAAGCAAAGAAAAATCATATATATATATATACAGTAAAGCACCGTTTCTACGTCTTTTAAGACTGACGTAAAAGACGTAGGAGAGAGTAATGAATGGGCCATGGGGATGAAAGGGTCACTAACAAAAAACCAAAAAGTACTTTCATAAAATTATTTTAAATGCCACCAATAGATGGATCTATTTGTTCTACGAAACTCATCAAATTTTCCCTTGTTTGGGAGAAGCCATTTTCCACTAGAGTAGGATGGTCCAGAATCTGACTGAAAAGTAATTTTTTCTCTTTTAAGTAAAATAAATACTAGCTGAAAAGTATCTATTGTTGCATTGCAGGTATGTGTATTAGCAAGTCTTTGCATATCTGTAAACTAATTTTAGAATGTATTTAGATGTTATTTGAATTTAATGTGCTAAATAAAACCTGAATATATTCCAGAAGTATAGGTGGGGCTGAGTGGGACACTATATCATGGTCATGAATGGGCCACCTTTGCTCTGATCATGAAAATATGGTATTTATTTCTTTATTTTCTGATTTTCTCTTTAATATGAAACGTAACTGGCTGTCATGGATTTAAATTAAATTTTTGTCTAGTTAGAATAGGTTTATTGAGATTTCTAAAAAATAATTTGCACATTTTCACTCTAAGAAATATTAGTTATTTATTAGAAACATACGTTAAATTGTATAAATGGTTGTAAGTTGAACTGTCCAGTTGTTGACCCCACCTACCAGTATTTTACCATTTGATATAAAACTAGAATAATTGTTTATATTCTGAATCTGATGGGTAAAATAAATAATACCAGAAATTTACACTCAATACTCAATTAATAGGCATTTCACCTGAATGAAATTTTACCACTTGAAATTTAATTTCACTTATTTTTCTTCCCTGACACATCAGATGTCAGTGTTGTGAACTTTGAAGACATTGTTAAGAAGTTACCACAGCCAGACATTACTGGTGGAACATCATGTGCTGTTACAACCATGCCATTTAATATAAATTTTGAAAAATATAAATTTTGTTAAATCATAACGTATATGCAACCATGCCATTTAATATTAATTTTGAAAAATATAAATTTTGTTAAATCATAATGTGTATTATCTATTATTTTTATGTTCTTTCTTTCTTATAATCTTATTATTTTGTCATTCTTCTACTACAATTATGAGATTTAATAATATCACTTTTGATTTTTATAAATTTTGATAAATAATGTTTATTATCTACTTACTATTTCAGTAGGCTTTTGTGTCATATCATGTCAAGTGCTATTCATTTTGTCATATTTGGTGAATAAAAGGTTAATTCCACATTTTTTCATTGAATTCCTTTAGTGGCCCATTTATTACCTTCAATGGCCCACTCAGCCTCATGGGTGGGTATGAATGGGCCAAATTTCTATATTTTTATTTTCTATTATCATTCATTATAGACATTTTCTAATCCAATTTTTATGACTTTTTTAAAAACCAAATAAGTACAGTAACTGAAGAGCTAATTCTGAGCCAAAAAGAATCATTAGAAAAAATTACAAACCAAAAATTGGCCCATTCATTACCACTCTCCCCTACAGGGTTGTTGATTTTTTTTTATTTAAATCAAGATTTATTTGATTTTAATGATTTTTATTATGTATTCATACATTATTGTACAACATTTGTTTTTTATTATGTGTATGTGTGTGTATATATATGCACAATATCCACACTATCAATCATTTTACTTAAATTATAAAAATATAAATAATATTCTATTTCTATAGAAAAGTCCATATAGGCATTTATTACCAACTTATTCAACATAGTATCTTCATAATAAGAAGTAATTTTATAACAATCATAAATGCGGTTGTATGAGCCACTCAACTTCAGACTTTGACTTTGTAGCTATAATAATGTATTGAAATAAAGCAAAATTTTACTCACGGTATTGAACACATAAAATAATTTTGGAAAAGGATAATTTAATAGGAAATATGACCTATAACTGAAGCAATGTATTAAGAAAAAGAAAACTTTGCTCATAGTTTCTAATCAAAATTAAAATATATATATATATATATATATATAAGGAATTAAGGAAGATAATAAAAATAAAAGATGATATCCTAAAAAATTTTTACTTAGGTTTAACAAATATCATTTGAATCAAGAAAATTTTTTCACACTTTACCCATTAACAAAATTCATATTTTCATTACCATTTTAATACTTTCACTTATTTTTTTATCTTTTTTTTTTTTTTTACATTTAGTGGGGTACAATTCATTAAAACAAGCAGTGACAGCAGCCTCGAATTGTAATTAACAGATTATATGTAGTTAAATTAAAATGTTATTATTTTTAAAAAACTTTTTGGAACCTTCAGGGCTTTTTAAACAGTACAATGTAAACTATGCTATTATTTTTTAAATATCATATGAGCCAATGCTAAATGACATAAACTGGTATGAGAGCTGAATAAACAAGGAAATATTTTCTTTTTGAAATATCAACTGCTAGGTGGGCAAAGGCGAACTAGAATATATATATAATATTAATCAATGAATTATACACTAATTAAATATTTACAATTCATACACCAGTCATAAGGCTGTACTTGTATAAATAATTAACCCATTAACGCCCAGCGTCCTCATTTGAGGACAGTTAATAAAATGGCATGTATATTTTTGGGGGTTTGTTGGAATGATTTCTGCTTTTTAGTGACAGTTTATAGCATCACTCCGAATGATCCCAGAGAGTTTTATGTGTCTACTATTAATTACTATTTCGTAATTCGGATAGTTATTTTATGATTTTTCATTTGTCGCACATATATTTGCTTTTTGCGCAGATATATTAACTTAAATCAAGTTGAATAATATATATTATAATACTTTACTTTCGAGGTCTTTGTCAGCATATAATAGAAAATTAATATGTTATCTCAAAGTTTTTTTTATCTGGAAGATTTTTCGCTAGAACACTAAATGTCCACAAATGAGGATAGGTTGTTAATTTAAAACTATTAGAAGAGTTTTTTAATTTAAAATATTTTATTCTCAGTTGTCCATATTAGTTTAAAATTGAAATATTCATCAAAATATATTTTTCAAAAATATTTCAGGCATTAACGGGTTAAAATATAATAAGTTATTCAAATATATAATAAAATTTATAAATAATTAAGAAAGTTAAGATGATATAACTTATTTTTGTGTTTATTAATGTTGCTTTGTGGGGAAGAATCTAAAGTCAAGAAATGAAGAAATATTAGCTCGTCTAATGAAATATTTTGTTATATTTTACGAATTGTATTTTTAAATTTACATAAGAAATAATTAAATAACTCATTTTTTAAAGTTAGATTATCAATTACATTCCATTAAAGCCAATAACTTTGATATTTAAAATAAATGATTTAAATCGGTGATTTTTTTTTTTTTGAAAAAAATCAATTGATTTAAATCAGCAATTTAAATCAATTGATTTAAATCACTACAACCCTGCTCCCCTATAAATGAAAAGATGTATAATCGAAATTTTAATAATAACATTTTGATTACTACGAATTTAATGGCACTTAAGTAAAATTTATATGAAAATACTAATTAATAAAGTTTCTAAATGTTAGTAAATGTATATCATACTTTTTTAAGACAATAGTAATTATTAATTTTTTTAAATTTATTATAAAAAGTGAGGGAAATCATACTATTAACACATGACTGGGTACTAATTACATATATCATATATTATGTATTATATTACATTTCTTAAGAACAATATGAACACATTTTTAATATTGATTATATATATTGCTTCTCTTTAGTAATAAGCATACGATTTATGTCCATACAGACAGTTATTTAATAACATTAAAAAATCTTTAATATTCGTCTGATTTGCTGCTTGTCTATGAGTATTAAAAATTCTACTGTGAATTCAATTGATTCTTTGATCAGTATTCTTCGATCCTATGTTCCTCCATTTAAGATGATTTCTAGAAAAAATTAGTCTTATTTAGAATGCAAAATAATGACAGGTCGAGAAATTTTGCGAATTTTAGTAATGTGGAAAAGACGTACAACCGATATTAGCAGCGTATAAACAAAGAATTTTTTCATGAAAATGAATGGGAATGAACCGTGACTTCACTAAAAGGATGTATGAATGTAAAAGACATATAAACGGTGCTGTACTGTATATATGCTAAACTTAAAGCATATTTTTGTACTCTAGAAGTGAATAACACACATAAATGGTTAAAAATTATTAATCCATTTTTAAAAATTTTAAATTTATAAATTAGTATACCAGTAACTCCATTTAAAATTTCTTTAAAACAATTTACTAACTCTGTGACAATGAAAATTTATTTTATAACTTTAAAAAGTTCTGCATGATTTTCAGATGAATGATTAAATTTTATTTAGTTTTTGGGTTTTTTCTCTTGGTTTAATTCTTATCTAAATTCATTGTATCAATGCTGCTGGGAGATGGCCATTCCATAGGAATGCACACCCTATGCAAAATTAATGTTTGAATGATGATTTAACTAGTTTTTGGTGTTTCGTACAAGGAAAGGTACTGGCAGTTATGAAACAGAATGGCTCATGTTTTAATAGTACAAATAATAGTATATGAAGCTTTTTGCGTGTTTCTACTAAGAAAAAATAATATGAATTGCATGTATTTTTAAATGTTTAACACTTTATATTTTCAAAGATATTATAACTATCAAGAAACCGTATTTTTATCTGTAAAAATTCAATTTTTCCCATTTTTCCAGAAAAAAAAAAAACTGGAAAAAGCTGGGTTTTTTTTTCCCACTGCCTCAAAATTTCTGGAAATTTTACATCTGTACCCCAGGATCCAAATCAAATTATGATATATATATAAATGGCTAAGAGATTTATTTCTTTTTACTCTGTCAGTCTGTATGTGGACTAGGGGGTACTGGGTCCTTGATTTCCTTAAAAATTTTAACATTTTCCTATCATTAAATTAGGCTGAAATTTTGCATACAGATATGACTTTGATTCCAATACATGCTCAAGCAGAAACAAACTTTGGAAATTGGGGTCTTGGAGCCCTGGATCAATTAAAAATTTCGTTTAAAATTTTAATAAATTTCCTATTATAAAATTTTGCCTAGATGTATAACCTTGATTACAATATATGCTCAGGTAGATACAAATTTAGAAGTGGCCCAAGGTGCTGTGGGCCCTTAATCCATGAATTAATTAGATTTAAAATTTACAGGGATGAGATTTTTCAGCTGATTTCAGCTTTTTCTTACATTTATTTTTTCAGCTTTTTTTATGTTTCTGATCATGGGCGTCGGCAGAATGGGGGCACTTGTCCCCCCCCCCCCGGAAAATTCTACTAAGCATTTTTTCTTTAAATTTAAAACTATGCTATCAGAATTTTATTTAAAAAAAATATTTTTTTCAGGTTGTGCCTCCCCCCCCCCCTGAAATTTTTTCTGGAGACGCCCCTGTTGCTGATGTGCATTTGTTATTTTTATAATTTATAAACATTATCCTGCAGTGTATTGTCATCCAGTGCAGTGTCTTCATCCTACAGTATATTGATAAAGGCTGAAATTGATGATAATATGTGCTGAAACAAACATATTTAGGAGAAGGGGCCTTGGGCCCTTAATTCGGTTAAACATTTTATTTCCAATTTTAACAATTTCCTATTATTAAACTAGGCTGAAATTTTGCATACATATATAACTTTGATAAACAAACTTTGGAAAAAGGGCCTTAGGAGCCCTTAATCCATTAAAAATTTGATTTTTAATAAATCTTCTATTATTAAACTGGGCTAAAATTTTGTATAGATCAATAACATTTATACAAACTATAATGTACTATATAACTAATAATAGTACATGCTCAAGCATAAACAATCTTAGGGAAAGGGGCTTTAGGCCCTTAATCCATGAAAAATTGAATTATTCCCAGTTAAATGATAGACAATTTTAACAATTGCCTATCATTAAACTGGGTTAAAATGTTGCATAGATGTAGAACTTTGATTACAATATGTGCTAAAGCAGAATCGGATTTAGGAGAAGGAGCTTTGGGTGCCCTGTGTCCCAACTCCTGTTCGGAATTTGAAATTCGAATTTAACAATTTATTATCATCCAAATGAACTAAACTTTGGCATACATGTATAATTCTGATGACAATATCTCCTCAAGCAGTAATGGACTTCTGGAGGAGGATTAAAGGCCCTGGGCCACAATCCACTTAAAATTTGACTATGAATTTTAACAATTTCTTACCACACAACTAAGCTGAAAATTTGTATACTTTAATTACAATACATACACAATCAGAAACCAGGGTTGGACCCATAGAATAATAATAGGATATTATTATTATTCTATGGTTGGACCCAATGAGTTTTTTCTTAAAAAACCCACAATTTTGCCCACTTTTTTTTTTTTCAAATTTTATAAGACTTTCTATGATAAAATAAGCAAAATGAAATTACTAAGCTATTGAAACTCATTTTCTAAATTTACTTTTTTAACAAAATAGCTTACATAAAGATTTTGTTTCATTTTGAGTTAAAATTTTTACAAATAGAAAACTATTATATTCAAATAATTAATAAAAGGTGCTACAACCAAAAATTAGCTGGCATAGGTAATATCTGCTCTATTATTCATCATATGTTTCCTCTCATAAATATTTACTATAGAACCTACCTACTATATTTAAGATTAGAGGAATGAGCTCTGCTAATGTCAGTTTCCAGTCAGAGAATGAAATGCCTCACCAACCAGACTTCCCATCACTTGCTTTGACACATTTACCTTATACTGATTTGCTATTTATCTTATAGATGTCAATTTTTGCCTTATTCCGGCTATGTTACGAAAATATTAAATTTTCTATAAATTTACAAATTAGAACATTAAAATCAAGGTTTTGGCCAGAATCATAAGAAAGACTATTTTAAAACTGGTTTAAATTTTTAACCATCATTCATTCTTCAGATATAGTCAACATAAACTAACAATAAACTGACTAACTTAAATACGGACACACATTATTATTATTATTATTTTTTTTTTTTTTGTGATTTTAGAATTTCTCATATCCTAAAATTTGTTAAACTGTTAAAAAAATTGAGATTGAAAATTTTCATGAATATCAAAGTTGCCAACACCTGCAGTACAATCGTACAATGCAAAAATAAAAATCTTTTTTTTCAAACATGAATACATAAATTGCTTGTTATTTAAAAGTAGTCAAGAGCTGATTCAAAATCTTTATATCAAGAGTAAAAAGTTGCTTTATTTTCATATAAATTATATTACATAATTTACTTGAAGATTTCTAGGTAGATCGATGGTTTCACATCCGTAAATCGTTATACATATAAAAAACGGAAACTGCTCATTGGATTTCAAGAACTTTCGTTTAATATGCTTTAATTTAAGGTCTTTTTTTTTCTTTCTGTCAACTTTTCGGCAATTGTTAAAATAGCTGTATAATTAGAAATATCTTTTGTAATTAACAAGTATTTTTTTAATTATGAACTTTTAGTATACGAGGGCTATCCGTAAAGTATTTGGATTTAATTTATAACTAAAAAAATATAATTGATATACATACTCCAGTTTAATCCCCTTCAAAGTATCGTCCTTGAGAAGCAACACACTTAGCCCAACGTTGTTGCCACTCTTGGAAGCAGGATTGGAAGTCGTTCTTTGGAATGGCCAACAGCTGTTTGATCGCTTTTTGTTTGATGATCGTCACATCCTCAAAACGTCGTCTTTTAAGCGATTTGAATGGTGCCATGTTTGGTGCAATTTGAACGGTGCCATGTTTGGTTAAAAAATTTCGCATTTCCAAAGCTAAAGAAAATGCTTAAAGGACGACGTTTTGAGGATGTGACAACCACCAAACAAAAAGCGATCCAACAGCTGTTGGCCATTCCAAAGAACGACTTCCAATCCTGCTTCCAAGAGTGGCAACAACGTTGGGCTAAGTGTGTTGCTTCTCAAGGACGATACTTTGAAGGGGATTAAACTGAAGTATGTATATCCATTATATTTCTTTAGTTATAAATTAAATCCGAATACTTTACGAACAACCCTCACATGTAATTTATTAATTACAATCGAAAAATAAAAAGCATCTGTGCCGTTATGTAATTTCAGAATTTTTAATATAGGGTTCCAATTAGCCCTGAATAAAGGAATTGTAGAACATGAGCATGAGACAAATTTAAAGAACTATTTTTTAATTTCATTTTTTCATGCTTATGTTTGCTTTTTCTTTAAAAAAAATTGTAATTGGTTAAGGAATACTTTTGTATTAACTGCATTGTCATGAATTTTGGTTAACAAAGATCACCATAAGAATAACACAAAATGTGATAAATGGAACATTAAAGAAAAAAATAAATATTTTTTCCAATATTTCCTAATATACATAAAAATACATACGCCGAGGTCAAGGGTGTTAATATTTTTAGCTTATTAAAATCTTAAAATAATTTAATTTTCAACACTAATCAAAATATTATAAGCATTGAAATTCAAAAGATTATTTTTTCAGTTGCTGATACAAATTTCAAAGCCTGATATACTCTCCCTCTCAATAATAAATGAATGAATAATAATAAAATCATTAAAAATTCTGTCAAAGTCAGAATTTAGTTTAGTGAGGAGGATTAGCTATTAATTTCAATCTGTAAAATTTTTAGTTATTTTTTATCTCATTTTTTGACCGTAAAATTGGGCCACATACTTTTTAAAATGAGTGAAATGAATGAAAATGAAGTGTCACCTAAATTTCATACTTCAGTTAATATAAAAAAATCTAATTGTCATGTCGAAAAACTGTTTGCACCCCATGATTCAGAAAAGTCGCCCCTTTCATTTGGTACCCAGTTTGTAACGATAGGACTGATTTTTTTTATTTATTTTGGTGTTACACAAAACTGGTCTGCAAAAATCCAGATTGAAACTAATAGTCCTCCGTCCTAAAAAAATGAATGAAAAGCTGTAAAGTCTATTCCGAAACAAACAGGCATGAGAGTGCAGAAAATTAGAAAAAGAGAAAACACGCATGTTCATAAAATTAATTTCAAATGAAATTTAACGTGTGCGGGGAAAACTATACAAATATGTTCATAAAATTTATTTCAAATGAAAAATAATGTGCACGCGGCTAAACTATACAAAATATTTTAAAAGTGACAAATTAAACTAAAAGAATAATGCACATCAACACAATAAAACGTGTGAAAAAAAAAAAAAAAAAAAAAAAAAAAAAAGCTAACAATCAACATTTAATCATTGATTGGTGGTGGAAAATGGGAAAGGGAGGGGGGGGGGGTATTAATATTGACACTTTTGTTGTGGATGGATAAATATTCAAAAATAAAAGGCTTCCCACAGAATGTTTGATCGGCGATGGTTAGAGACGAAAAAAAAAGGGGGGCGGGGAGGGGAGCAGGATAAAAAAAAAACTACATGAGTGAGAAATATTGAATAATTCTGTTCTTTTATATGTTATAGAATCTGATAAAGCACGTTTAAAATGAATATTGACATTTATATTTTGGATGGAGAAAGATTGAGAATCTCAAGTCTTTCGTGGTGCGTTTGAACACTGATCATTATTTGAGTCTGATTTAAACCAAAAAAAAAAAAAAAAAAAAAACGCGAAATTAACGGAAATCACATAAAAGCAGAAAATCACGGATCCGCGGAAGAATCTCATACCTGAACAAAGCAACTTATTTAAAAAAGAAAAAAAAAAAAAATTCTATATTGTTAAATAAAAAAATACAAACATCACATTTGTTTTTCAATGATTAAATAAAAATTTTAATTCAGCTTATTATCATATCTTTGTAGGATTAATCATACCTTTGTAGAGGAAACCAAATAAACCAGTTGATTTTATTCATAACATTGACAATTTAGTTTATAATTGTATAGATTAATATATATCTATTGCACAGTGATTGATATGTCTAAAGAATAATGTATTTTTTAACTGTATTACATTTATTCTATTATCTATAAATAGTATTTCAAGTATATGGGGAAGGGTGCATCATATGAAAACGAGTCTAGGCTGCAATCTAACTTAATGCTTCGGTTTAGAGTTATTGCTCTACGGTCACTTCTTGTATCATTAAGACTCTTTAGACGGGAAACTACATCTTACATTTGAATTGCAGCAAATGTTTCAAGTTAAAATAATGGCACAACAACTTTAACCAAATACATTTACTTAAAGGCAAAGTTTTTTCGGAGGCTCTTTCATAACCAGAGGCTCGAAGTTGCATACCTCCTCTACCCCATCCTTGGTTTACCACTATTTTTTTATTATTATTATTTATTTATTTTTCTAATTTTACTTAATTTGTGTTTAATTTTAGAAATACGCAGGTTTTATGACATCAATTAAAATAATATTTATTTTTATGATGGTTACAAAAGCAAAGTAAAGTGATGAGTTGTTTTATTTATTTATTTATTTTTATTTTTTCCCTACATGGCGAGGAGTGAGTGCATATTTTCAGATCTCTGGCTTCCTAGCATTATTAAAATTTTACTCTCATTTTATTATACTGCGCTCATTATCATAAATAAGGCATTTTTCGTAAATGTTTAAATGCTAAAGCAATGTAAACCTTATGCAAAATAATATTGTTTTAAAATAAGTGATCATATAATAAAATTAGTGTAATTTTTTAGGAATACTACGAGGCCTGGGTCTATTTATTCTATTTTAAAGTCACTTAAAGACTATTAATTTATTTATACACTATTAATTTTTTTTCTTTAATAATGATTGAATGTTACAGAATCAAGATAAAAAGTTGTGTATTTTCTGCTTAAGACTAACTATATTGTTTGTTAGCTAAACTTCTCTTTATTATTATTATTTTATTCATTAAAAAGAAAAGCTTAATATTGTATGTTTATAAATTCAATTAAAACACTGTATTACCTGGGTGCAAAAGTTTGTCTCAAAGCAGAATTTTTACAACACTATTATTTTTTCTATGAATAATTTCTATCATATTCAATCTTAAGAAATTACTGTATAAATAGGATAGAAATTATAGATAAAAAATAGTGGTGACTATTTTTATCAATGATTTCTATCATATCCAAACTTAAAAAAATAATAATGTACAGATACGAAAAAAGTTATTGATAAAAAATAGTGGTGTAAGAGTTCTGTCTTACGATGGATACCCTTTTACTATTAACTTATTAATTTTAACTAACAAGTGCTATTTTCAATCTTTTTTTTTTTTTTAATAAATCATTACAAAATTATTCAAAAAATAATTTATTTTTTATTTAATAATACATATCATTAGTAACTGATAATTAAATTAAACTAATAAACAAAAGTATTTTATTGTACAAATGTCACAAAATTTGTAACAACAAAAAATGACAGAATTAAATACACTCAATAGCAGAATGCCAGACCAAGTGTAATATTGTAAGAAATATTAGCGATTCATAAAATATGTAAAATTAGCATTTACAAAGAAACTAAATGAAGAATATATAACAAGTACAGTAATATAGAGGCATAATGTACATTATACTTGTGTGCCTGGCATTTCTTTTTAAGGTGTTACAGTAATCTGCAGGGCTGTAAACAATCTGCAGCATTCTTTGCCATGTTGCACTTTTTCTGCTACTGGAAAATACATATGTAGACTACCTTTGAATGAGCAATTTGAAAAATTGCGCTCAAACTGTTGCATAATTGAAAATAAAATACACTGAAAAACTGATGATAAAAGATAATAAATATTCTTTTTTTAAAAAAACAAATTCCATAAATTTCAAAAACATTCAACTATTATTTTCAGACAAAATAATAGCATAATCAATCAGAAAAAGGACTACAAATCAAAAATATCATTTTACACAACATACTTATATATTACATTATATAATTACTATATACAAATTTATATTATACACATACCATTTTACACATACATATATATATATATATATATATGCATTGTACTATTTATGGTAACTGCACTTTTAATGCATGCTGCAGTACTATTTTTTGTTATATTCAAAATAGTAATAAATAAAAAATTTCCCTCACAATTTTTCTTACCAACTTGGTAAAACTGCAATAAGTGCTTATTGGTGTTATTGATTTGATTGAAGTATGCATGCATGTCAATCAACTACATTATACAATTACTAATGATGTTTAAATTTTACACAAAGAAAATAATTTACATGTTACAAGTATTTATGCTATACTAAACATACAAATATATATATATACAGTATAACACCTTTAATCCGGAATCGCCGGGACCTTGCCGATTCCAAGTTACAGAAATTTCTGAATTAGAGATCTTTTTTCTTTTTTTTTTTTTCCCTTCAGAACTGGGATCTTGGATGCATTTAACTTACTAAAATATATGAATGTTTGTTTAAAAAAAAAAAAAAAAAAAAAAAAAGCATTGATTATCATGTAATAAATTATCGATTGTTTTTTTAGTCAAATAATATTAACAATTTTATTTATTTGAAATATTAAAAGTAAAAAAGAAAAACAAAAACAAAAAATAGCTTCTTTTTGTGCAGTGGCACCATCTTGCTTCACTTTGGAAAAATAACTTTTCTAATGAATAAATTATATAATTTTATGATTTTAAATTATACAGGGCAAAAAGACAAAAAAGCTGAAACTGTACGCAAAGGAAATGAAGTACTAGAACTTTTATGACAAAATCTATTATATTAAAGTAATAAATAAGTTTTTAATCTTCATTAAGCATTCATTCAAATTTAGATTAGCTTATGTAACAAATACACATCAAAAATCACAAAAAAAGTTGAGAAAACTGAAAAAAAGAAGCTGAAAAGCAAAATTTACAAAAAAGCTGAAATCAGCTGAAAAATCTCATCCGTGATTATAACTATATATATATAATATAATAAAATAATAAATAATATAAATCCCGAGAATCAAAGCTATATTATTAAAAGAATTTAAATTATTTAAACATTTTATGACAAGTAAATTTATTATTATTATTACATACTTGCCAACCAATTTTAATAAAAAAAGGAAAGATTTTTGTTGAAAAACCAGAAGATTTCATAAAAAAGGGAAGATTTTTTTGTTTTTTTTACTTGTGTATTACATCAAATAGAAAAAAAAAAAAAAAAAAAAACTGTTTTTCAATTTTAATATTTAGAAGCAATCTATAAAAACGTTTTACTATAGATTGATTATACTAAATCTATAAAAGTTTTAAATGAAGTTATTCCTCTTCAACATATAAATATCTACAAAACAGAATCTGTAAGACATTTATTTAACAACAGACAAAAAACTTAGTTAAGTTAAAGTATAACTAATTTTTTAAATAAATAGAATATGATTTTTGTGTATCATACATATAAAAAAAAAGTAGCAGTAGCTAATTATCAGTTTCAAACATGCATAAAACCAACTAAGTATTAATTTTCTTAAATTGATTTGGAAAAAATTTTCCTACCTGAAAAAATTATTCTTAATTTTTTCCCCCATGTTTATACATTTGGTATAAATATGACATACAAATATTTAATTTAATTGAGGAAAAATAAACAGATTCATTAAATTCAGCAATAAAGATATAAAAATAATTACATATGTGAAAAATATTGAGCACTTCCATTGCTTTATTGTTTCTAGAACTGATCATTGATCACACTCATATTGATCACAAGAGGGGGGTGGGATACAAAAATAATTACAGAGTAAGAAATATTAAACTCTTTCAACTCTACTTCTAGAATCTAATGAAAGAAGTTTAAAATTAATATTATCATTTACGTTGCAGATGGGTAAAGATTAGGAAACAAAAGACTTCTGCAGAACATTTGATTGCTGATCACTAGTTGGAAATAAATGAAAGGAGGGGGGGGGAAATAATTACATCAGCAAGAAATTTTTAATAATTCTATTTCTTTACATGTTCTAGAATCTCATAAAGCAAGTTTGAAATGAATATTGACATATATGTTATGGATGGAAAAAGATTGGAAATCAGGAGTTTTCCTAGAACATTTGGGTTTTCATTTTAAAACGAACGATAGCCGCGACTTTTTAAAAAACGGAAGATTTCATCATCTGTCCGGAAAACCGGAAAATACGTTAAAAATCCGGAAGTCTTCCGGGAAAACCGGAAAAGTTGGCAAGTATGTTATTAGTATTATTATCACACAAATTAATGGCAGTGTAAAAGATTTCATGTTTAAAAAAAAATTATAAATAAATAATGCAATATATATTACCAAATATTCAAATCAAAATTTGTATAAAAAATAAGAAAATACAGAAAATTATTAAAATTAAATTAATTGATTAAAAAAAATATTGAAATAATTTTCAAATGTAAATGAAGATCACTTTAGTGTGTCTAAAAAAGACAACAGTTTCATTTTTGGTTGGTGTGAACAATCAAATTTTCTAAAACAGAATTATTTATTTAGTGGCATCAACTGTAGTCATTCATCAAAACAAAAAACAAAAACGGAGGATTTTTGTTTTTCATGCCCGGGTTATGGATATTTCCGAATTAAAGGTGTTGTACTGTATATATATATATTATTCTGAAAATTAAGCAAATAATAAAGGTAGAAGGTAAATAAATAAGGTACTTTATTTTAATTCCAGTTAGATATTTAATAAATAAAAGAATACGAGTTGGTACATGTAGAGGTTTGAAAGCTTGACTTCACTAGACTTGTGTAATTTTAGAATGGAATATATTACTATATTTTTAAAACTAAGATCATAGTTTTTAAAAGAAAGCATTCATAGATACAAAGATTCTACACTCGATTTTATCAATTGAATCACCAGTTTGTAGAAGGGAACAAGTCCAAATTTAGGGTTTTGGGAAAGAAGGAAAAACATAATTTAGTAAAATCAGTAGAGGAAAATTTGCTACACATAAGGATTCTAAATTTTGGGAGTTTTAATCATTTCTATGTATTGTTGGAATACAATTTTTTATTTTACATTTTCAGACTCCAAAATTACGATCACACCGAAGAAATCAACCTCATGAATATTTCTGATACCTGTTTTTACGTTAAATAAGTGATTTTTGGTGCCTTCTTTTGCCTGGCCTTCATCTCAACGCGAAGTGAATTACAAAAAAATTAACTCAATTTTTGGCACTTGCTCCTTTTGTCAAACTGATGATTCAGTTATCTTTAGATTAGGATATTATGCATTAATGGGTTAAAATATGCTTGAGTCAGCTATTTACTGTTACTTCAGCAGGTAACTGAGATTTTAGCGCTTTATGCACATTATAGTATACTCTCAAAAATCTGCACAGCTTAAAACAAAGGATTTTGTTTGCAGGTTTTGAAACAGTTTCTTCTATTTACATCTTAGAACCTCATTTGAGTAGCAAATCATTATGAAACAATTTCATACCTGTCAACATTGAAGGATCAAAATTTAGAAGCGTCATTTTCAGGCCTAGACAATATTGATGGATTTTCGACATATGCCAGTTTTTTAATAATTCATGGCTTATTTTGCAAAAAAAGGACATATGTGAAATTTAATTAATAAGTAAAAATCTTGTAATTATTTAATAAAATTATTGCTATCCATTAAGATGCAAGGTAATTTTTTTCAACAAAAAAGAAAATTTTGTTTGAAAAACGGAAGACTTTGATACATTTTACGTGTAAGTACGTGCTTTAAAATGCACAGAAAAAGGGAGAAATATGTGAGGATAAGTGAGAATGGTAGTACCGAAATAGGGAGAATTGGCTAGCATACAATTTGCATATATTATAAATGCAACTCTAAAAACAATGTGTATAACATAAGCATATATATTTATGAAAATATTTTATTTTAAAGAACAATTTTTACACATTATTACGAATGCAAATTACATAGGATTTTTGAAAAGTACTGTGAGTAAAATATTCATTTTATGTCTCACTCTTTTTTTTTTTCCCTATAACCTGCAAAAAGCCAGCAATTTCACATAAATCTGCTCTATGAGAAAGTTTGAATATTTATCTCCATGAGAGAAAATCCTTCTAAAAAACTAAAACTTTCTTCATCATATAAATTAGTACCCTATTTATTTTTTTTAATGACTGTATAACTTCTCTTATTTTTCTGTTCTGTATTAAGCTGATTGATTCATGACTCATCAACTCAAATTACATAGTTAATAATTGCATCATCTCACCAGTTGCTGAATTTCTGCAGTCCATTAATGAACAAATCAATTTTGACAATGTTAGCTTACATTGTAAATGACATGCAGATTTTTGAGAGTTTACACTATTCACTAGCAGCATTAGATTACATCACATTTGTGTTCTTCGATTTTATTATTCATGCAGCAACCATGAGTTAGGGTTAATAAACATCCAACCCGTGAAGCTTGGATGAGCCAAGGCAGGCAGGGGCTGTCCAAAGGTTTCTGAGTTAGGGGAAGAAAAAAAGAAAAAAAATATATAGAGTTACTTAACATACTAAAATCTAAATAAAATAATAATAAATAAATAAAAAAGTCAAGAACAGATAGATTAAAAAAAATAATAAATGTAAAAAAGCACTTTGCATTTCAACTAGTTTGCTAGGTATTTTTACAAGAAACATTAAAAAAATTCAAAGTGAATAATTTTTGAAAAAATTGTCACATATTTTAAATGATTATTTTTCAGGATAGTTTCAGTAGATTTATGCTTTACCAGAGTGCACATTAAGGGCTAACCTAGTCATGCTAATAAATTTACTCTAACCTTCCAGTGAGCATACCTGACAAATTTTACAACAAATTCGGTATTTTTAATATACTGCGTCAGAATTGCCAGAAAGTAATTGTAATTCTTCTATATGTTTCCTCGCTTTTCTTCCAGTTTTTTACAAATTTTTAAGCAGTTTTGTGCTTTTCTATGACAAGCCTTGTTCATGCAAACCTTTTCTGCAAGACAATATCGACATACACTGACTACCAATAAGTATTTGGACACCTGTGATAGAAAAAAAAAAACTAACTTTATTCAAAATCAATAGTTGGTAGAGCCTCCACGAGAGGCAATTACAGCATGAACCCTCCGGGGCATACTTTCCACAAGTCTTTGTATGACAGCTAGTGGTATTTTCTTCCCCTCGGCTTGGAGAAGACATAGAAGTTCCTTCACCGATTTTGGACGGGTAGTGCACCCCTGAATTCGGCGATGCAACTTGTCCCAGAGGTTCTCTATAGGGTTCAGGTCTGGGCTCTGGGCAGGCCAGTCCATTCAATGAACTCCATTGGCACCATACCAAGCCTTGGTTAACGTCGAAACATGACAACTGGCATTGTCGTCCTGAAAGTAACAGGGGTCCAACCCGTAAAACTGCCGCAACGTAGGAAGCACATTGTCATCCAAAATAGTGCAGTAGGCATCAGAGTTGAGCTTACTATGAATGGGGACCAAGGGTCCCAGTCCATACCAGGAGAAACACCCCCTGACCATAATTCCCCCTCTGCCTAACTTGACTGTTGGCACAATGCATTCTGGCAGGAGACGTTCTCCAGGTAGACGCCAGACCCAGACCCTGCCATCCGAACGGTAAAGGGTGAACCTTGATTCGTCACTCCGAAGAACACGTTTCCACTGATCTACGGTTCAATTTCGATGTGCTTTGCACCACATTAACCGAGCAGCGCGGCTGGACTTTGTGAGCAAAGGCTTATGGGCAGCAGCACGGCCATGAAAACGAAGCAGATGTGCTTCCTTACGGACGGTATTCATTGAAACAATACTCCCGGATGCCTGTTGAAACTCGTCGCGGATGAGGGCCATCGGTTGGGTGCGGTTCTTCCGAATTTCTCTGGGCAGCACTTGTCGGTCTCTATCTCCCAGTTCCGTTGGTCTACCGACTCAGGGCACATTCCGACAATCACCGCTCACCTTCCACTTCTTAATCACATAGGCCACTATCGATTTCGGAAACTTCAGATCGCTAGATATGTCCTTTAAGGATCGGCCACATTTGTGATACCCGATAATTATACCTTTCTCGAAATCAGAGAGCTCCGAACTGCGTGGCATCTTGCATGAGACTAATGCCAATACTGTTTCCTACACGATATATACCGGCGGAGGCCGTGACGTACCTCAGGACCGCAGATATTGTCATTTGCATAGGTGTCCAAATACTTATTGGTAGTCAGTGTATATTCTAATTTACTGAAGTTTAAAAGCATTTTGTTCAGTATTTGTTTTAGAAAATTGAAAAAATGTCAAAATATAAAAATTCTAATTTGATCCTCCACTGCAAATAAATTTGGAATTATCAGTAAACTGCAAAATATAACAGGAAGGTTTACTTTTAATTAAGAAACAGTTTGTTATCACCATATAATTTCTACACACTTATAGTATCACAAGTGCTGAATTTATCAGGCGTAAAACCATCTGAATTTTGCAATGGGAATTTGAAATAACAGTTTGAAAGAGTAAGAAAAAAAAAAAAAAATACAGTATAGGATCCGTTATCCGGAAACCTGTTATCCAGAATGTTCCGAAAACCAGAATGCAAAATGCAAACTACCAAAATTTTTAATTATCATAAAATTTAAGAATTAAAGTTATACAATAGCAGCGGTCAGAATTATAGTTTTACAACCTACTTTCTTTAATGCTACGGTGTTATTCTGAGGAAAATGGTGAGCACAAAATTGTCCAAATAATTACTGAAAATTTTGCAAATTTAGGTTAGAAAATGAATTTTTATTGTATTTTTTAACAGATAAACGTTAATAACACATACTTCTTAAAGTTCCCAGTAGCAGATGAAATTTATCCTTGAACTCAGGTCGCATGCATGAAGTCCCAATTGTTATAAAATTTTTACATGGTTTTTATTAATTTCCATTATTTTTAGAATTCATTTCATAAAATATTTAGTACACACCATATAAAATATTATACACACCGTAAGCAAAAAAATATCATAGAAATTTTTGCAAAATTCAAATGAAAGGATTTTACCTCTCAGGTCCAAAATTATATTTTATATATATTTATTTATTTTTTTTATTTATTATTACTATTATTATTTATAGTTTGAAATTCTAATTAAGAATGTTTTTTTTATTTTGTGGAAATAATTTAATTAATGAACAAATAAGTGTTTACATAAATTAAAGTGTTTACATATATGTTAAGTGTTTACATATATAAGTGTTAAGTGTTTACATATAAGGGTTAAGTGTTTACATATATATATATATATATTATTCATGTTTATCACTGCTATTTATGAAATTATTTTGTACCATTTTTATACATATAATAAAGTGTTCCGAAATACGGAAAAACTCCTTATCCAGAATATCCCAGGTCCCAAGCTTTCTGGATAACGGATTCTATACTGTAATAATAAATAAAATTAAAGAATTTATTACATTTGAATTCTATAAATCTTCAGCTACTTTCAAAACCTATAAACGAATGAATTTTAGAAACCTAACATTCAATAAAAGGAATACAGTTATGCATCAAATTTATTATTTACAGATGATTCACAGATACTGAATTGACTACTCTTAACTTGTTTCTTGGATTTCCATATTTGCCCTAAAAATATACTTAAACTAATTATACGAAACATTATAAATGACATTTGTTATAATTTTTAACAAATATTTCAATAATCATTTGTTAAAATGTCAAATAAAAATAAAGATGGACATAAGAAAAATTCAACAGTATGGTAGATTTATTCAAAAAGCAAGAAAGAGTTTGTAAAGTCTGAAATAAAACAAAATTTAACGAAGCTTTTGAAGACTTTTTTGTATATGTTAGAAATACAGAATCTATTAACATTATAACTTCACCTGCAATATAAGATTTCCTCCAAATTATAAATTATCTTTGGCAGAAACTAGAAAAAAATGTAAATCATGATTATCAATCATGCCTGAAAATTTTAGTTTTCTTCTTTTATTGTCATATTAGATACCAAATATATTAAAAAGCATTTAAAAAATACATTAAGTAGAAATTGTCTTATAAGTACTACACCAAATTTATAAATTTCTTTTTTCATTAACTAAAGTGCTTGAAAAAACCATCAGAAGATACTTTCTAGCATGGAACTCTCACAAACTGTGACATATCAATCGTAACTAAGTTTTACAGGTAATTAAATGTTATCAAGATACAAGATATACACTCCTCCACTGTCATCCGGTTTTTTAATAACTTTAATAAATTTATATAATGAGAATTATATTTAACAAATGAGTTTGAAATTAAAAAAAAAAAAAAAGGTGTATGTAGGAGATAGTTCTACCCCCTGCTCCCCAAAAGGCATACTTTTTAGGGGTATCTTTTAAAAGAACTTTTCAAAACCTTTAAAATGAACGATTGAATCATACTTTTGTGGTAATTTTAAACAATTCCCCCCCCCCCCTCATTTTTAGCATAAAATTTCAGAAAAATAAAGCATTTCCTCGATTGTTGGCACAATATTGAATTTTTTCAGCATTTAGTATTATACTTTGCTGAAATGAAAATAGTTTGCTTTCATAATGGAAAATAATTTTAATAACTGATTTGTGTTGCACAAATTTATATAGGAAAATACAGAAGAAAGTTATGTGGTTATAACTTATCAGTTTTAAATAGCCACACGGCAAGTAGACTTTTTTTAGGGTCTTTTGCACATTTTTTTCCTAGAGTGAACACTAGACAAACAAAAATGCAAGTTTTATTTATGGAAATAATTTAAAGAGGATTTAGTACACACAAAATTATTTTCATCACTGAAAATACAAATGCATGACATAATACCTAAAAACCACACAATTAACACTATTGCCAAATTATGATACAGATATGCAGCGGCAGGACATGGAAGGAGCTGTAGCTTTCCTGCCCCCTTCCCAGAAGTATTCAAAGTAATTTTTTAATTGACATAATATATTTTAAAAAGGAATATCGCTGCATTAGACAGTATTATTAATTTAGAACTGATTACTTCATTATAAAAAAAAAAAAAAAAAAAAAAGTTGAGAAAAATGAACTAGACTTAAACATAATAATTTTTCCAAAGATCACAGAAGCTCATTCATGTTGCTCCTGGGAAATGAAATTTTTTTTAGAAAAAAGATTTGTGAAAGCCACCCATACTTATTTTCCCGTTTCTCTACTAGTTTTGATTCAATAAAACTATCACCGTAAGGAACTGCAACTGATGCAGCTCTGACCTGATAATTGAATTTGGTAAAAAGATTAATTCCATTTGTATCTTCGATTCTGTAATCATTGTGTTTGTAATTTTTTATGTATGGCAGGAAGAAAATTTAGCCTAGAAGTTTATTTATGGCTATTTACAGAGTACATTGCAGACTAAATACAATGAATTTTAGAAATTTATTTTTAATTATAAGAGCTTTAATAGCTAAATGAAATTTCAATATATTGTTATCTCCCTTCCTGCCTTTTCTTTTTTACTATTTAATTACTATTTTTATATAAATGATTGTGTGTGTCTTTTTAGTGCATCAAGGATCATTTATAATACATATGTATACCTTTGTACCTTATCTTCTTACAGAAAATAATAATGTGCAATTTTAATGCGGGAAAATATTATTATCATTAATAAATAAAGTTAACATAATAAAATCTTTGAAATACAATTCTCGTGATGAATGTACAATATAAAATTACAAATCAGAGTTATATCCTGTACTGCTTTGCTTCTCACACAATTTGGGCAAACCTAAAATCCTCCTTTGTAATATCTATTCAAGCATTCGGAACACTACTTTTGATTTTTCATCAAATTGTAATTACATATGTAGCAATGCAACCCCCCCCCCCCACCAATTAATAAAAGAATCTTGCGGGTAAGTACTTACAGAAATATGCAATAATTTTTGCTGCCAATTGACAAAATCTACATTTGATAGCAGAGTTAAGCTATTATTTCCCCACTAATCAATGAATGTGCTTTTGAAATATATTATTATTATACCATAAATTTCCAAAATTTATGCAATTCTTTTTTAATGTCTTATTGATTGAAATATGATATATTCTTTAAACGAATTACTGAAATGCCGGATAGCTTCCCAGATGATTAATACAACTTATGTTTTGTTTACATATGTGATTTCTTTTAACCAGCAATTGTTGAAATAGACAATTATTTTATTACAAAGAAATTTTTTCCACTTAATTGTCAAAATTGTGGTATTCTTTGATTGTATAACGAAATGCAAAACCCTTTCACTACGTATTAATAAAATTTAGACTTACAGCTAACAGCTCTAACATATTTCTTTTTAAATCATTGATTTGCTTAAAATCAATTTTTTTTTTCACAGCTGACTGACAAAATTCACACTATTTATCATAACTGATTCCAGAAATGTGCCTCAGATATTATATATGTAAATATTTAGCTACAAATCACAGAAATCCCTGCTTTTTTGGCATTTGTTAACTGAAATACATAACAATCCTGCCACTTAAGAACAAATTACAGGGGTCACTCTAGAACATAAATAAGAGCAGGGTGCACATTATAGAAAAAGGGCAAATTTTATAAAGGTTGTTTAAACACATATGGGTTAATTTTTACAAAAACTTTTATGCCGACAATCTGTTTTCTTCAGAACTATATTTTTTGTTGAGCAAATGATTAAGCAAATTTTGAAATTTCATATTAGTTATTTATTTATTGCATTTTTTTTATTTAGTTTTTAAAATCCATGGTTAATTGCTACACAGGGTAGCAAGTTTTTTCCAGAGTGGAAAAAACCGGTTGGAAGAAATAGGAGACATTTATAATAGATAGCCTCAAACTTCTTTTAATGCTCTCAGATAAATATTAAAAAATCAACTTAAAATGCAAATTCTTTTTTTCGAAAAATTCCTCTCAAAGTGAGTAGAAGGAGCCTTAGCTTAAACATTAGTACATACAAAATTAAAAAAAACTTAAAATAATTTTTGAAGAATGTCTGGAAATGCAGAATACTCCAATGAATGTCTCTCATTTTTTTTTTTTTTTTTTTTTTTCAATTTTGAAGTTTCTCATTATTGCAGGTAGTGGTAATTAAAAAAAAAAAATAAATAAATAAAAATAAAAATAGCGTAATAACTACACTTTTATCAAAAAATTAAAAATGTAATATTTACAAGTAAATAAAAGGAATTTCATCCCAAAACGATTTTTTAATCTACTTTTTCAATATTGCGGTATTTATTTATTTATTTATTTTTTTTTTTCGTAAAAGGGCAAGGAGCAGTATTTTGATTAAAAAAGAGGCAAGGAGGGTAGGATTTTATTAAAAAAGGGCATCGGGATGGGCCACCCTGCTGAAACACTACAGAGTGCTTCCTGCAAATTTATGCATCTTTGAAAAAACTTTAAGATTATGAGATATACATATTTTAAAGGTTTAGTTTTATGTTTGTTGATTTTGGTTAAATTTTGCTGCAAATTTGTGACAAAAAAAGAAATAAATAAATAAGTTTTTGTACAATAGAGCTACATAAAAAACAATTACTGACAGGAAAATGAAATTCTATATGATTAAGATCCAAGAAACTGGGATAGTCCCAGGAAACAAAAACAAACATGCCTAAGATTTAAAAAGCTTATTGCCCTTTAAACAACACACTTTTGTTATAAAGATTTCGATAGTAAGTTTTAACTTGATTTAAACTTTTGCTGTGGGAAAATAAGCGTATATTGTAATACTTTTTGGCAATAGCACGAATCAACTGAATTGAATGGTTCTCAAGGGGAGATGTATCATGCATATGTACATCCAGTGCTGAAAATATATTGTCACCCTGAAAACTCTTTAAAAGTGAAATAGACAATGCTTGCAATGAAATTTTTTTCCTATCTTTTTCATTAGCAACAGCAATTCTGAAAATTTGTTCACACCTTTTGCATATTTTGAAAACATCTTCTGATGGATATTTTAAACCACCTTTATCTTTTTTAGCAATAAGAGAAATTTGACAATTTGAAATATTACTTGTAAGGACTGTAATACAGTTAATGCAATTTATGCTATTAATTAGTTGCTTTGCAATATACCCAGCAATGTATTCAACAATTCTAGAAGAGAATTCATTTAGACTTCCAGGACATGGTAAATAATCATGATCTGTATTCTGAAGTTGGGGCAAAATGATAAAATCAACTTCCTCCTCCAGCAGTTTTTTTCGTGCTGAGGATGCATTTATGATATCAATTGGTTCTGTACAACTAGGGATATTCAAAATTGTTATGTCTTCAAGAGCTATGCAGTTTGATGCTTTAGAGTGTTTTATTTCAGACTTAACCAACAGTTTCCTGTATGCGGATCTAAACTGCCTAGCTGTTGGATTGTTATTATATCCACAATGCTATCTGATTTGCGAGAAAAACATTTCCAAATGATCTTGGTTGAATTTGTACATTGGTAAAAATTGTAACAATGGAGCTTCATTTTTTACTAATGTTTTGTATAAATGTAACATACTTTTGATACAAATTAAGAAACCCAAGAAACCACATTTTCTTTGTGAATTCAGCAACAGAGGACCATCAATAGTAACTTTTAAATTTGATATATAAATGTATAGCTCATTCAAACGTTTAAGGATTTCACATTCATTCTTGCTATTTATAGGCTTTTTAAACTGAGAATGCTTCAGATTTCTAGAATTTAAAATGTCAAAAAGGTCATTAAAATTTCGAATAAATTCAACAGTTGCTTCTGATCCTTTGAACTCTTCCAATTTCAAATCCTCATTACAAAATTTAATGGTATCAGCAACAGATGAACTCAACAATTGAGATGCAAGTTTCACTTTCATTTTTTGTGTATAGAAATTAATATGATATTTTGTCAACTTGTTTGCTAGTTTTAGTCCTTCTTTGTCCTGAAATTCTTGCAACTTACTAATGTAATCCCAACGTATCAATTTATTGCATTGATTTGCAGCTGATTTATAATGCCCCAATGTATTGCGAACAAGCTTCAACATATGGCAAGGGTCTAAAATAAATGCAACATCATCTTCTGTCTCAGGATGTTTGAAAGTGGTCTTCATGTCATTAATACTGAAATCACATCCTAATTCCTTTGCTGCACTTATATTTGATGCCAAACCATCACAAGTCAAAGAAACTACTTTGATACCAGTCTCATGTAAAAGTGTGAGGCATTGGTTTATTAAGTTGCATCGTTGTTCGGTGGGAAGTCTTCTATCAACTAAAAAATAACCAACAGGAATTTTCCATCTACAGTTAATACCTACGACCATAAATACAAAAGCATTTGTAGCAACATTCAAATTATCTCCTTCTTGCAAACCAATTCCTACATCAACATAGCCATGAAATTTGTGTCCATCCCATTCAACATGTTCCCGTATAGCCATTTCATCAATGACTAATGAACAAATAATAGTGTGTGGAGTAATTTTAGAAGCATGGCGAAGTAAATTCATTGCCTCTTCTGTGAATCCTGGCGAAGCATCAATATGCTGATACCATTTAGCAATCGTCTTTCGATGAGGAAGACACAATTTAAATGTTTCTCTAACGTAATCATATGCTGCTGGAGAATAGAAATGTAAAGTTAATGCAAAAGCTCTTAACTGAGGAGAATACTGCTTAGGACTTACAATGTCAGTAACGGTAGATAGCTGCCTCAAAATTAATTCTTTGTTTGGTGCTGCAATAGCATTTAAATGTTCGAGTGCACTTTGATATATAAATCTGTTTGCCTTTAAAGACTCGATAACTTTTAATAGATCATTAATTTTTTTTCCTTGTTTTTGTATGATTTGTTCTTGTGATTTGATTTTTTTATAGTAAGCATACTTTACTTCATTTGATTTTTTTAATTTCCTTTTAAGATTAACATTTTCAATAGACATTAATGAAACTTTCATAAGTTCATCTGGATGCTGACAGGGTTGCTCCTATGACAGGGAAAAAAATAATAATAATAAAATCAGATATTTATAAATAACAAATAACATACTGGACACTTAGTTACACTGCGTTTAAGAAACTTTAATCATTTACATGACTAAGATATCGAGAGTTCAACCTATGCAATAAAAAATTGTCTATCTCACACACATGCACAGTAAATCAATATTTTCTAATATAAAAGCTCATACCTCAGTGAATATTACACATGGGGAAATTGTTTCAAAATAATATTTCTCTAATGTTTTATCAAATTTTCTGTAAATTTTGATGGAAATCTGTTCTAGTTATAAGCAAAAAAAGCTTTCAAAAAATTAATAACTTTTGAAAAGAAATTATAACTGCCTAAATAATTGCATAATTTCCCCATCAAAACAAACAAATATTGTACATAGTATGCACAACAATGTGTTAAAGTTACAAGTTATTTGTAACTTTTTATAATACAGGGTGATCTAAAGTATGTGCACTCTTCAACTTGTGGCTGGTCCCCTACTTGCACTCTGAATTAACTCGATAGCGGAAAATGTGAATTTTTAAATGTTCTTGCATGTCGGAAGTCATGCACTGTTTTGTTCAATATTTTTTTTAGAAAATCCAAAAAGTGTAAAAAGAAAAAAAATAATTCTAAAAATTTGAACACCCACTGTATAATCCTAAAACATTCACATTTTCTTTGCATGCAAAAGGAGAAGTGTATAACAGCAGAATTAGTGTAACAGAAAAAGAAAATTATAACAAATAAATAAAAATACACCCACAGGAAATTACTTTAAAGAAAAATTACAGATATAGGAAGAAAGGCAGGGCATTCACAAGCATTTTTACAAACACAACTTGCATAAAAGAATGCTAGAATATAAGAAACTGAGAGATAGAAAGAAAAATCAGAGGTGTAGATTGAGGGTCAGAATATAAGTCATATATTATGGGGGGAAAAGAAGAAACATGCCAATAATAGGAAGAAAAATATTATTTTTTAGAAAATGTCAATAGCTCCTTCATTACTGAACGAGTTTACCATAACAATTCTTGGAACTGTTCTTGTATGGCTGGGGCTAAGTCTGAAAAAAAGGTGCTTCCTATGCACTGTATTCATACTGTCGATTCAGTTCATATCTTGCCGCAGGTTGAAAACTAAATAACTGTCATCTGGTAATGTGGAGCAATCAAAACACACAGGTACCAAATAACAATTATTTAGTCACTGATCAAATCAAAACCTAATTTAAAAGAAGAAAAAAATCACCATGCATATTGAGGGGTTGAAATAAATATTTTTACCTCATACAGTAAAAATACAATTGTTTGAAAATTCGTTATCAGACATGCTTTTAAAGTTAAATAATTTATAGAAATTTGAAAAATAAATTTGGAAAAACATTATATTCTTAAGCATACATGTAAACCAATACTCACATAAAAGAAAATTAGAATATAAAGAACTGAGATAGGGAGAAGGGTCTGAGACAGAACATAATGACAGAACATAATAGCAAGTACAACCCTGTAAGTAAAACATTCACATTTTCTTTGCATGCAAAAGGAGAAGTGTATAACAGCAGAATTAGTGTGACAGAAAAATAAAATTATAACAAATAAATAACAATATATCCACAAGAAGTTACTTTAAGAAAAAATTACAGATATAGGAGAAAAGGCAGGGCATTCACAAGCATTTTTACAAACACAATTTGCATAAACAGGGGTCAATCCAGGTTTTAATTTTTTTTTTTTTACGAAAAACTAAATATTTGTGAAATTTTTATTTATTTTTGTGAAATATAAAATATTTTTGTGAAAAAGTAAAATATTGTGTAAAATTTTTCGTTTTTACAATCACTTTATGTAATGTTTAATATCAAGTTAATAGTTTTGTTGAGCCAAATTAAGGCATTAATTAAAAATAATACTGAAAACATTTAATAAAAGAATCATTTTTATAAAAAAAAATCTTGTGAAGGGACTCATTTTATGAATTTGAATTTAGTGAAGGGTCCCTCTTTTTACTATGGGGAATTTTGTGAAGGGGCCGCAAAAGGGACCCAAATTTTGCCTGGATCGACCCCTGATAAAAGAATGCTAGAATATAAGAAACTGGGAGATAGAGGTGTAGATTGAGGGTCAGAATATAAGGACATATATTATGAAAAAAACATGCCAATACAAAGAAAATAAAAATTATTTTATAGAAAATTTCAGTAACTCCTTCATTACTGAACATGGTGAATGAGTTTACCATAAGAAATGTTCAGACCATAAGAAATTGGAACAGAAGTATGCTGGGGCCAAGTCTAAAAGGTGCTTCTTAGGCACCTATTCATCGCCAATTCAGTTTATGCGTTGCCGCAGGTTAAAAACTAAATGACTGTCATCTGGTACAGTGAAGCAAATAAGACAAACAAGTACCAAACAACAATCATTTAGTCACTGATCAAAACCTAAGAAAAAAGAAAAACTCACCATAAATAATGAGTGATTAAAATAAATACTTTTACCACAAATTGGAGAAAAGTAAAATTGTTTGATAATTAGATATATTGCATTATATATGAATATAAAATCACTGTGCACAAGAAAGATACAGCAGATATCACTTTCAAAAGATTATTAAAAAAAAATACCTTTTCGTATAGGAAAACAATTTTATTTCTTAAATATGCGAGCTTGGTTGAATAGTTTAAAAAAATCCTTAAATTCAAATAAATCTTGATTTACATAAAAAAATGATTTAAAAAAAAAAAAAAAAAAAAAATCAACAATTTTGTATAGTAGGGATTACAATAGGGTATATGAATATTTTTCTCTATTGTTTAATTTTATGCTATTGCACTTCAAATAATTTGAGTCCATAGATCATAATAATAAAGAACTTTTTGGTGTGTCCCTGTAAATATCTATAAAATATAGATTCACCGAAATCCACACAATTTGTGCAACAGTAACCTATAATATGTGTATAAATTTGCAGTTCAATCAAATAAGGCTTTTAGACGTTGTTGCATTTTAAAAATTTGGGCCCATAATAGGCCATTAAGGATAATGAATAAACATTTCTTTGTAAAAAAATAAGGGATAGATTTATCAAAATTTACACAGCTCGTGAAGCTATGACCTACAATGTGTATAAATTTGGTCACTTATATGAGTAATGACTATGGTCATTTAGAACATACATACCAACTTTCAGCTCATTTGAACAAAGCATTTACGCTCTATCATATTCACTCACACACATCATTTTAAAAGTAGCATAAATGAACTCAGGGCACCTCAAAACATATAGAAACACCAAAATCTCAAAATCTGATTTTTGACATGAATACAGCACTTTCTTTACATATGTATGTTCGGAAAGTAAAAAACTAAAAACTTTCTATTCTTCAGGCTCATTTTACGACTAAGTTTACATTCTGAAAATTCTGATTCCATCAGCTACAAAAATTAAGAATATAATGAGTAATAATTAAAAAATAATAAAATAAAAACTTATGTGACTCAGTTAAATTTTGTAATTTGTTGTCTAAACACTGTAGTAGAAAAAAGGCAAAATTGGTCAGAGGATCAGACAATGCATGGAAATACACAATATTAAAAACTGCATTTAAAGGGAGGTAGTTTATATATATAATTAACTTTCCTGGAATTTGCAAAACTAGCTAGTAGCTATTAAATAGTTTTAATAATGTGTATGTAATATTTTAAACAAACCATAAACAATATGAGACTGACAATATCATTTTATACATTTATAATTTAATTGGTGATTTTGCTTTATATTTGCATCCAACAGAATTATTATAAATTCCCAGGGAGAAATTTTGAGCATTATGCTTTGAAATTATTTTCATGTAACTCATTTAACCGAATATGACAGTTGTAGGATCTGTATGATCTTTGTAGGATATCCAATGGATCCTTTTGGCTGTATGGGGTGGTGCCACGTGGCCACCCAGAACCCGATCTTCTTGAGGCAGTACCATCTCTTGACCATTGCACCCAACTATCATGCAGAGTGAATACATTCCGGCCAAGTCTTTATGCAATATCGCGGAAAGAAAATCCACCTTCTTGTAGCCCTATTACAAGACCTCGTTCAAACTCTGTGAGCTGTTGATAATGGCTTCTTCGTCATCTTAAAGGCATTCTTGGCTAACATCAACTTAATTTGTCAAATTTCAAAGATCAATAATGTTCACGAACTTTGCACCGTGATTTTAAAGCAAACCTGATATGCAAGTTCTGAGTGGCGCTATCAGCACCACACGTATAGTAAAACACAAAATTTGAATCAATATCATCTTTCAGATGTATAAACACAAGCCTACCAAATTTTGCTTACCTAACAAGTCTTTCTTGATGTTGGGATTTTTTTTTTTTTTTTTTTTTTTAAATCAGTGTTATTACAGCAAAGACAACAACAAAGTAACAACTATAACCACCAATGAACCTGTGATATATAAAGATGTTGTCTCATTCGTTTTTTAAAAATGTAACTTATATACCTGATGATGCCATGAATTGGCGAAAACCTTAGTATTTTGTATGTTTTGATTTTAACAAAATTTTATGACGTGTTTTAAAAGTTATTTTAAATTATATTTTTAATTATAACACGTGGACTTTGTGAAATCTTAACTTTTGGAGATTTGAGTTTTAACTATTCACTTACTGTAAGAAAATATATAACACTTATTGCTATAAATGGTGTGATGCAATTTTCTTGTCATAGAAATGGGGGGGAAAAAAATTTGCCACTTAGGAACTAGAAGTTTTTTTTTTTTTTTTAAACCCCTTGAACTGAAATGACGAGTCCAGCTCGTCATGAACTTTCTTGAGCAAACTGATCATGACGAACTGTACTCATGATGTGTGAAACAATAAATGTCTGAAACAAATATTTTTAACAATAACAAATTATTTAAGCAACAAAACCGTAAGTTTCTATATCAATCCCTCCTCTTAAAACTAAGAAAATTAAATTGTCTGCATGAGCTGCTGACTGAAAATAAATTGCAGTTCAAGGGGTTAAGCACTTTCATGCTACTTTTTTTTTAGGGCGCTAAATATAATGAAATTAGCACCACTTTTCAGATGTGCAAAAACATCTTTCAATGGAAGATAGATAGATTTAATGTTTTGTTTATAGGATCACATAAAAGGATTCAGATACATTATGGAGTATAAGTAAAAATGGATGAAAGTAGATTTTTTTATAATACATTACTACATTGTTTGATGGATACTGCAGGAATTACAATAGAATATCAAAAAGTATATACAAAGCATTGCTTTTTCATCAATTATAAAAAGTATTTTTGATACTATAAAACATTATTTTTAAAACTTAGATGTACATGCAAGCTGCAATAAAAATATTTTGTAACTCACTACATGCAGATTTGTCGACAGTTCCACTGGAAGCTTTTTTGTGCAACATGATCCTGCACCTTGCTCTGAAAAGCATTTTGAAGAGTTCTTTTCCTGCATTTAAAACAGAAAAATTAATGTACAACATTAAGATGCTTAAAAAGAATGTTTTTGCAGAAAATTCCATGCATATAATTAATAATTACTATGCAGGGCAACACAAAAGAATGTTATGCATTATGTGTGGTCATTATACTGCATTACCAGAATCAGTGTTCGAAATTAGCAGTCGTTAGTTGTCAAATGCGATTAAATTATTGCATTTGACGACTATAAAATTCTTTCCGTTCGTGAAATTTGAAGCCTAGCTTTTCTTTTAAGCCTTATTTTTGTTTAACTTTGAAAGCTCCAGGTTTGTATTGTATTTTTTCCCCCTGCTGCACAGGGACTATGTCGTCTGGACATCTGGGTATTTGGGGGCATATTTCATCCCCTCCTCCTTTACAGAGATAAAAAAGAAAAAGTTTCCTTTAATCCCTTTTAATCTTATCTTTTCTTAAAACTACAATTTGCAACCCCTTGTTGCACATGCATACAAATAACCTATGTAACAAACACATTACATATATGTGCACATACTGATATGATGTGTAAGGAAAACACACACACACACAAATATATATACATTTGTGTTTCAGAAATTTTGACGTGTAGCTCAGAAAATATTGTTTTACTCAGAATCACTCAATTAGCCATGTTAAAAGTGAATTTCGGAAATTTCAACTAGAAATTTCAATTTGCAGGGTTCATACTCAAATACGGGGAAAAAATTCCCTGAGTTCCCAGACAATTTTAAAGAAAATATTAGCAACATATTACAAGAAACGCTTCTCTAGACAGGACAAAATACAACTACTTATGCTGTATGATGTCATATGACTGCCGATCATGCTAGAAATTTAGGTAGAAATCATTATTTATATGCATATTTTCACAATACTTAATCACTTAAATTTTGATACGAAGCTGAAAAAGAAAAACATAACTTTAGAGAGAAAAGAAAAAATTGTTTTTCCAGGTTTTATAACTGATTTTCCCTGACTTTTAATGAAAATTCTTATTTTCCCTGAGCTTTCCCTGACTTTTTTTAACAAATTCTAAATTCCCTGAGTATTCCCTGTTTTCCGGGTTTTCTCTGATGAGTATGAACCCTGATTTGACGCCTAATATATTTACAACAGGCGTCATATGATGCCTTCCCTTTTCTTCTATTTCTATCACCAACAGAATGAAGTTAACATATATTTTATTAATGTTTAAATGACCAAAGATAATATTTTCCATAGACCATAATGCAACCTAAATGTTTTATGTGACATAATATTTTTATCACAATTCAACAGTGGGGTGGGGTTCACTGACAGCATGCTGGAATTGTTACAATGGAACATTTTAACAAATTACAAGTATTAACAGGATTTATTTAGATGAAGTATTTTTGTACTTACTAAAAGAAAACACATAACATCGTTTGTTATAAATAGGGTGATGTGATTTTCCTAGAGCTGTATCGAGTACTCGGTATATACTCGATACTCGGCCAAATTTGGACTAAGTATTTGGCAAATACCGAGTAAGTTGTAAGAATTTCATTATTTTTATGTATTATTGAAAGAAATGAATTCATAAGAGTTGTTTATTAATAAATAAACTAAAAAATTATGAAAATATAGAGTCATTAAACTTTTGCTGCAAACAGCTTTTGCAGTTAAAACGGGCGAGTAGATTGCAACCAAACTCGTTATAGAGACGATTCATGATATGAGTTTATCCATTTTAGTTATAAGAATTTAAGTATAACCATCTTGTATGTGTGTAATAGGCAATTTTTTTTTTTTTTTTTAATAGAAACTTATTACATAAAAGTATATCTATAAAACAGACAGAAATAAAATATTTTAGAAAAAAGAACCCTTATATAATAGATAAAACTTTAGTTACATATTTGTGCAAATAAAAGTAAGACACTTTTAAAACTGTAAGAATATATTGATTTTTAATTTTTTTTTTTTTCAAATAATAATTATGAAAAAGGTAAACACTAAAATGTTATTAAAAATATATTTTAATAATCAAATTTGTTACTTTGCAAATTATAGCCCAAAACCACGAATCTCTTTTACTCTTCTAGAATTTGAAGATTAATGAAGTCTATCATGTTTGAAATGATAAAATATTAATTTTAATATTATCATTTCACATGTAAATTTCATGCATCTTAAATTAAGTCTGAGTGGATAGGAACTTTTATATTCTCTAAGAATTACCTGAGAATGATTCACATCTGAGAAAGACTATGTAATAAAGAATGAAATTATCAGTTATTATGGTTTTAATTCAATCCACTAAGCTGGAAGTATCAAATATAACAATGAACCTAATTGTGTACATATATACACTACAAAAGTTCTGAAACATTTCATGAAAACATGCTGTTTGCCATTTAACTTAATTTTGTGTTCAAAAGATATTTTTTTAATTTCAAGATGTGCAGAATTCTTCATATGTATATCAATTACTCTTTCTTACAACTACTTGGTATTCAGTACTCGGCTACCCAATACTTAGCCAAAGTGCTACTCGGTGCAGCACTAGAATTTCCTGTCACATAAACAGAAAAATAAATAAAATCCCAAAAATATTTTTTCTTTACAAAATAGAGAGAGGCAGAAAGAAGAAAAAAAAAATGATCTTTTATTATGAATATATTAATTTGATTCCTCGTATTAAGTAGAATTATAATTTGGAACAATTATTTGAATCTATTTCTGAAAGACATTTTTATTGTTTAACAATGTTTATGAATTTCATATCTTTAGCATTTTCCATGTTTACAGCATTATTTTTAAATTAATATCAATACTTGTTTAATAAAATGCTATTAACTTGATATTAAACATTACACAGAGTAACTGCTAAAATAAAAAGTTTCTAGCGACAATTTTTTATTTATTTATTTATTTATTTTTTTAAATTGGCCCCAAATATTAACCTGGATCAACTCCTGCTTTTATAGTGGATACCTGATCCAACTCAGAAATACATAGGTTATTAGATAAGCAATTTACCTATATATTTTAGTTTACTAAATAATATTTAGAAAACAAATAATAATTCTAAGTACTTTTCTTGAGGTATAATAATAACATGAATACGAAAAAATAATATATTTTTTTTCTTTTTAATATTAAAATTCTCTGCAGTTTGTAAAAAAAATTACACAAGTATTATAAATGCATTATTGATGCTTTTAATCAGTTTGTGACTCTGATACATTCATGCACGGTATGTATAAACTATTCTTTCCCCTTCCTTTTTTTTTTTTTTTTTTTTTTTTTTTTTTTAATAACGTACACACTTTTGTTAATGAAGTTAAAATTTGAACAAATAATACAACAATCAACTCCTTTATGTATGCAATAACAAAATTAAGAGTTGTAACAATTGAATTTAATGAAAACATTTATTTATTTTTATTTGAATTTGAAAGTTAATGGGGGAAAAAAAGAATAAATAAATAAAAGTACTTAGTTGAAATATCATACTTTTTTTTTTGTCAGATTTACTGCAGTAGTAGTTTATATCTATTGCGTAATAGAAAAATTGTATTATGCTAACAAGTTTTTAAGTTTGGGTAATACGTAAGAAAACTAAATAAACTAATCATGTTTTCATTATATGCTACTGTTATATAAAGAGATACTTGATAACTGGAATCATGTATCTCTCAAAAGAAGGCATGAAATATCTCTATTATAAGATTTGTACAAAACATATATTTTGAATTATAAACATTTAAATGTAGTTTACTAAATAAATTATTAAAGGCAGTCTATATACTTAAAAATTACACTTAATTTTTTTAATTGTATATAACAAGCAATACAAACATTAAAACATTTTCTTTGAAAAGAGTTTTACTTGCCACATTCAGACAATCATTTCTTGAACTAGAAACCTAAAACAAAATGCCTGAAAAAGATTAAGTGTTGCTAGTTTTGTTTACAAGTATAACTTTAACATTGTTCCCAGACTTCAAAGTTCTACTTATTGATTTTGGTATATTTTTTGCTGAGGGATTACATATTCCTAGTAACCTCTCTCTCTTTATATATATATATATATATATATATATATACATGTATACATAACTCCCCCCCCCCCCAAAAAAAAGAAGAAATTATTATCTTAGGAAAGGTATCAGTGCATCGTATTGAAGAGAGAGTGGATGTTATACTTTGTAAATTGTGTTACAGCTATGAAACTTTGAATACATAGGTGTCAAAAGGTATATTAAATTTTTTTTTAACCTTTTTAAATGTTTCTCGCTAACTATTTTTAAATTTCTCCTTCTCACTTTAAACAGTATCATATTTTAACAATATATATACTAAACATATTAGGCTATAACTTTATGGATTCATTGATAAGTTAATTTTTAAAAATATGTTAAATGTTGAAATTTTAATGACAACTTTTAACCTTTTTTTTTTTTTTTTAATTAACTTATCAACAAATCCACTACACAAATTTATATACAAATGCAAATTTTCAAACCTTTTTTTGACAGTAATTTACAAAAATGATACGTACTGTCCATTATCCCCTTAATTTAAAATAAATTAAAACTGTTATGTAATTGATATTGCATGGTAATTGACCTCAATTCTTAATATCTCAAAACTTTTAGATGTTCAACAATAAAATATGCTATTGATTATAACTCAAAATGAAAGGTATGATACAATATACCTGTAGCACGGTAATTCCATTATTAGGATTAAATAGTTGTGGCATCTGTAATTATTATTATTTTTTTTTTTAGGGCGGGGGGGGGCATAGCGAATGGGAGCACAGAAGACAGGATGCCCCTTGCCTCTGAAGAAACTTAGCTTTTAAGTATATGTATTGTGTTGTATGAAGTTCTCATTCCATTATTTTGACCTGAAACATTAGCTGCAATTTCAATTTAAGCTAGGTTAAGGTAGAAAAGTATGTAATTTACAAAATATTACCACAGAGTGACAACCCCAAAACCAAAAGAACTAATTTATGCAAGGCCTTCCATTAAGGTAGGATAAGAATGGCTGAACCTTCATTTGAGTAGGGCTTCTGAATCAATTTTAAAATCAACTTCAATGCCTTTTTATAAGTTTATATAACGAAGTTCAAGAAGGCCTTCCTGAGAGGGGGGGTGCGGGGTGGAATGCACCTCTAATTAGGGTGTCACAATGAAACTTTCTCATTGGGGCTCTAGAGTTGTAAATTTGCCACAAAGGGGGGGGGGGCGGTGCTCTAACTTTACCAAGTCATGGTCCACAATATGTGTCGTAGCCTCATACATGACTTTTCTATCTACTACTAATTTTAATTTTACAATTACGAAAGTAAGTGCATTCAATTCCTAAACTAGAAAATCAACCGACGCACCAAAAATTGCCTTCTATAGTAATTTGGAACAATAACATTCAAAATTCTGCCCCCCCCCCCAATCCCATAAAAGTGAATGCTGCGTGCACATAAACACCACCCACACATCAATACTTTTTTTTTTTTTTTTTTTTTTTTTTATGAATTATAGCCTATAATAGCAGAGAGGGGTAGTGTAGCTTTTCATTCGTGAAAAACAAATAATTGTTTCATTAGTTTTTGATCCTGAGATTACTTTGTCATCAATAATAAAAATATTATTGATGTTGTACAACAGTATTTTCAATAACTTATATGTGCATGCAAGCTGCAGTAAAAAAAAAAAAATATATATATAACTCACTATGGGCATATTTGTCGACAGTTCCATTGGAAATTCTTTTGACGGAATGGCTCCTAGCTTTAAAGAGCATCTTAATAAGTTCTTATCTTCGAAATCAGATTTTTTGAAGTGTTTTGAACAAATAAATGAATTCCTGGTTGGAGTCCAGTTCTTTCTGTCAACAGCTTCGACCCAGGCACGTTTTAAAAATTCATCTGCTGGAAATCTATGAACAGTAGATAGGTTAATTTTAATTTCATGTAAAGGTTGGGATTTTCTTTTTTAAACTAATTCAGTTGTTTCCATTTTAGGTGGTAAAAAAGCATAAAACTTCTTGAAACTGAAAATAACCATATAAGCATTTAGAATTTTTTTTTTTTTTTTTTTTTTTTTTTTTCTCTCCCAATTAATTTTCTTCCACTACTTGTTTTCAAACAAAATATCAGCTTCAAAGCTTGAATTATTCAAAACTTTAAAAATAATCAAATGAATCATTGTATAATTTTGTTTTGATGGTTCATTTTTAACTTTTCGTTTAAATTATTTTAAAAAAACTATAATTTTTGTTAGCATGTCTGATATTGTAAGCTAATGTACTGTCATGTCTGTCACAAAAAACATTCTTTCTTAAATTTAAACAATGTTTATTTTCTTAAAATACTTAACGATACATTTTCTTTTAATATATTGCAAAGAATATTTTATATCAAATGAAAGTTTTGCTTGTGTAAAAATTTCAAATGTGTTCCAATTTAGAGTAACTGACTGATAATAAAGAATTACTATTTAAAATCTGCCTATTTTTCTTCATTTCTCATGATATATTCTTACCTTATTATGAGTGCACATTTTTTTTTCCCCAATATGCATATGGTAATGGTTTTGTATAATTTCTAAACAATATAATATACACACACATCACACATCAGCACAACAAATTTCAGCAAAATAGTATAAATCAGCCATAACATAATCAGGGATAAAACTACCCAACATACAAAAAACCTGAAAACTGCCACTTTCATGCAGAATGAAAGGCGACATAACCCTTATTAATGATATATAAAATTGTTAATATCAAAAGTTCTTATTTCAAAAGTTAAAATTTTTTTATAAGTGATATTTGGAGAGTTCTTAATACATTATATAGCAAATTAAACATTCAAAATAAGACATTTCTTTAAAAGGTAATTTATTTAACACGAAATTCAGAAACAGCAAAATTAAAAAAAATTCTGAATTAAAGTGTAGCCCTTGAGATATTTCACTCCTTCACATAAATCATATGTTTGGTATTTTTAACAGATTCATTGCAAATTAGGAGGGAATGCAGTCCTTTTAATTTAAAAGATTCCTTCTGATACTAATTAAAGGAAAATACATCTAAGTACACATACTGCTTGATCCAGGTTTTAATTTTGGGGACTTGTAGACCCAGTAAGAATTTTTCTGTATATATCTGCAGCAAAACAAAATTTATCTGTGATCCAAAAACATTCGGATCAGGTCAAGTGTAACAAAAATTAACTCATAAAATATGTAAAATTTGCCTCAAAAACATAATCAATTAATAGAATACAACAAATATAGTAATTTAACACAATAATGCAGGTTCTACTAGCACATTTTTAAGCCTGACATTACTTTTTAAGCTGCCAAAATAACCTGCACAACTGTAAACAATATGCATCGCTTGCTGCACTGTTTCTGATACTGGGTAAGTAGGTGCAGATAAGAGACAATCATTTGAAATAATAATAAAAACGACGTTTCTAGCATTAATTCAACAACAATTGAAATGCCGACTAATATTCTACAAAAAATAAATAAATAAGGTGACCTATATTTTTAGCATACGATCAAAACAATAATTTTAGTTTCATATTGACACAGTTGGTCATTAAAAAAAAAAAATGAAAAACAGTGAAAAAATGCTGCATAGCATTAATATGCAGTCGGACATCTGCTATAATTTAGCTTTCATGAATTTTTAGATCAAAGGGCCCATGCTACTCTGAACTCTCTTTCATACACCCCTGGTAATGAGAAGGGGGAAAAATACAATAAAATAAATTTTCAGCATATTTTTAATTGAATATTCATTGTGTTCTTGACTTCTTTATAACAAAATTTGTCAGAAGCATAACTTTTCTATGTGCATTTTTTTTTCAACTGAAGTTTTTTTTTTTTTCATTTTCTTTTTGTAACGTTAAATTCATGCTACAATTTAACAAAATAATAATAATAATAATAAAAAGAATTAAGTTTACACTTTTCAAATAAGAAACACGGAATTTAACGGAAAAGAAAGGAAAGCGACTTTTTAACTGAAAAATGACCGCTGAGAACCTTCAGAAACTATGAAAAAGAATTACTTTTACAAAACGAAATTTTGGAAATGAGCTGTCTTTAAGAATGATTTTTAATTTTGTTAAGGGACCATTTTATAGATCTGAATTTTGTAAAATTGCCTTAATTTTTGACAGGATTGCTCTGATTTGTTATTAAAAGTTTTATTGGATGTGATTTCGTTTTAAAAAAGATTATTTTAATGAGTTTTTTTACTTCCGCTTATAATGTATAACATAACAAAACTATCTGCATTGATTTTGACTTTTTTTTTAATAGGTAATTATTAATCTAACCATGCGGCTAAAGTTATTACTTACAAACTTTGAATAAACACCCATTTTATGGTGTTTATTCAAAGTTTGTAAGTAATAATTTTTACAACGCCTGTTTTGTGATGCTTCTTTATTATACATGCGGCTAAAGGTTGAAACAGAAATAACTTCATTTAAATAAAAAAAGAAAATAAATTTCGCTTACTTGAAAATTTTTTTACATAATAACGATAGTATATTGAATATATTCTACACAAAATTGCTTTCCTATAGGTACTCATTAATTTGAGGAAAAAGTAATATAAAATAAACTTACTTACCTATGAAATGATATTCCATGTTCTTTATTTCTTTTTTGGCTTACACAGGATAGGAAGCTGCAGGACATTCTCAGTTCTCACAGAGTACTGATCACATATATATATAAAATGTGGACATTCCGTGATTAATAAATACTATACCATAACAAGTTAAAATCCATGTCGTTGTTGTCTCACTCTCACGATAACTTGAGTTGACAGCTGAGATTGATGAGACGAGATGAGACGCCAACAAGTCGCCAACCAATAAGATTGTAGCATTGTTACAACAACCCTAATACCCAGCATTCCTGGATTTTACGAACCGAAACCAAAGCATATACGCTCCTTCTTCTCTATTATTATTCTATGATACTTACACAGCCGCCAGTTACAGAACAGGTTACAGTTAATATACAAACACGAGTTGAGGTGTAATAAACATATGTATATAGTTCAGAATTGAGTCTTATAGTTAATAGTTTTTATGAGTTTATACCACATCTCCCCTTTTCAAAGGTTTAGTCTGTTTGAGGGTTTTACAATTCTACCACTCTTCGTGATCACAGGTTGCTGATTGGAATGTTGATTAGATGCCGATTCATCTTTCTTTTTTGTTACTTGTAAAGGGCTTGATCTCCTCGATACGGGTACTTTATTTTTAGAAACCTCTTTTGAAGGAATATCTTGAAGATCATTTAAGTCATGCTCCACTGGATTTGGCTGCAATTTAGTACCTGGAATTAAGTGTTTTCTATTTCTTCTCAGGATATGTTGTCCTTGCCTTACAATATATGATCGTGGTGTCTCTGCCTCTCTTTCCACAGTACCAACAGCTTTTCTATCTGTTATCCACACATGTTCCCCTGGATTTATTGGTCTAAGCTCATGGACATTATGTCTTCGATTGTAATCTTTTTCTTGAGTTTTTATACTATTTTCTTCACTTTTCTCCAATCTCTCTTTCTCTACCAGCCTTGGTTGAAGTACTGAAAGAGCAGTAGGTAATGTAGTTTGTATACGCCGTCCCATCAATAATTCAGCAGGACTATAACCATTCTTCAAAGGAGAAGCTCTGTAGTGCAACAAAGCCAGATATGGATCTTTGGATTTTTTAAATCTGAGTTTGATTATCTTGACTGCTGCCTCGACAAAACCATTGCTTTGAGGATATCTAGGGCTAGATGTGACATGTCTAAAACCATATGTTCTTGAGAATTGTTGGAATTCAGCTGTTTTTGTAACCTCAAACTGTGGACCATTATCGGATCTGACTATGTCAGGTATTCCATGTCGGGCAAAAATTGACTTGCAGTGTAGAATTACTTCACTGGATGTGAGCCTATCTAGTTTTGCAACTTCCGGGTAACGAGAGTAAAAATCAGTCACCAATAAATACCAGTTGGAATTAAGTTTGAAAAGATCCATGGCGAGAATTTCCCATGGTCTTTGAGGGAAACTTGTTGGTTTTAGAGGTTCAGAACAATTTCGAGCTTCCTGTATGCATGATGGACATTCTCGAACTAGTTGCTCTATTTGCTTGCTGATGCCAGGCCAATAAACAGCAGAATTTGCTAAAGCTCTACATTTATTTATTCCCATGTGACCTTTATGGATCTTATTTAAGATTTCTTGTCGAAGACTTTCTGGTACAATTATCCGTGCTCCTCTCATAAGCAGGCCGTTTTGAAGTGAAATTTCATATCTTAAATGCCAAAAGGGTAGACATGATGGTTCTACTTTATTCTTTTCTGGCCATCCCTCTTGGGTGTAAGTGATTAACATCCTACAAGTTGAGTCTTTTTCTTGTTCTGATTTCAGCTGCAAAAGTCTTTCTGGAACGATGGGTATGACTTCTGTAATTTGATTGATGAAGGCTTGAACTTCCTCTTCTAATTCGAAGTTTGGGACCTCCTTTTGGTCAGGTGCCCTTGATAACGCATCAGCTGCGAGCAAGTTTTTTCCTGGAGTATGAAAAATGTTAAAGGCATATCTCATCAAACGCATCTTCAATCTTTGAATACGTGGAGTAAGGCCATCTAAAGATTTAGTAGTTAGTATAGGGACTAGAGGCTTATGATCAGTCTCTAGAAAAAATTTTGTACCTATCAAATAATTGCTGAACTTTTCGCATGCCCAAGTGAGTGCCAGTGCTTCTTTTTCTATCTGAGCATAGCGTTTCTCTGCTGGAGTTAAAGTTCTGGACGCATAGGCAATCACTTTCAATGAAGAATCTTCTTGCTTCTGGCATAGCGTAGCACCAAGTCCATACGAGGAAGCATCTGCTGTCACTATTGATTGTTTGTTTGGGTCAAAAATTGTAAGTACCGGTTCTGATGACAGTATTTCCTTTAGCTTTTTTAATGCATTTTCTTGAGGTGCATCCCAAACAAATTGATTTTTTGTTGACAGTAATGAAATCAAGGGTGCCATAGTATCTGCAAATTTTGGAATGAATCTTGCTAAATAGTTGGCCATTCCTAATAGCTGTTTAAGCTCTGTTTTATTTGTTGGAGATTTGAAATTTTGTATGGCTTGAATTTTCTCTTGATCTGGATGTATTCCTGACTCATTAATTACATGTCCTAGGAATTTTATAGACTTGACAGAGAAACAACATTTTTGTTTGTTTAGAGTTATTCCAGTTTCTTTAAGACGTTTCAATGTTGATTTTAAGCATGTATCATGTTCCTTCTGATTGGATCCCCATACTAGGATGTCATCCATATGACATATTATACCCGAAAGACCCTCAAGAGCTTGAGACATTCTCCGTTGAAAGTGTTCAGGAGCAGATGAAATGCCAAAAGGTAACCGCAAGAATCTGAATCTTCCGAAAGGTGTGATGAAGGTCGTAAGATAGGATGATTCTTCATCAAGAGGTATTTGCCAAAATCCAGAATTAGCATCTAATTTGGAAAAAATTTTGGCTCCAGCCAAAAGAGATAAATTGTATTCTGTAGTTGGTAGTGGGTGCCACTCTCTACGAATACTTCTATTAAGTACTGTCAGGTCAACACAAATTCTTACATTGCCATCTTTTTTTCGTACAACCACAGCAGGTGAACACCAATTAGTGGGTTTCTCGACTGGTTTGATTACATTCATTTATTCATTTCCAGCATTCTTTTAATTTCAGCCTTTGTTTTGTCTAACAATGGTATTGGTATTCTGCGTGGAGATGTAAGAGCATAAGGCTTAGCATTATCAACTAATTCAATGTGGTAATGTCCTTTCAGCAGTCCTAGACCTTGAAATAGCTTTGGAAATTCCTGAACAGGATCAAAACTACTGATACTTTGTACGTAATGTGGCTGTATATTAGGACCTAGGCCAAAGATTTTGATTGCTGGTTTACCTAACAAACATGTTTGAAGATCACGTATAATATAGATTTCTTCCCTACAGGTTTTGCCATTGTATTCCATGTTTTCAACTAATTTCCCTGTTAATTTTAATGGTGTTCTATCTGAACCATAAATTACCTTATTTGTACTTTTAATATGGGCATTTTTGAACATGGATTGAGCAATATTACTAGGTATCACAGTGTGATCAGCACCACTATCTATTTTAAACCTAATGGTTTTCCCCAATATTTTGATAGGAACTACCCAATCATCATTATTCTGATTATCAGCCATTAGGCCTATGAATCCAGCCTCACAATGAATTTCATTTACTCGTTTCATAGAACCCTGACAGACTTTTTCCCAATGCCCCTTTTTCTTGCACTTTCGGCTAAAGGAATCCTTGGCAGGACAAAACTTTCTATCATGAGGTAATTTTCCACACCATTTACAATTTTTAACATCAGAAGGAGATTTATAATCTTTACATTGAGTACTCTTTTTAGTGAAATTATGTGGTGTTACTATTTTCTTTTTATGCATTACAGCATTGATAGATGCATTGGTTACTAATACAGTTTGCTGTTGTTTGACTGATTCTGATAAACGAACCTTATCGATAACTGTTTGCAAAGTTAATTTAGAGTCGAGTTGTAACTTTTCACTAAGAGATTGATCGGTAATCCCGACAACGATGCGATCTCTGAGTAACTCGTCATGGAGATTACCATAATCACATTTGTCCGCTAGGGCATACAAATCAGTAATAAAATCGTTAACAGACTCACCTTCTTTCTGTATTCTGCGATTAAACTGAGCTCTTTCAAAAATTATGTTTCGTTTCACAACAAAATGATTATCGAGGTTTTCGATTACTGTTTGAAAATTATTTTTATCGTCATCCGAGATGTTGAGCGATAGAAAAATATCTTCAGCTTTGTCACCCATTATATAAATCAGAGCATCCACTTGCTCCTCTTCGGATTTCTTGTTTAAGCCTGAAGCTGTGCGAAAACGTAAAAATCTTTGTTTCCATTTCGGCCACTCAGTTGGCGTTGAAAATGGGAAAGATTCTGGCGGTGAAACATGATAAGCTGAAGCTGTAGTGGTAGTTGTCATTGTTTACCTTTAAAACGAAACGAACGCCGGTGAAAACGAAACTTTCAGAAAGTGAAGTACTAACTTTTAACCGCTGCCACCATGTGTTGTTATGTATCTTTATGATACAACCGAGCGTAAATAATAACTCTTATAATTGGTAGCATGATTTAAGATTCATTTAAGAAGCCGTGTTTAAGAACACACAACTTTAATGGAAGTAAACAAACACGTACACGCACACAGAACAAGATACTTACACAGCCGCCAGTTACAGAACAGGTTACAGTTAATATACAAACACGAGTTGAGGTGTAATAAACATATGTATATAGTTCAGAATTGAGTCTTATAGTTAATAGTTTTTATGAGTTTATACCACAGAAGCAACCGAAATTTTAAATTTGTCATTTGGAAATAAATGGAAGCTTAATTCTGGATTTCTTGATCCTATGGAGTTACACTGTAGCACACAAAAGTACGTGTTATCTTTTTTACCGGATTTATTTATTTTTATTCAATAAATATATGTGAAACTACACATCGGCAAGCAATGGCGTCTGTTCGAAAGCCGAAAGCTATCATGTCAATTGTAATTTCACCTTAGCCCACCAGAGGGCGAGCATTTCATTACAATCGCGGATTGCCATATATGATCGTGTATATGCTTTCTGTTTTAACAATTTGTACATAATGTGTACTGTAATGAACTTTTGAGAAAGATAATCTAAAGACAAATTTTTATGCTAATAAAAATGTACATGGGAGAAACAAATTCTGTATGATATTCACTTCAAAGAATTGGACTGAAAGAAATTGACTGAAGAAAATTACATGTGTTCGTCCCACGGATTAGAATCTCCTAATCCGTGGTTCGTCCATTTAATAAATTTGTGTTAAGAAGGTTTTAAATGTTCTACGCCTTTTTCTCAGAAGGCATATTTATCTCAAAGGCAATATCTACGTATCCTTCTTCAAAATATCAATGTGTGCGAAATATTTCTATAAACCAACATCTAAATAGACATTCACACATATAGATAACATTCATTGTAAAGGATACACTAAATATGATGTAGGTTCTTTTAATAAGAAATATGAATTCACTTATAACCACAAATACTGATGAAAAGCCATATGTGTGTGAAGAATGCTTTAAAGGATTTTCTAATAAAGGTAATCTAAACATGCATCTTCGCTTTCATGCAGGACAAAAGCCATACGTGTGTGAAGTATGTTTTAAAAGTTTTTCTCTAAAAGATTATTTAAACATACACCTATGCTCTCATAAAGGAGAAAAGCCATATGCATGTGATGTGTGTTCTAAGGGTTTTTCCACAAGGGCTTCCCGAAAAGTACATATGCGTGTCCATTTAAAAGAAAAACCATATGTGTGTGAATTCTGTTCCAAAGAATTCTGCGTAAAGGGTAATCTATATACACATTTACGCACTCATACAGGAGAAAAACCATATGTATCGGAGGTATGCTTTAAAAGTTTTTTTGAAAAAGGTACTCTAAATAAGCATGAACTTACTCATACCGGAATAAAGCCATACGCTTGTGAAATATGTTCTAAAAAATATTCTGAAAAGTGTAGTCTAAATAAGCATATACGCACTCATTCAGGAGAAAAGCCATATGTGTGTGAAGTCTGTTCTAAAAGATTCTACAGAGTGGAACATCTAAATATACATATGCGCATTCATACCAAGGAAAAGCCATATGCTTGTGTAATATGTTTTAAAAGATTTTCTGTAACGGGTAATTTAAACGTGCATTTACGAACTCATACAGGAGAAAAACCACATGTGTGTGAAGTATGCTCTAAAGGATTTTTAAGAAAAGGTAATTTAACTAAGCATTTACACAGGCATACTCAGTGAAAGCCATATGTATCACAAATACATTTATAAAAATATATTTTGACATGAATATTATATATTTTAAATACACATCTGTGCACTCACATTGACAAAAAGAAAAGAATTATTTTGTATGAATAAATTAGCAGTTTAGATCATTTAATTCTTAAAGAGAATGCTTTTCTTCGCATCTTGATTGTGGGATCATTTGAGAGTACACCCCAGACAGCACAGAGACGTCTGTAGACATCCAGAGGATGTCTTTTCTAGGATGTTCTGGGAGACCACTGGACATCCAAATGTCACTCCTACGTCATTCCACGGGACGTCTTATTCTGACATATCCAGGACAAATCTAGGATATCTCAGCACAGTTTCGGATCACTACATTATCCTCCACTAGTCCTTTTGTTGTCTTATAAATGTCCTCTGGACAAACACAGGACGGTTTTTGGATTTATATTATTGTCTTGAAGTTGTCTTTTGGATAATAATGGGATAATTTAATGTTTCCCGGAATCGTCTTAAAGCGTATTTATGGACGATCACAGGATACCCTTTGAATTCATATTATTGTCATAAATTTGTCCTGAGGATAATGGTGGGATGATTTAAGGCTTCTCAAAATCTTCTTATAGTGGACCTATAGAGCGATTTACGAGGGGACTACACCTAATCCCGCAGACAGCCGTAACCAATGTTATTCTATAGGAAAATTTGTTCCCACAATTACCTACAACCTAATGTATTCTTTTTTTTTTTTTTTTTTTTTTTTTATCTTATTCCATATTTATAGTAAAAAAAAAAATCATAACCGTTAAATTAGTATCCATTAAGAAAAAAAAAAGATTTTATTAAATTTTTACATTTTGAGGTCAAAAATGCGATTTTTTTCTAAAATGCAATTTCTTCATTATTTAGTAGCAAAATAAAATATTAAAAATTACAAAAAAATCAATTTTTGGGGAAAAAAATTACTAATTTAACGCTTAAGAATTTTCTGAATATGAAAACACAATTGGAAAATATTCATTAGGTGATGTGTAATTATGGAAACAAATTTTCCCATAGAATAACATGGGTGACGGCTGTCGGCGAGATTAGGTATTGTCCGCTCTTTAGCTTATTTCTACACTGATCTAGAATAAGCTAATCTCTAGAATTTCTCCAAGTTGTTTGATTTATCTACAAAATTATTTGGACTATATCTTTTATTTTATTTATTTATTTTTACTGATATATTATAATCATTGTAAATGTTATAAGACAAATTTTTAGGCTTAAACTGAATGTTATCTTCCTATGCATACATTTAACCCATCTACAATAATTATTTTTTATTTAACTTTAGGCATTTAATTATGAATGCAGTTTTTAATTAATTATAGATGTAAGTTATTTAAAATATATATATTTACGGTTTAATAAAATATCCTTGGGATATTAAAATTATGTACAGTATTAGAAAATTTTAATCTTTTAAAATAATCGTTTCAATGATAATTTTAAAAATAAATTCGGTTTGGATTAACCGGAATTTCGGATCAGATAGTTTCTTCCGTATTAAAAAAAGAAAAAAAAAAACGCTTATAAATTTTGAAATACAAATATATGAAAAATTTCTTTGGAAATGAAATGACAATTTAAAATTTTCGGAATCTCATTCCCTTCCCAAAAACATTGTGAACTCCATGCATTAATTAACCCTTTGCTGGTCCTAACACTCTTTAAAAAGTGCTGCTAAATTTATATCCAAAAAAAGCTCTTGGATGAAGAGAGGACATATATAATTTACTGCACGGAAGTTCAATCCCCTCATTTTTATGAAAATATTTAAATCTATTTTGTGAATTTAGCTATCAGAAAAATAGATTTCCGCCAGTGAAAATGAAATAAATATCTGAATTTAAATAAATTACCCGATTGCAATCGCCTTAGTCTAGTTTGCTTAAAAATAACAAAGCCTGACTATGTTTCATATATTAGAGACATAAAAAAAAAAAAAAGCCCTACAAAATGAAGTTAAATTAATGAGAAAAACTTTCTTAAAAAAGGTCATCAAATGCAGAAAACTAATACAGTCGAACCTCGTTAACATGAACACTGTTAATGTGAATTACTTTTAACATGAACTGTTTCCACAATCCGCATTAAAATGAAGATTAGTTCAGTTATATGAAGATTAGTTACTGATATCATGAACTAAATTTTTATCCCCGTTAAAATTCACGTTAACGAGCAACCTAACATGACGTTTCAGCAGGTGAAAACAAGTATGTATGATCTTCTGCTGTCTTTTAAAAAAAAAAAAAAAAAAAAAAAAAAAAAAGTTACTATGTTTTCTGTTAAGTTACTTTGACCCTAAATCAGGGCCCAAAATTTCAACTCAGAATACACTCGTCGAAAAAAAAAGTTTTACTCGCCACAAAATAGAGTTGTCATTTTTTTTTTCTTTCTTTCTTTTTTGCGCATTTTGGGTTCTTTTTTCTTTTTTTCCCTAACTATTTGAAATGCTTTTACAAATATACTTAAAATTATATATATTAAATGTGTGTCGTTTATCATCCTTTCTCATAATCATCTATAATCAAAAACCATAGACATAGGCAGTATCTTTAAAAGGGTTCGGGATCATTTTCATACGCCAATATCGTGTAGGCAAACTTTCACATTTCTCTTCTGCCGGATAGTGAGAGACGGGCAAAGAGGTTCTCTGGTAGTCTGTTCTCCCTCTGCTTGGAGAAATTAAGACTACTATATAACAGGCTGAATCATTCGCCGCCATTTGTACGTCAAGTCCGTCATTGTTAAACTTAAGATTACTATATTATAGTATTTTATAGTCGCATATAATAATCTTATATGGTAGTTCGTCACTGCCAAACCTAAGACTGTTATATAATAATCTTATGTAATCTCATATAATAGTCATATAGAATAATCTTAGTTTTAGCAATGACGGACTTGACGGACAAATGGCGGCGAATGATTCAGCCTGTTATATAGTAGTCTTAGGAGAAATCATAGTGGGAGAAACGAAACTGCCGAAGAGATTAAAAATTTTAAGCATGCACTAAGCATTTTCCCTTTCCAGCTAAATATTAGGTTATAAGATGGCAAGCACGGATTAGGAGATTCTATAGGATATATTACTAACGTTACGGGAAGGTAGTAATTTTCATCTTTCATATAGAGGGCGACCAATCTCGAGAATCCACCAATCAGCGCGTTTTTACATTTCTGGCTGTTCGTTCGTTGGATGACTGAAGCTTAAGGGGCGGGCTTTCCCTTTCTTCCGATAAGTTTCAAAGGTACTACACCAGGCGGCGATCGGATCGCTTACTCTGGTCAGCTGAATTAATGCGGAAAGGAAAGCTTCTATTTTCGCGCTCGCTGCCCTATCTAAGACTACTATATAACAGGCTGAATCATTCGCCGCCATTTGTCCGTCAAGTCCGTCATTGCTTAACCTGAAACTACTCTATAAGACTATTATATGAAACGATATAAGACTATTATATAGTTATCTTAAGTTTAGCAATGACGAACTACCATATAAGACTGTTATATATAACTATATAAGTCAATTATATAGTAATCTTAAATTTAGCAATGACGGACTTGACGTACAAATGGCGGCGAATGATTCAGCCTGTTATATAGTAGTCTTACCCTATCTAGTGTTCTATCCTGGTCTCCTAATCCGTGATGGCAAGATTTTACCATATTTAAATCTATAAAAAGAATGTTTTCTGTCACCATATCGTGTAAGAATTCTATCTATAACTAGACCAAATTTTTACTCGCTATAGTGAAAATTCCACTCGCCAATGGCGAGCGGAAATTTCGCGCCCTGCCCTAAATTACTGCTGTTACATTATTGTTTGAATGAAATCTTACAATTCAGCATTCCCATCCCCCTTTTTTTTAAATGTAAAAACATTCACGATATTAACAATGTTTACTGATTTTCTGTTAAATTACTTAAAATTCTTGCAGGAGTTTATAACAATTAACTTAATTTTTATCTTCTTTAAAAATGAACATAAAAATGACAATATGCCATTTCTATAAAATTTTTATGGATAAGGAATGACATTGCATAGTTTATATACATATACTGGATGTTATTACTAGAAAATAATTAAACTTTATTTACTAAGTCTATACATAAATATTAATTCATTAATTCTCGCTCTCTCATTGACATTTTTACTTTCCGAACACTATAGTGAGGAAAGTATTGTAATCATGTCAAAAATCCGAATTCGAGATTTCGAGATCCGAATTCGCGGTGAGCTTCGATTTCAGATTTTCGAATTTTGGAAATATGAAAATAATGAGCTCCTTATAGCAATAAAAAATATTCATTCATTCAAAATATTCAAAATATTAGCTATAATTTAATTGTTGCCCCCCCCCCCCCCCCAAAAAAAAAAAAAAAAAAAAAAAAAAACGAGTTCATTTTCTTTCGACAAAAAATTAAATTAATTTAATTAAACGTGAGCGTTAAAAAATTGTAAAAAGCTAAATTATGCATCTGGCAAAAATTGACGCCATTATCACTTTAAAGATTTTCTACACATTAATAAAGTGCTAATGTAGTTCATGAGGCAAATATATGTTGTTCGGAAAGGATTAATATTTTATTTTTAAAACCAACTTTTTTTGAAATTCAAATTTCCCGTAACTCTGTATTCAATCACATTAGAACGTCCATCTTTGGAATATCGATAATTAGGATTTTCTCGATAAAAGTCGCCAAGGGCAAAAAGTTGCCAAATTTGGCGCCAAATCCATTACCTGCTTTTTGGGGCTTTTTAATGCGTTTTAAAGGAAAAAATAAGATATTTTAACGCTAAAAAGAGCTGGAGATGCACAAAGATGACATTTTATCAACTTACAAAGCCTCTTTGAAAGAATTTATACAAAAATACTTAATACAATTATTTGCAATTTCGTAACAATACGCATTGATAACCCTAACAGCACATCTTCTCCAAATGAAATCCTGAGGATGTCCTCTGGATGAAAAGGATATCTACAGACATCCAATGGACATCTTCAGGATGGGTTATGGAGAAGTGTGTTGTTAGGGAAAGTGCTAATGTAGTTAGTTCTATAGCTATCATTCAACAGAAAATTTAAAAACATGGCTTATAAAAAATTTTTTATCTTATAATTATTCATATATTTTTTAACTCTTTTGCATGACGAATTAAGGTTTTTTTTTTTTTTTTTTTTTTTTAATGACATCTTCGACTTAGACGTTTTTGCCCGAAGATTCCTCCATCACAGATTCTGAAAAAAAATAAAAAATAAAAATAATAAATAAAAATAATTTTAATAAAATACAAAAGTCAAAAATAAAGAAAAATTATCTTCATAAAACTAAAAATCACTGTGTAGTATGGTAGGGGTCATTTCAATGTCAATTAAAATGTTCAGTAACATTTAAATTTTATTTAAGTAGATTGGAGTGTAAGGTTGATTTTTTTATATCAAGTATGTGAAAAATGCCATAGGCGGGGACCGAACCCAGGTCCTCATTTTAATGTAGATGCTCATCCACTGAGTCACACTCGCTGATAACCAGCTCGGTATTTCTCACGCAATAACCGTTGGCAAAGTCATACTATATGCAAATGCAGAAGTAACAGGTGAGAATATTAAACGTGGCACAACTCCATATTCGTTTTCATATAGTTGGTATAAAAATTCAGTCACACTCCAAGCTACTTAAATGAATTTCCACAGTTGATAAGTTTATCAATGAAATTTAAATTTTATTTTACTAACAGTTTAATTTTTTATTAAAGTAGATTATCCCCCAAGAGTTCTTTCTATTATCAGCTTTTGACTTTTCTTCTTTTAATTTCAATAATGTCCAGCATATTTAAATTTAAAATTTGAAAATTCTTATATAAACAACAATCAAAATTGTATCCTCTAAATGATTTTTTTATATATCCTATATACATGCATTTTTGTTTTTTCCCCTCGACCCTATGTCGCCCACCAGCGGCCGAGCGAATCTGCGCTCGAAGCTGGTAGATGGGAGGTGCCGGGTTCGATCCCAGGTAGCGCTCATTAACCTAACCATTCGGAGTTTTCCGTGGTTTATCCAAAACTCGAGTAAATACCGGCTAGGACCGCAAGGGGTCCTTGGAAAGACCTCCACAGAGGGCAGTCTCCCTATAGGCCTAGGACACTTACGGAGTCAATCGGCCTGAAATCCTACAACAGATCGACCCCATGTCTGGTTCTCTTAAAATTCAATTATTTTTCTAATTTAAATATATTTACATTAAATACTGACAAGGATATGATCACTTCAGATTAAAAAGCTGAAGGAACTTTAAATGTAAAAATTATTTTTAAATGTAAACACTAAAATATATGTTAGACTATGGTTAATATTGTGAAAAAAGCATTTTCATTATAAATAATAATAAAAAAAAAAAGTTACTGCCGCCGCTCTGATTTTTTTTTTTTTTCCCCTCCATTTTCAACTTAGCCATCATTACCGGATAATCTTCTCGCCATTTGTTGACAACTTACGAAATCAGCATTAATTTTAAATGAAGTTGTGCAAGAGAAAAACAATTTAAATATATTTGAAATATACATGAATTTATTTATAACATTGAGAGGCTTATTTTTATAGGCTCTCATAAAACTGAAATAGGAATATGTATATATGTATAATATTTCTCAAAATATTATATTATTTTTTTTTTCCCTTACCTTTTTCCTAATTTTATTCAATGAAATTTCCGATGTTAAAGATAAATTTCAACTATTTTTCATACATTTTCTCATTTTTATTTGCTTTCATATTTACTTTAAAGAATTTTATTGACTTAGACTGTAAGAACTTTAAATCCATAAAATGAATGCTTACAAAATAATTAAGGCATTTTCTAAATATATACATTATATAAGAAATCCCCCCCCCCCACACATACACACACCTCAATATAAATATGTTTTATTTGGAGGTGTATAAATTACAGCTTGTTGACGAACTTTAGACTAGGTTCAATGCCTCCCTCCGTAGTGGGCAATTTTCAGAGGATTTTAGCCCATACTTACACAAAATTCGAAGAAAACTACGGGAAAACTTAACGGGTAAGTTGATCGTGAATTTGGATTGAACCAAGCACTTTTCGTCAACCAGTTTATTTTGAAGAAAGAATCTTAACTGATAAAGTGTTATGCCTTGTATCATCGAATTTGCATTTTTCTATGCTAAAATTATTTTTCCTCTAGTTATTCCAAAATTAATTCAAAAACTTCTACCATTGAGTTTTTTAAATGTGATAACAATCTTAATCAAAAGACTAAAAAACGGCAATTTAAATCATGCACAATTCCAATTTACAAAAAAAAAAAAAAAAAAAAAAGTATTTTAGCATCTGGAATGTTAGGACCCACTTGCAGCCGGGAGGTTTCGTCCTCGAAGACAGTAAACTTGAGGTGCCAGGTTCAATCCCTGATCACGTACGCCGGCGTAGTAGCTGGAAATGTTCTGTGGATTTCTCCGTAACTAACGTAAATACGGACTAGAATCCCTCCGAAAACCATCCATGGAGGGGACATCCTTTCTTCCCTAGGCCCTAGTGTAATATATCGGCTTCAATCCTAAACTACCAACACCTTTTAGAATGTTTAATATATATATATATATATATATATATAACAGTTTGTAAAATGATTTGAATCCTTGAACTGAAAAACCTGAGAAATTTATAAAATATATTCAATGCAATAAACTCAGTGAGATTAAGATAAATTTCACCTTGCAAAATCACCAACACAATTACTTCACTCCTCCACAGGCTAATAATGTTTTATCTGCTCTCTGATCCTAGACCTAGGTCGTTTGCCTTCGTATTGGTCTTTTTAAAAGAACCTAGCCTGTATTTACTGACAGTCGGCAGCAAAAGTATCCGTGCACTAGCCAATAATTCCGATATCAAAAAAGTACACTTAATACTGTTTTGTTAAGTAAATCCTTGTCGAATCCTGTTCTTAGACTAACTAAGAACACGACTCAACAAGGATTTATTTAATAAATCTGTATTAAGTGTACTTTTTTTACGCAGGGATTATTGCTGGTGCTCGGATACTTTTGCTGCCGACTGTAATAAATAAAAATTTCGCTAAGTGTGAATATACAATCGTATTTATTAACCATGGTAAGCAGGTACCCATGGTAACCATATATAAATGTATAATTTAAAGTGAGAAAAAAAAGGAAGTTTTTTTTTTTTTCTTTATGAAATATGAAAGAAAAAAATCTATTTTATTCTATAGATATTTCTTTCAAAGTAATATAAAACATTAAAATTCATTTATAAAGTTGCAAAAATGAAAACTGCATAGTTGTAAAGCAGTTATATGATTTATATATAAATATTTACGTGCACCTGCAATTGGTAGTAAAATAATACAATGATTTTACAATTTACAGTAAAAAAATCACATGATAGAAGAGCACTTTTGTTTATTTTCGGCAAATTAATTACATATTTTTCAAATGAACTAAAAAAAAAAAAAAAAAAAGCTTGTAAGTTTTGTATATCTGAGGAGTACAGGGAATTGCTTTAATTACTTGCGAATGAATTAATAATTAATGTAAATGAAATTACATTAAACATATTTTACTGCATGATGCGAAAAAAAAAAAAATAATAATAATTCCTCTGGTATATGTAAATAAGGAAAGTTATATTTTGTTTTTCAAACTCAAAATTTATAGCTTTTGCTTTAATTTCATTGGTATCTCAACAATTTTATTCTCCTGATTGTGAAAGCTACTGTGTAAGCATAATTTTTTACTTGAAATGCCTTACCAATTATGCCTGGCTCAAAATTTCCAAAACACATTTTGTACCCTCCTGTTAAGATACAGCAATTATCTGGGTGTTTAACAGATTAAATAAAATCTTTAAATTTGACTGTTTCGTTGAGGTTTTTTTTTTTTTTTTTTTTTTAAATCATTGATTTGGCATTTTATACACACAAATGGAGATTAAAAATCTTCTCTGAATTTTCTGAGGAAAATATTTTAAAATTTACACACAGATATATATATATATATAAACATATTTGTGAAACAAGAAATTTGGGACAATGTAATATATTCAAGACTTATTATTGAATTACACACATAGACACACACATACATACACATATATATATATAAGGCAGTATGCAATACAAAATACAAACTTAAAAAGTTATACATTAATTTAAAATACAGTATTACAGTAAAAGGACAAAACAGGTGAAAATTGTTTAAATAATTGTTAATTTTCATTTTCTTTCTATTTTGGTTACATTGTAATTGTTTTTATTATTGTGCACAGTCTTAAAATTGGGAGAGGGGGGGTTCAACATGTTTATCACTGAAAGGACACTAGATTTAGTTAAAAAATAAATCAATTGATTTGAACATTTTAATCAAAAGCAAACTTGTAGGCACACACACATAAATATATATTTTTCCATTAAAACAATGATAACTACAAGACTAATTTTTAAAAATTTAGTAGTGACTTTCTATTGAATATGCGGGCAATATAGAAAGGTAATTTTTATTAAAAAATAAAATAAAGATTTTTGAAAAGGTGTGACAAATACAAATTTATATTTTTATACTTTGTGTGAAAACAAATTGCAATGTAAAGAGTTTAAAACTCTCGACCTTACCTATTCCATCATTCTTAAAATTAATTAATTCCCCTCTACCTCCTCCATCATATTAAGGGCCGGCTTCACTCACCGCCGCCGGAAACCGAAGCTAATGGTATTCTATGGGGAATTTTTCTTTACAAATAACTTATTAACTAATACATATATTTAAATTCTGTTTTCACATTCTGAAAATTCCCAGCTGTTAAATTGACGGACATTTTAAAAAATAATTACTTTTTAAAATTTTTATATTTTATTTTGAAGCTACAAAATACGAATTTTCAATATGTGAGTTTTTTCATTTTGCAATTTCAAAATAAAATAAATACTTTTTTAAAAAAGGTTCATCAATTTAACAGTTGGGAATTTTTTGAATGTGAAAACAAAATTTAAAAATATGTATTAGTTAATAAGTTATTTGTAAAGAGAATAACATAGAATAACATTGGCTCGGGCTTCCGGCGACGGTAAGTGAAGAGGGTCGTTAATGGATAATGCAATATTGCTATCCTAACAGGAAATTTAATAAATAAGTCTTAGATTAAATTTTGTGAATATCATTTTATGAGTATTGTTATGATTATTATATCATTTTGTGAATATTATATTCATTTATAAATGGTTGTGATAAAATACATTTTATGAATATTTCACATACATATTAATATACGGAGGAAAATGCACTGTATTCTTATTGCATAGACATTAAAAATAAGTAAAAATAAGATTTTAGATTTTGATAAGAAATTTTAACTAGATTCGTGAGATCTAGCTCCGAAAATCCAGTGTACAGCACACTTTGTTTGAAAGAAAACAACAATGAATATATCATTAGAAGCTTTTTAGAAAGATATCATCTAAACCTATTTGAGTATTCGTACAAATTTACACGACATTTAATGTGTCAAATATCTCAATTTTCTTACTTTTTTTGTAAAATAATATATATATAAGAAGTTCATAATTTTCTAATATAGATCCAAATAGGCATTATTCATTCTTAATTGTCATAGATCCATTCTCACTTTATGAATTTACTACTTCAATATATTTTAAAAGTTATCCATTTATTTCAAAAAGAAAAATTTAGAGGAGCAGAAAACTACTTTAATAATTATATAGACTATTTTTTTTTTTTTTATATATATACAGTACACAATTAAAAATAAGTTATGCAAAAGTGAAATTTTGTTGGTACATTATTGCACAATATGAGAAAACATACAAAACATGAGAATATGCAAAACATGAGAAATTAAATATTTAAATCCAACAAAATTAAAATACAAATAATATTAAAATCATTTAAACTATTTGTTACAAAATACATAAATAAAACTCCAATGGCTTCATTTCTTGATTTAACCCTTTCAGTCGCAGTGTTCCCGCTGATGGAACACCTAATTTTAATTCTCTAGTGCAAAAACTCATTCCGGAAATTTTTTAGCAAAAATTTACATTTATAACATAGCAGAAAAAGGCCCTTTTTTTAACTTGAAAATTTAAAATTTCTTGTATTTTAATTGTGTTCATAAATTCCGGTGGCAGTGTAATTTAAATGATCCGAATTACCTTGCACCGCAAAGGGTTAAAATACTCCGCAATAAATCGAAATGTTGGTATCTATGCAACTTTTACGAGTTTTTGTTGTCGATAATGTTTACTTATAAAGTGATTTATTTATTAAATTAAATATTATTTGAATTTAAGAAGGTTTACTTACAGATGTTTCAAACCGAAATTTTCTCGAAAAGGAACAATGCTAATTTTTTATATTTTAAATATTTATGATCAGCTATGTGTCTAAAAGCCATTTTTAAAACTAGTTTAGTAATTTTCAAAATAAATTAAGTAGTGAACGTTAAAGGGTTAAAGAAAACAAATTTACACATATAAATTATCGTTTATTCGCATATCCAAATTTCTATTGAATAATGATATCGAAAAATAATGTATATAGTACCTGCATTAAACACAAGAATTTTTTAATATCTAGAAACATCATATTTTTTTAATTTAATGCGTCGTATTAATAGACAATGGATATATTCCATGACAAACGGATGGATGGATGGTTGGATTTTACGTAGCGCTAGTGCTGCACAGAGGGGCAATTGGCGACGGTCTGGAGACATGCCATCGCAATTTTGATCCTCCACGGAAGGGATGGCTCTCCCGCTTCGGTGACCCCCAGAGGTATAATTTTTGATGGGAACATGGAGGACATTGCGGCCACGACAGATTTTACGTGCTCAAGCCACCATTAGTGTACATGATGATCTTTGGCCGGCTCGAGTACCGAACCCGTAATCTTCCAATTACGAGGTCGGCGCTCTACCGACTGGGTTACAGCGGCCACCATGACAAACGGAATTAAAAAATAAGAATTAAAAAAAAAAAAAAAAAAAAAAAAAAAGATCATTTATAGCTTAATTTTTTATTCTTTAGTATTGCTGAAAGTGTGCATATTCTTGAGTTCAAATACAACATTAAAATAAATAAACAAACAAGTTAGTTGTAAGGTTGTTATTTTAACAATTCTAGGTTCAAATAAGCAATATAACTTCCCTAACAACACATGTTCTCCAAATGTCATCCTCAGGATGCCTATGGATGAAAAGGACGTCTATGGAAATCCTGTAGATGTCTTCAGGATGTATTGTGGACAAGTATGTTGTTAGGGTTCTGTATTTTCAGTGAGATCAAGATACACAACATACCAGTATATTTATTATTTATCTATTTATTAACTTATCTCGAATCATATGAACAATAATGAATTACAATTTAGGACAACATTGACATATTTATATAAATGTATTGATTTAATTTCATTAGATTAAAGAATAAAAGACCTGCGTCCAAATATTTCTAAATAGAAATAAATGCAAATGGCGTTAACAGTTCAAAGGAATGAAATACATATAATAGCATTCAAAAGTCAATTAAAATTTAATAATAAAAAAGAGAATGACTTACTTCATATTTGCCGTCGGTAAAATTTTCATAAAATTCAAATGATAATATAGGCTGGGATTGCGGAGCCTCGCTTAAGACTACCTTAACCGTAAATCCTGTCTTAAGATGTAAAGGAAACGCAAGTCGTATTGCAGTGTCTCACCAACTCACGACAACCTCAGAGATATCTTAAATCGAATCGTAATTGGATGCGCGCGCAATCATAACATAGCTCACTCTGCGTCTCCCATTGGCTGGTTTCTTTCTCTTACGAGGACACACGGAGGACTTACGCTTGAGGCACCACTATACCAAGTTAAGTTCAATCGTAACCACACCCATTCTATGAAATTCGCAAGATTTAAGATCAAACTTAAGAACAAGGCACCGCAATCCCAGCCTTAATATCCCAATGTCACAAATTGATAACGACTATAGTGTAATTATAAATGGAACTTCACAACCACAAATCATAGACACCGTGCTCAAGCAAAACATATATATATGGACATTAGAATTGTGCATCTACCTCTATAATTTATCAAGCTGGGCATCCTTGTTGAATTCGACGTTTTAAATATGCTTTTTTGCGCAATATGTAATTACACTAAGCTTATTTATTAATTTTAATAGGCACTTCCAGAAAAAAGGGAGAAGGGGATTAAATTGGCTCATAAATTAAAAATAAACTACTTAATTTCAATACATTTCACCATATATGCTTCGCTCGAATAGTCTAAAAATTTTCTCATTCTAGCTACACTACAAACATAGCATCATGAAAAAAAAAATCATTTTTCAAGGAATGGAAGAGATACAATAATGAACTATATTATTACAAATATATTTACAATTAATTTTAATCACACTCAACACTATGGAATATGAAAACATTCATACCTCATTGTCACTTGTGATGGTCATGTTTAAGTTGTATTTCTGTTTTTTATATTCAGGTTTGACATCTGCTGATACAATGGTAGCAGTATTTCTCCCATTCTGGACTTCTTGAAATGTAAACTTTATTACAAATCCTGCTTTGAAAAAGCTTACACCCATTAATAATTTCTTGTAAGCAGCAGAACTTCCGTGTTCTTCATTCTGTGAATGAGAATGTATTCTTGGATATTTTCATGGGAAAAATCATCTATAGATAACGGCCGTTCAAGGATAGAATAAACCATGATCTTAAAAATTCACTGCTGAGAAAAAAGGGAGAAATATAAACAAAAAATAATCAAAAAAATAAAAAATAATAATGGCGCTCACTGCTTAGTTCAAGAGGAAACAATCCACGAGGTTAAAGGTTAAAGGTAAATACCACCATCACGTGATCTTTACGTCACCCGGATAAACCTCATGTTGTCATTTGAACATTGGCGAATGTCGATCTGGGCCGGACCGGCCAATGTTGCTATTCGGACATTGGCCAATGTCGATCTAACTCGGACCGGCCGATGTCGATCTAAGTCGGACCGGCCAATGTCGTTCTAAGTCGGACTGGGCAATGTCAATAAATCTGTATTTGCCGATGTCTAATGGTACACCTTTTTTCCAGCATTGCCCAATATTAACAAGAAAGAAAAATCATGCAGAACGCATTGATTAGTAACACTTTCCAACTGTACGTAATTGTTGTATCGAATAAATTTAATATTATATGCCTACGTTATCACACTACAGAAAGAAGGACTGGAAAATATACAGATTGACAATTGATTTTAAAATTAATCTTAGGCATTTTGGAAAGTGTTAAAAAGGATTAACGAAAAAGAAAATGCAGCTATTAGAAGATAATTACAGCATTTGATCTCTCTGAATATTTTAGTGTAGCCCTGTAAATTAGAAAATTAATCATATCATATTCTATACAAAACATTATTTTCGAATAATAACAATACATTTCAATATTTTTATGATTTTTACAGCAGAAAGATTTTTAAATATAAATTTCTAAAAATTCTGTCCTAAAACGTAATGCATTGGCATTTTTTTTTCTTGTTGTTGTTGTTCCTGTAAGCAAACTAGTTATACAGAACCAATTAATGACATTTTAAATGGGGAACATTCTATAAGGAAAATATTTATAAAAATAACACTCATAGAACACAATGCTTTCGAATGCTTTTGGGTGTCCCTGTACACAAACCAGAAGGGATATTCGCTCCATTTTCAATATGGAACATCCGATAGTGAACTTCAATAAAATATATCAGTTTCGAGAAATTCCATAAATATTTACAGGAGTTAGAGCGCGGAGGACAGACAGACAGACACATGGACAGATACACAAACTGAAATCATATTCACACTTAAAAATGTTAGAAAGTGTTAAAAATGCTTAATGTAAACGAAAGTACAATTCTAGCAATTTTTTATTAATAGCTCTTAATATAAATGGATATTTTTGTGTCACCCTGTAAAACTAATTCTAATCATGCTATATTCTATGCAAAGCATTTTTTTGCGCATATAAATAACATATTTCAATTTCCTAAAACTTTGTGGAAAGTAAAGTTATTAAAATTTGATTTAGAGAAATATCTGTCATAGAACGCAATGCTTTGGAATACTTGTAAGTGTCCCTGTACATAAATCGGTGGTGGTATATCCTCCATTTTATTCAGGAAACAGAAAATAGTGAACTTGAATAACATATTTCAATTTCATTCAGATATGTCTATAGTAAAGGTATGAAAGTATGGTTTATAGAAATACCTCTCATAGAACACAATGTTTTGAAACACTTTCGGGTGTCCCTGTACACAAACCAGTAGAGGTATAAACTCCATTTTCAATAGGGAAAGTCCGATAGTGAACTTCAATGACATATATCAGTTTAATGAAATTCCATAAATATTTACGGGAGTTAGAGCGCGGACAGACGTACAGACAGACAGACAGACAGACAAACGGAAGTCATAAACACTTTTCAACCTTGTTGGAAAGTGTTAAAAACTGAATAGTGGCAAATACTGATCTATGCTGGATTGACTATTGCCAGTCTAACAAAAACATTGAAAAGGTGTCATCTTCAAAAAATATTGAAAAAAATATGTGTTTCTACTCTTCATAAAAACACCAGAATGTGAAAAAATTATCGGCTGAAATGAATTACAGCGACCACAAAAAATTATCAAACTTAAGCATTTTTGGCGATTTAGCGCTTTTAGGTGATAAGTTCGGTAGCACCGAGATTGCCTTTTACGAAGAGAACCGTGTTTTGCTTCTCCGCCATGTACTCAAAATCAATTGCCTAACAGTGTGAAATCACCAAACATGCTTAATTTTGATAATTTTTTGTCATCACTGTAATTCATTTCAGCCGATAATTTTTTCACTTTCTAGTGTTTTATGAAGAGTAGAATCACATATATTTTTTTCTATATTTTTTGAAGACGTCACCTTTTCAATGTTTCCTTGTAAGATGCGCTAGCAAACGTAAATTTGAAGATATTTTCTATTTATTATAGTTAACCCTTTAAGGGCAGTGTATAAAAGGTGTATTGATCAACTTTAAAAATATTTCTTTGCACATAGAATCTACTTACATTGGCAAATATTTAAACAAAGTTTTATAAATATTTGCTGTCTTTAGAAACATGTCAATTTAATATATGACCATTGCACACCTAAGAAGTCTAAAGTTGGTAGATAGACCTTTCAGTCACTGTCTTTGGAACAGTTAAATCTTAAAAATTTGGATAAATCTGTGATTCAGGTGTTTATCCTTTATTTCATAGTAATAAATTATTCACATTTTTTTTGCAGAACACAGATAAACCATTGGATATTGCTACCATGGCAACATAACAACAGTTGTCGCCCAAAATACACATGGATGACAAATTTCTTGTAAAAAATATTAGAATATATATCTATATATTTTTTTTTACCTTCAAAAATTTTTGGAAAAAAAAAGTAATTGATATTCTCAAAATGTAGTTAAATTCTTTGAAAAATTGAAACTCACAAGACTGAAACAATCTTCTAACTTATCTTTTAAGAGCGAACAATTCCTAATCTCAGCAACAACCAAGGAGTATGCTATTTTATGGGAAATTTTGTTTCTAAAATTACTCATTACCACATGAATTCTGTTTTCACATTCAGAAAATTTACAATTGTTAAATTAATACTTTCTAAAAAATGATTTTTCACAAGTTTAATGTTTTATTTTATTGCTAAAATAAAAATACTAAAATGGCACTTAATTGTTTTATTGAATTAAAAATAAATAAAATTTTTAAAAATGACTACTCATTTAAAGGCTGTGAATTTCCTGAATGTATAATCGGAATAAAAACGTATTAGGTAATAAATAATCAGTAACAAAAGAAAAAAAAAAAAAAAAAAAAAAAAATTCCCGATAGAATATTTTTTCACATAGCCTTGACTGTCCGCGAGATTAGACATTGTATGCTCTTAATTCTCTATTGTTTACAGCACATAAATGAACTAATTTTTTTAATGCTTGCATTGATTGGCTACTGAATCATTCTGTATTTAGATATTTCCAGGATATTTTATGTATCATATGTGTATATTAGTCTTAATTTTATATATGAGCGAAATGTTTTATTAGACATTAGAAGGTGATAATTTCAATAAAAATATAAACATCATCGATTTTTTTTTTTCTTTTTCCTACAGAATTGCCCCTGATAAACATGGATAAAAATATATATATACAGTTCTGTAAATAATAGTTACCTTTTTATTTATTTTTTAATGAAGCAGACTTTTCAATATTCTCAGCTAGGCTTTACATGTAAAATGGAAGTTTATATATGTATTTACTTTTCTTATGTTTTTAAATTCTTGAATATAAAGGAGTTAAAATGTTAAAATCCAGAAAACTTTTCATTTTCTTTTCAGTATTAAAGATTCTATATTGTACTACTTTCTAGAATCAGTACTACAATATAGAATATGCAGTAGAGTACCTTACAGTACTCTACTGCATTCATCAAAACATTTTACAATTTATAAACTAAAAATTTTTACATTTTTATATAATTTTACATTAATACAGTTAAGATTATTTCTGTTATATACAAAACGTGTCAATGAAATAGTCAATTATGTTACAGAATACTTCGGAATAAAGAAATATTTTTTTTATGTTTGAAAACTAATACAGGAAAAAAAAAATAATAATAATAAATTAATCTATGTTAATATATAATATAAAGATTGAAAACTTAACATGTTAGTTTGATTTTATAGTGCGTCTTATATTTCAAACCTAATAAAATTATTGAGAATTAGAAAAAGATTTTGGTAAATTCAAATGAAGTCATAAAACTTAATTTATAGATTTAGAATAATTAAAAATGAGAGGATCAGCATTTTACAATATCTTAATCACAATTCTTATATATCCAAAATATTTCAAACATAAACCCTTTTTTCTCCCCTTTTGATTAAAGGGGGTCTAAAGGGGCTAGGTTAACTGCGTCCCAAAATGTCATTTTAATCTCCCCCATAGGTCAACTGCGACCCAGGAAATCTCCCCACCTATACCAAGTGCGACCCAGGAATGTTCCCCTGAAGTTTCCTGCCAAAGAATGTTTATCGCCAAAATCGCCAAAGAATTTTGCACATGGTTATAATTTAGTATGTGACTAGTAATTTTTAATTTATTACGTAATAAATTTTAATTTATAGCGTAAGTTGCTTTCGATAAATTTAATGTTGTTATATTTCGATGCATTTTATGGATGGTGATTAAAAAAAAAAAAAATAATAATAATAATAACATTCGCTTTTCCTTTAATAATGCGATGTTTTAATAAAGGCAAACTCACAGATTATTAATACTGGACAACTAAATCACACATTTATTTATTTTATTTTTCTATGGAAGATAATTTTTCAACAAACCATGAGAGAAAACTACTGCATTAATTTATTTCATTATTGTATTAAATAAAAATTTGTTTGTTTCTTTTTTTGTGTGTGTGTGCGTGCGTGTGTGTATGCAGTTGTGCCAAATTTAGTTTCTGTGACCAAAATTACTTTTATTTAATCGTAAATAAGAAAATGAATAAAGAAACTGACATATTTTATGTCATATTTGTATGAAATCAGTGGAAAATGGCATCATGATTAAAAAGCAATCTATCTGTATAATTAAAATTCAAGGTTATTTTTTAAATAATCCATAAGCGAAAACTGCTGCATTAAAAAGATGGTGGTCGATATAACTAGCTCTTTTAAATTACTTACAGTTCTGAAAGTTAGTATATATATATATATATATATATATATATATATATATATATATATATATATGTATATATTGAAATGTGTAAACTATATTAAAACTTATCGAAAAATATTTAAATAAATAAATTGAAAAATTTAAACATTTTGAACATTTCTAATTGTTCCATGCTAATTAGTTTTTAAATTTTGCTTTCGATATTACGCTTTTATATTTTATTAATATATGCTAAACTTAAATGGATATTACTTTGTGTACTGATTCATAAGAAAAATTTTTTACAATATTTTTTGGCTTAAATATTAAATATTTGCATAAAATTTCAGCATTTAAACAATGAATTAAAAAAATTAGTTGACATAAACGCTTTTACAAATTTTCAAATGATAATAGTAATAATAAATAAAAATTGTGAATTTTATCTTTTTACTTTCTTTTATATTCAATAGAAGAAAGTATTGGATTCGTAAAAATTTTCGACTTCGGGTATTTGATGGACGTTTTGAGAACTGTAGAACACGATTTGACCATTTTTAGAAAATGTCTGTCTGTCTCTGTGTGTGACAAAATTTTGTGCATCTGTATCTCAGGAACTACTGCACAGAATTTCATACAAATTAGTATGTAGTGACACCTTGCATCATATAGGGATGCTACACTAAGCTTTTCGTTGAGGTGAAGCAAATGGTTCGTGTACAGAGACACTCAAAAGTATTCAAGTACATTACGTCTATGGGGGAAATTGCAGGTAAGTAGAGTTTAATATCTATAAATTGCACTAAACAAAATCAAACGAATATATATTTTGTGTAATAGAGATAGTCAACTGGGAAAAAAAATGTGTATGTAAGAGATTAAAATTAAAAGAACAACCTCCTTTCCCATTTTCTTCTTTTGCGCATTACTTTTAAACAAGTCAACATATGAGCAAAAAATTTGTATGGCATGTTAGTTATCATATCATTAATCGAATTTTATATAACTATAGCATAAGTAATAATTTTTAAACTAATAATTATTTAATTTTTCTCAAACGTAAGCTTTGGAAAAAATTAACAATTTTAAAAAAGAAAAGAAAAAATAGTGGTAAGGATGCATTACAGTTAGGTGAAGACGCACATGCCTTCAAATGTCAAACTTAATCCTGATTTTTCTTTCTCTTTCTTTCACTTCAAAAACTATGTAAACTATTGTAAACTATGAACTTCATCATGATAATAAAATGTCGAGAAATAAATATATATATATGTTACCGCTAAAGTGCAGAAATCAGTTAATCTGCAGATTAGCTAGGTAATCTGCACATTAACTAGGGCGACCCGTTAAGGTGAGAATTTTTTTTTCATTTCTCAAATTACCTAGGTAATCTGCGAATTACCTAGATAATCTGCACATTACCTACTAGGCACTCGTTAAAGTGAAAATAAGATCTCTGGTGTTGTAATTTTACAGCACGCTGTGTTGTATTTGTTTTTTATCATTCGGGGGAAAAAAATTGTTTTCTTTCCTTTTCTTTCTTTCTTTACTTATTTTAATCTGTATGTGTTTTAATTTTTATGTCTTTTAAAGTTATATTTGTTTTAATTTTTTTACTTATTTCATCTTTTTTATTCTGTCAATATAAGTTTGAAGATGTTATGCATTTTTAATATGAAATATAATAAATTTAATAGCTTTCAATAAATTCTATTTTATAAATGAATGTTAGAATTATAATACAGTAAGGATTTCTTTACAAAATAAAAATATTTAACCATTTAAATTAAAAAAAAAAAAAAAAAAGTTTTGTTAAGAACTTACATTGCTATTACTATTTTTTTTTTTAATGTTATGCACCAATTTTTAATTCGATAAAGATATATTACATTAGACAATTCAGAAGCATTATTTAAGAAGTACTTCAAATAATTAAACTGCTTTAATAATTTTTAGACCGCAGGAAAATTAAAATGACTGTTTTCCAGTGCTTTATTAAACAATATTTTGCAGTATACATATTACAGCAACAAGTACTAGTTTAGCAAATATATTAATTTTTCAATTAAAAAAAAAAAAAAAAAAAAAACTTTATTAACACATTTTATGTGATAAACTACAACGAAATTATATGAAAAAGTGAACAAAATAAAAATAAAAATGTAATCATGATGTATAAAATATATAAAGGAAATTTGAAATTGAAAGAAACAACAACAAAATGCAATGAAATGCTAAAAAATGCATAAAAATTTCATATTAAGTATTTATTAAAGAAAGCCATTATATTGAATACCATATTTTTCAGAGTTAAAAATTAAAACTTTTTTTTTCAGTAAGTAATAGTAATTTAAATCAATTTTTTAAATAAATTAGTTTTAAAAAGTTGTGTTTTAATAGTTTTATTTCGGGAGGAAATAATTACTGTGTTGTAAATTTTAATAACATAATTCAAAATGAAGTTTCAGGAGATAGAGCGTTTAGATTAAGATTAAGATTTCAATAGTAAAATGCAGTGCAGACCCTTATCAAACTTATATTGACAGAATTAAAAAAGAGAAGAAATAAAACCAAAATTAAAACAATTATAATTTACTTGTTACTTTAAGTTTTGTGTTGGTCATGATAAGAAACCTATAATAACCATGTCTTCGGTGCTCCAAGTTTTGCGTTTACCAATTATCATAGGCGGAAGGCAGAAGCGGAGTGGAAAGGATGGAAGTTTTGGTTTGTGATTGAAGGTCATTCGCGTATCTGTATCACATGACTGTTTGACGTCATAGTGAATGTAAAAAAACTAAGGCTCCAAACAAACATTTGAACTTTAACGACACAGAAGCCGCTAATCTGCAGATTACCTAGTTAAAATGCGGAAAACTCTTGATTCCACACTTTAACGGGTCATTTTAGTTAATCTACAGATTAGCTAGGTAATCTGCACATTAACGGATTTCGAGCTTTAACGGTAACATATATATATATACATATATATTTTAACGAACCAGTTTTCATGTTTGTATGTATCTTTTTGAAAAAGTTATTCACATGCGAAAAAAAGAAGGAAAATCAGGAAGAAAAATCTGGTTTAATTCTAACACATCCATGTATATGAATCTTCACTGTGTTCATTTGTTTAAAAATTACGCGCAAAAGAAGAAAACAAATTATTGCTTTAATTTTGTGCACCCGTCTACAGTAGAAGAACTTATTAGGTATATTAATTTTTTAACCTGTAGTTTTTGGTGACATTAGCTATTTTCAGTGTTAAAGTTAAAAAAGAATAAAAATGTAACAAAAATAATTTTTTTTGCAAATTTTTACATAGACATGCACTAAAGATTTCAAATCTCTATAAATTTGATATAAAAGTTATTAAAGTACGAGATTTAGCAAGTCTTTTATGCTGAAATATTACTAATACAATTTTATTATTCTTATTTGGCGATTCGTCGCACTTGGCGAATTTTCAGCCGACGCAATTGACATAAGGGTTTAAAAAAGGCTGTCCGCAGTTGGTATAGGTGGGGGAAGAAGAAATTGAAACACCTGGTATGTCGGGTCGCAGTTGGACGACACCGAAAAAAATCATTTGTGATCGGATAAAAACTCATACTTGCTCCCCACTTCCTTCGGAAGCGCAGACCCATGCGCTCGCACGTGTGAAGGCATACGCGCGTTCCGCGCACATATTCCTCCTCAAATCAAATTTTTATTCTTAAGAGAAGAAAATAAAAAAAAATCAATTCTCATTAGTTAAAAATTCGGGACGTGTCCCCACTGCCTTTGGCAGCGCAGTCCCGTGCGCGCTGCGTGCGCACAACTTAGGGGATACGCGCGCGGTGCACGCCTATTTCTTCCCTACCATTTCAGGCCCTCTTAATTAACCTACGTTTACCAATTTGGAACGATCTAACTCAATTGGCTGAGATACAAAAGAAAACGTAATCAGGAGACCTCAAAACGTGTAAATCTCGTGAAAGCTTTCGATTATATAAAAGTACTTTAAAACATCTTTCGAATGATGTATTAGAAATAATTTAATCGTAATTAGAAATTGAAATATATAAATTTGAAAATATTACAGCGCCATCTGGCGGTAGAAATTTCTGTGTTCCACTGTTCGATACCAAATCAAAAAAGCGTTCTAATGATGTATTACTTATGAAATTATTTTAATTAGTAGCTGAGATACAAAAGAAAACCTAATCAGGACACCTCAAAACGTGTAAATCGGGTGAAAACTTTCGATAATATAAAAGGACATTAAAATATCTCTCAAATGATGTAGTAAAAATAATTTAATCATAATTAGAAATTGAAATTTCAAAATACTAAAACGCCATCTTGCGGTAGAAATTTCTGTAATGTACAGTTCGATTCCAAATCAACAAAGCTTTCTAATGATGTATTACTTATGAAATTATTTTAATTAGTAGCTGAGATACAAAGAAAACTGATTCGGGACACCTCAAAATGTGTAAATCTGGCGAAAACTTTCGATAATATAAAATAACTTTAAAATATCTTTCGAATGATGTATTAAAAATAATTTAATCATAATTAGAAATTGAAATACGCGTATTAGAATAAAATTTAATTTGTAATTAAAATGTAAACCTTTTGTTCATTGACGAAAATCGATGAAATTTGAACTGCAAGTTTATTTTGTGGTGTTAAGATTGTATACCAAGTGTTGTGTGCGAATTCAAAAAACTGAAGAAAATAGAAATTTGCAATTTTTTATCCCACTTAAAATACATTTGGTTATCAACGGCAGGTGGGTTTTTTTTCCGCTTCCGAGCAGACATCTCTCTTCCTTGAAGTGGTTACCATGGTAACAACAAACGGCAACGAACACATTATACAATCTCATGGAATGAAGGTCGTCTTATTCAAATGAATGCTTTAATGCCTAAAATTAAAAAAATTATAACTCTTCCAATTTTTTTAATTTTCTCTCAATCGTTTGGGAATTCAATTGTTGAAGCGTTGTTGAGATCTATATACAAAAAAAAAAAAAAAAAAAAAAAAAAAGAAATGATTTATCTCTAAAAGCTTTTGAGGTATAAAATGTATTGTGAAAAAATCGATATTTTGTAAAATCTAAAAATATGGATCGCTAATCCGTATTTTGTAAAAATGTTTATATGGTTCGAAAGAAGATTAAATGACCTTTCCAAATATACCAGTTGTTAAGAAATGGAACAGTTACTCAGCCGTACAGGGCGTTTCAAAAAAGACGGTCGAAAAAAGAGAAATTTTCAACCCTTTTTAAAACTTTTTTTTTAATATAAAAAATCCGTATTTAAAAAAAAAAAAAAAATGCCGTAAGAATCGGTAATAAATGCTCTTTCTCGTGGTACAAGTGTATTTATAACAGATATTTCCAACAGAGCGGCAGCGATCGCTTTACAAAAACCCACGAAATTTTCTCTCTTTCCTTTTTTTTTTTTTTTTTTTCAGGTAGGCTGTTCCGTAACGAAATAGCGGTCGGCTGCGATTTTGAATCGTTTTTTCATTTGACATGGGTCGATATTTTAATTAATATCTCCGCTAATTAGGGTCGCATCGTTTAGCAAATTAAATAACGTACATCTGCGATGAATTCTCTGTCCGACGGTACCTGTCCAAAGTCCGTGCGACCATTAGCGGCGGAGTGTTAGCTGTTTCAAGCCGTTTCTCACAGACAGACAGACACACAGACGCGTACAGATTTTAATAATATAGTAGATTCTTTCTTTAGTTTTCTTTATTTTTTGCCAGTAAGATGCAATGATTACTCAATACATTTCATGGATTAGTTTTGTACATTTTCTATTTTCCCAATAAAATGCCTCGGAATATGTTTCATAATTTATGATCATGAATTAATTTCTTATTTCTTCTTCTTATTACTATAACAATATGGACTTATTTAAGTACCCATATTTTTAATATTAAACTGAGAATATTATTGATCTATGTGTACTTATTTCAATTTATTCCGTATCCCGTATTTTCCACGAGTTGCAACTATAACAATATCATATTTTTCTCCACTTTTATAGCAAATGGTTTATTGAAATGATTAAAACATTTATTTTTTTGATTGAAAGCAATAGTTTTTCTAGGCTAATATTTGTGTGTGATTCTTTCTTTTCGTATAGTTAGCTTTTTAGAGTACCGAAACAAAAATCTGGTAGTAATTTAATTAATGTTATTTAATATTATATGAAAAAGAAAAAAAAAAAAGAAATATGAAATATGAAACTTTCATTATTACAACATACTGAATGCGATCTTGGCCCTTTTCCCAATCTTTCTATGGTATAGAATAATACATACAAGAAAAGAAAAAATGAAATTAAAATATTTTCCTAACATCTAAACAAAATGTATTGCTAACGAGATAAAGACGCAGGATGATATTAAATGTCCTCCGAAGAGATAATTTCCCCCCTATTTTCCTCACATTAAATACTATCATCCCTACACAGTTCCCTTCTCCAGCAATTAATAAGCCACCCACGGAGAAAATCAATTACAGCACCCCATACTTGAGGGGTGGAAATGCCTGGGACGACGGTAAGACCAACCCCGGATTCTTCAGCACTTTTTTCGCGGGATTACGGTTTTTCCCTACCGTAAGGAAAAGGTTAAAAAAAAATCACTGAACTCGCTGTGCATGAATCTGAAAACGCACGTAACTTGGTTCCGCCGCAATCACTATCACGCATGTTAAAGCCAAAAAAAGCATCACTTGACTCGCTGTGCATGAATCTGAAAACGCACGAAACTCGGTTTCGTAGCGATCATTATCACGCATGTTAAAAAAAAAAAATCACTGGTGTGCATACTTTGCTGTGCATAAATCTGAAAACGCCCGAAACTCGTTTTCGCAGCAATCACTGCCAAGCATGTTAAAACCGAAAAAAAATCACTGGGCAACTCTACCTCAAATCAATGAAAACCAAATAAACCAATCAAATCTTTCGTAATTCCTCGAAACGTAGCTCTAGTTCAACGTAAAATACACTCAAATCAATGAAATTCAAATAAACTAATCAAATCTGTCGTAATTCCTCAAAACGTAGCTCTAATTCAACGTAAAATACACTCAAATCAATGAAAATCAAATAAGCCAATCAAATCTCTTGTAATTCCCCATAACGTAGCTGTAGTTTAATGCAAAATACACTGAAATCAATGAAAATCAAATAAACCAATCAAATCTCTCGTAAGATTCTCCATTCTGCGTCATTATACAAATGGGAAATTTTATTTTCATATTTTTATTAATTAAAAGAAAACTAATCAAAAATTCGAAAATCTGACTTCAATGTGCACAATGACCCTTCGGAGGGCACCTTTGTGTTAAATCACGTGACTGTCCGAGCTACCGTTTTCGAGAACAATGAAATATACATATATACAGTACCTGGCCAGATTATTAGACCATTGGCAAATTATACATTTTTTCATGTTTACAACCTTCTTAATGAAGAATTTTATTAAAAAAGATATTTTCTTCATTCATATTTCGAAAACATATACATTAAGGAAAAAAATGACAAAATAAAAGTTACAATACAACACTTATTGAAGAAAGAAAAAATTGATAAATTAAATTTAACAGAAAAATCAATATTTCGTATGGTCACCTTTGTCAACTAAAAGGACTTTAACACGACGAAGCATACTTTCTGTGCATGCTTGGATGGTTTCTTGAAGATGTTTATTATGATTCCACTGGTATGTTAAAGATTCCAGCAACTCTACTTTATTGGTTATATTTTTCTTATACGTTTCTTTTTTCAGCAACTCCCAACCATTTTCAATATGGTTCATCTCAGGCGAGTTGCCAGGCCAATCAAGAACTTTGATTTTTTTTCGCTCTAAATACTTCGATACACTTTTAGCTTTATGGCATGGAGCACCATCATGCATGAAGACTGGTTCCTCGTCTCCAGGAAACCATTCTTTCATTTGTGACATGAGCCTGGTTTGTAAGACATGCAGGTATTGATCTTGTTTCGTTGTATTTTTGACCACATGGGGAGGACCAGGACCTTTTCCTGTTATGACAGACCACACCATGACTGATGGAGGATGTTTGATGGTGCGAACAATACAATCTGACTTGCATTTCTCTTTTAGACGTTTGCCGAACAAATTTAGTTTTTTCGGTTAAAACATAAAAAAACGATTAATCAGAGAAGCAAACCTGAAAATTAAACAAAAATGCTTTTTATTTAATTTCTCTATATTCATTATAAATGTCAATATATCGTTCATAAATATAAATAGCTATATACATTTTTCCAATCTTCTATTGTCCAATTTTTGTACTTTATTGACCACGCCAAGCGTTTTTTCATCATTTCTGATGTAAGCCTTGGCCTGCAAGCCGGTTTAATGGCAATGAATTTGTTTATGCCAAGCGACGTCTCAAAGTTCTTTCTGATATATTAATGCCTTCATTTTGAACTTCTTTCATTAACATGCGTAGCGGTTTCTTTCTGTTATTTATACAAATGTCTTGAATTTTTCGATCCGTCCTCGGCGTCGTAATGCGAGCTCATCCACTATTATTCTTCCGTGATGGATCCAAACTTATGTTTAAGACCATTTTCTTTTTAATATTTTTTACTGAGCTTCTGGATACTCTTACCTTTTCTGCAATTTGATTTTGGGGCAGTTTAGTGGCTTTCAGTAGACCATAAACCTGCCCCTACTCTCTTTGGTGAAAGGTCAGCCTTTCTTCCCATCTAAAATAAAGGAGCAAAAACTTTTAATGGTAATAAATGAATAAAAATGTTAAATATCCCACACGATATTAATAACAATGCAAAACTTACTTTTTGCAGCAAAATATTCGCTTCAATCCAAAATAGAGAAGCAGAACAAATTTTACGTTATAATGCAAGTTTACACCTATGCCACTGTATCACAGAATAATAACTAACTGTCTTGTGTTGCCAGCTTAAAAATGTTTCTGTAATAAAGGTACTGAAATAAGCTTAAGGTAACACTAATTAAATAATAATAATTTTGAGCAGGTCAGGTATAATAAACTTCCAATTTCAAAAATCTTCAAATATGTTCTTTGGTCTAATAATTTGGCCAGGTACTGTATATAATGCTCACTTAATGGTATAAGATACATTAAAATTTCTCAATAATCTATGCATTACCCCTTTTTTTCTGAATGTTCTGTTTTGTTACCGTATCTATCTATCTATCTATCTCTCTATATATATATACATATGTTGTTTGGTAAAGTTATATTTTAATATATTAAATGATATCACAAACATAATTAATTAACTTGGTTATTTCTCTTTTATTAAATTTTCGATAATTTCAAACAAATGTTAACCTTAAATTGATGATTTAAAAAAAATCAAATTAAAAATATATTTCGGCTTTCATTTCTTAACCCGGGAGCACTCGCGCGGGGTGACTCAGTCACCCCATCAGGCAGAAATTAGTTGAATAGGAAGCCTGCTTCTAAAATTTCGCCAATATGGCGCGTTTTTCATATCGTTTCGGAAATTATTACCCTCCACTGCCTGCATAAAACAGCGCCAGTTTCGGTAAAAAAAAAAAGAAAATGCTAAATGCGCTTCGGTTGGATTGGGTTGATAAGGTTGTTTAATGTTGCGCTAGAAATGCATAGTGAGCTATTAGAGACGGTTTGTGACACCTGACTTAAGAATACATATTTTTTGCATATTTACAAATAAATATAAATATATAGTTGATGTTGAGAATTTTTTTCGTCACACTATGGGCAGTTGGCGACGGTCTGGGTCTCACCTCAAAAGGTAGTCCAGAGACATGGGTATGTTAATTTGATCCTCAGCAGAGGAGATGGCACTTTCACTTCCGTGACCTCCAAAGATATTATTTGGGATGGAAACATAAAGACATTGTGTACACGACTGTCGTCAGCCGTCTCGAATATCGAACCCACAATCTTCCAATGCATGTTATGCACCGCGCGGCATTGCGGGTATATAAAAGTTTCTTCGCCAATAGCTGAGGTCGAGAGTTTTGTTTACTTCTCTATCAGCCAATACTAGAGCCCCTAAATAAAATAATAGGCCGGCGCATCACCGCCATTTTTTTGCCTCCGAAGACAACAGCATTCCCGCTTGGCGTCCTCATCGCTTCCCTAATGATTCTAAGAAATCTTGATCTGAAGCTAATCCGGTCAAGATAAGAGCAATAAGCAACAATAATATTCCTAAAAACACATTTTTTTTCAAAGTGCATTCTCAGGATGTCATTTTATTCTGAGGATATCCTATGTATGTACTGGGGTAACATGTATTATTAAGGCGGTTTCTGTTTCTTTCACAAAATGTCACCAAAACTCAAATACACAGTAATAAAAGGTCTGTGAATACTTTATATTCACTTCTTGAATGATTATAGCAGTTTATCGCTAAACAAACTTCCATATCATAGTTTACTTAGCTAAAATTATGAAATATAATAAAGCAAGTTACTTTAAAGCAGAGCCTCCTTAAGTAGATGCCTTCCACGCGCGGTGAATCCCAATGTTAAATTAGGCAACATTTAAAAAACAAAACTAACGCTAGGTGACAGCACCTACGCAGAGCAACAATTTTCTTCTGTTTCATAGATAAGTTATATTTTTCATCTACAAATCTAGCTATTAATTTCAATTTAAAGTCCAAAATTGTATTTTTTTTTTCTTTTAATTTGAAAAAATGATGTGAAAGTGCATTATCGTAAATATTTTCAAAAAAATATTCAAATATTTATATTTAAAAAAGTATAGGGTTTAATTTTCTTCGAAAGTGGACAAGACCTAATTTAGCTTTTCAACTAATTGAATTACAACGTATCAAATAAATAACACCTTTTTTTTTTTTTTTTTTTTTTTTAATATATTATTAATTAAAAAACGAAATTTAAAATTAAATAAGCAAAAACATGGCATGTCAATCACGCGATTAAATTATTTTTTATATATTTATTCAATAAAAATTTCATTTTTTTTTTAAATTTAGATATCAGATGAAAGTTTCGTTTATATAATTTAAAAATCTCTGAACTTTAAATGAGTTCAGTTTAGAATGAATAATTTATAATGATAAATTATTAAAATCATGTCTTTTTTTTTTTTCTTTTTTTTGGTCATGTCCTTTACGTTACATTTTTTACCTTATTAATTGTGAATTATTTTTCTTAAATCGAGAATTTTATATTATTTATAAGAAAAATAGACCAGCACATTAACGAGATAAGTTAACATTCAGTAATAAAAATTGGAGAAGAAAACAATCTGTTGTCTAGTCCGTTACAAAAAATAAATAAATAACCATTAAGATTTAAATTTTTAAAATTAAGGATTTCTTGAGTTTAAGTATTCTCTCGCACGAAGTTTTTTTTTTTTTTTTTTTCAAGATTTTATTAGCTCGACCAGTTCCGAGAGGGTATGCTTTCGAAACTGATAGACATTTTCGAAATAAAGTTGTGTTATGTTTACATGTTTTGAGGTCTCCTGAAACGAAAAATAATGTTTTTAGCGGTTATTCTGTGCGCGTCGGTTTGTCTATCTCGGATATACTTGGAAAATGCTGAAAGTGTATTTCATTTTGTGTTAGGTGTTTTTCATATAAGACTAAATTTAAATGCACAATCTGATGTGCACATAGTTTATTGAAAACATACAGGGCTATTCAAAATTAAGCTAAACGTTCTTTTCTGTAGAATGTAATTGACGGAAGTGCTTTGCTACACTTTTTTTATGTCGACGAATACTGTTGAAAAAGGAAAATTAATTTTTCGAACCTATAATGTAAACAAAGTATTTTTTTGAAGTTCTATTTTCAACTCAGGTTTTTGAATAAAGTCACGTTTTGGGGTTTTCTGAATACAAAATACATTTTTTTTTTAGTTTTTAGTGATTGATTTATATGCATATTTATTATCAGAATAACTTAAAAACAAACAAATGCAGGAAATTCACAATTGTATTTTAAAACTTGTATTAGGTTTCAATTTGAAAAATTTGATAAAGATTGGCAAATTTTAGGACAAATTAATAACATCCTTGAAATATTTTTACTTCCATTACCCTACTATCGTAGGTAATGAAAGTATTGTGTTCGGTCCAAAAATTCGATATCGAGTTTTCCCCTGATTTATATTTTTAAGGTCTCATGAGTCCAAAAAAAGTAGTTTTTTGCAATTAGCCAGTATTTGTGTGTGTGTGTATATGTGAGTGTATGGATGTGGAGAATTTCTATTTCAAAAAATCAAGTCATCTTTCTGTTATATCTGATAATTTTTCAAATCAGTAATCATGATATTTAATATTTACGTGAATTTTTAATTCCATATTCCATTTGTGTGGTAAAAGGTTAAAAAAAGTAATGTTATGAATCTTAAAACTTAATATTTTTAAAAAGAACAAAAGTAGAAACAAAATTTTTTTATTTTTTTGTTTTCAAGATTCCCAACACTTTTGTTTCGATTTAACTGAAATAATCAAATTTTTATACGCATTTACACAAGTCTTTAAAAAACAGTGGTATTAAAAAAATATAAATCAATCTTGTTCCTATATTGGAGTATTTTATAGTTTTATTCATAAGTTATTAATGTAATTTATGAATAAAACTATAAAATACTACAATATAGAGTTACTTCAAAGTAACTAAGAACAAGTTATTTTTCTATATTCCTACATCAGTAAATAAAAATTTCATTTCATTTTGTAATAAGCATAACTATTTTATTTGTTAAATCTAACTTACTAACAGAGGTGTCAAACCTTCGAATTTTTATATCATAATTACTTTTAAATTTATCTTCGTCTTAATCACAGAATTTACGATAATAAATAAAAATAATGTTTTTTGTGAAAAATATTATTGATATTAAAAAATCCGGAGGGTTGGTAAGTTTGCATTAATTACTTATGCAGTTTACATACCTTGTCTTGAAATATGAAACCGTGAAAACTTATATTTTCACGGCGACTGTCCGATTTACAAAATGGAACGACGCAAAACACCATATTAATTAAAAAAAAGAAAAAAAAAAAAAAGAAAAAAACCTCTCACATTTGTTAAATTAATAAAACATAAACCATGAAGAACTCAATTTTGAAACTCAATTGAATCGCGGGAAATAAACAGAACTTTACGACACGGTATCAAGCGCCATCTACTGGCTATGTTCTTCTTGTACTGTTGCCAAGTTTTCGAGCGACTCGTTAGGCATCTACTTAAGGAGGCTCTGCTTTAAAGTAACGTAAGACGATAAAAAAAAAATGTTTGTCGTTTGCTTATCAGAGAAACGCGCTGGGTATACGTGGCAACCCTAAGGCAACAAAATGCCTGATGCTCCAGCTCGAATATATAGGAGCCTTAGCCAATACTAGCCGCTTAAATTAGTAAATACCTGCAGTCATTGCCATTCATGCACAAGGTCTATTACAAGCTTGAAGTTCTACCGACCAGGCTATATATACACACACAAGAATTGGATTATAATTAAATTTATCAATGGGATTACATTGCGAGGTTTCTTTGTTTTCAAGAACCTCCTAAACAGACATTTTTGACACTGGAAATGTGTTCAAGCTAAACGAGGAATTTAAAACACATCAATTTATTGGAAACTTATATATGGGAGGAATTGTTATTCACTAAATGATCTGTTTGGTTATCTTATATGAAATGAAAAGAAAGCGTCGGGCGTGTGTTCGCCTAAAATACTGGCGACAATTAAACCTGACTCTACCAACTCTCTGCAATGAAATATCTTGAACATGGAACTTCCTCCAGCAAGTCGCGTGCAGGATTTAGTGACCAGGCCTTTATAACAGAGAAATTTTAAAAATTGCTAGAATTATCGAATTACGGATGTATTTTTTAATTCTTCATAAATAAGGATTAAAAATAAAATATAAATAATAAATAATATACTTTATACAATTTTTCAAAAATTTTTTTAAAGAAAAACGCCTTCAAACAAAGGCTGTCTCCAGAAAATAAGGACATTTTGTCACATTAGTGTAGGCTCTATAAATTTGTTCTGAAAAATTCCTCCTAAAGAAACTTCACTAAAAGTCTCACTTCTTGAATAGATCATACCGAGAGTGAATGAATGGATTTTATGTCGCACTAGTGCTACTCTATGGGGAGTTGGAAATGTCTGGAACATACTCTCTTCAGTGTGGTCAGGAGACATGCCATCACAATTTTAATCTCCACAGAAAGTTAGATCATACCGAAAAATCGATTTGAATAATCATCAAAAACAGAACTTGAGGCAAAACACTTTCCAATCCAACTACAAATCCATCCCCTTCGTGGAGGATCAAAATTTAATGGCATGTGTCCGGACCATCCCTAGAGGTGCGTCCTCGATCGTAGCGCATTAGCAGTGCGACGTGAAACCTAATCAACTAACTACAACGCCGATAAAACTTGTAACTGTATTAAAGGAGGTCCATTCGGAACTTCCTTCGCAATGCTCCAATGAACTTTATTCACGTGACGTCACTAGTGGTATATAAAAGTTTCTTCGCCAATCGTAAGACTACTATATAGTAGTCTTAGCCAATCGCTGAGCTCGAAACTTTTAATTACTTCTCTATTAACCATTACCAGCCGCTTAAATCGGTAAATACCCGCAGCCGTTGCCACTCGTGCATAAGGTCCATTCCATTTAATACTTTGCTCTAACCAACAAAACAATCTGAACTAAGTAAACCTTCGTATACAGATTTCTTATGGCAGACGTTTATTTCAAAATCACTATTAATTCTTAAAATTGTTTGCTCAACGTATTGCCAAAGAAACAATGACGCAAAACTGAGTAGAAGGAACAACAAGAGAGTTTGCTATATCTGGCGAATTAGTGCACTAATGGCATGAGGCTGCTTCAACTAAAATCAAACTATTCGAGGGTTAGCACGCGCCTTCCACCGGGTTAAATAAATAATAGGAAAAATACCTTTAAAATCATATATTATTTTAAGCGTCATTTAAGGTTAGGGAAATATATATATATATAGCCAATAGCGAACATCGATTATTACTGGAAAATAATTTTTTATTGTTAAAACTTTAAATATTAACAGCTAACGTTTATTTACTTTTTTTAAAATCTTCCGTTCAAAAGAACATTATGCAAAGGTAACATACGTAAAGTCAAATATCGAAAAGAAACCAACAGGAAGTGTACAATTCATTTTCTAGAGAAATGAAGGGAAAAGTATAAAATTTAAAACCTAGGACATTAAGGTTAAACAAATAAATAAAAATTCAAGGTTTTCAAATTTTAATTAGCAATAAAAATATAAATCATTTAAAAATAAATAAATAAATAACTGGGTGATCAGTTGATAGCCGAAAATTAAGAATTGTTTACATAAATATCATAAAAATTCATTCATTACAAAAAAAAAAAAAAAAAAAAAAAAAAAAAGAAGAAGGCGGTGGCACGGTGAAAACAGCGTAAAAGCGATACCTCTGAAACTATCTATCTATCTATATATATTTGTATGCTGTTTACATGCAATAATCTCTGACGCGGCGAAATTTCAATGTCTTAGCTAAGTCTCTAAGTTTATTAAAATTGTCATCATTCAGTTGGTTAGTATGAAGAAATTGGATTGCGAGGACTATTCTGTGTCATTCACGAATGGGCAATATTCTATAAATTCTTATGCAGCCACTATAGGCTCCCGTCGTATACATTGAAAACGTTGTATGAATTTTTATAATAATCGGCTAAAACAAGTTACAGTACAATAAAATGCTCTTGTAATACTCGTAAAGATATTGAAATTGAAGTCATAATTATTATTTCACCTTCTGTTTCGCGAGGAGGACTCAAACTTGTGCAAAAAAATGGGATACCAACAATATTTTAAAATTATTTCAAGAATTTATTTAAAGTTTTAATTTAATCAATAAAACTATTGTTTTTCTCACACTGAAAAAATAATTATTCAACAAATACGTAAGTGTTGTGTATATGTTACGCGTAGAAAAACAATCTCAGAATTATTTTCCTACATATCTGGTGTATCATTGTCAGTACTACAAACTTCAGCCCATTTGCTACTAAAACTTGAAAACATTCTTTACACTTTAAGGCATATTCACATAAAAACCTGAAAACTAATGACCTATCATCCTAATGTGCTTTTGACCGTCCACAACTGTGATAAATGAGAGCAGACAGGAAGGGGGGAAATCCAGATTTTATATACAGCGTCACTCAAAATTTGATCATTTTAAAATCATATAGCTATAAATTGTACAGCGGCATCACAAAATATTATCTCATTAAGGGATTTTGTATTGATCCTTATATACACTCAGGAGACGAGTTTAATTTCTGTTGTTCTTGTTTGTGTGTTTAAAACAGCATTCTTTAAAAAGTTTTACATCTGGTTATCCTTTTAAACATACTTCACATTAGAATGAGTTTTCTGCATGGGAAAGGAAATGTGTATTAAACATTGCTTAGTTGAAAATCATTTTTCATATTCAGAACAAGTATATGGTTAAAAAAAAATGTATTTTCAAATTTCCAACAAGCGAAAGTGATTATAAACAGATTTCACATTAATAAAGTTTCTCTCCAGTATGACACAAAATATGTCTTTTTAGCGATTCAACTCGTGAAAACGATTTTGAACACATTTCACATTTATGAGGCTTCTCTCCAGTATGACACAGAAGATGTGTTTTTAGATGTCCAACTCGTGAAAACGATTTTGAACACATTTCACATTTATGCGGTTTCTCTCCAGTATGACACAAAAGATGTCTTTTTAGAGACCCAACTAATGAAAACGATTTTGAACACATTTCACATTTATGAAGTTTCTCTCCAGTATGACACAGAAGATGTGTTTTTAGATGTCCAACTTGCGAAAATGATTTTGAACACATTTCACATTTATGAGGCTTCTCTCCAGTATGACACAATAGATGATTTTTTAGAGACCCAACTAATGAAAACGATTTTGAACACATTTCACATTTATGAGGTTTCTCTCCCGTATGACACAAAAGATGTCTTTTTAGATCTCCATTTCGCGAAAATGATTTTAAACACATTTCACATTTATGAGGTTTCTCTCCAGTATGACACAAAAGATGTCTTTTTAGATCTCCATTTCGCAAAAATGTTTTTAAACACATTTCACATTTATGAGGTTTCTCTCCAGTATGACACAAAAGATGTGTTTTTAGAGACCCAACTAATGAAAACGATTTTGAACACATCTCACATTTATGAGGTTTTTCTCCAGTATGACACAAATGATGTGTTTTTAGATGTCCAACTCGTGAAAATGATTTTGAACACATTTCACATTTATAAGGTTTCTCTCCAGTATGGAACAAAATATGTCTTCTTAGATGTTCAACTTGTGAAAATGATTTTAAACATACTTCACATTTATTGTGTTTCTCTCCCGAATGAATATGGAGATCCATATTAAAATAGAGTTTAGTTGCTACTTCACGTAATTATGTATGGTTGCAAACAACCAAAGAACTTATACTATCGGAAAAAAGGTTTGCTCCCGTAGCAATAATGTAAACGCATCTGATCACTTGACTTTATAAAATAACCATACACAAAAAGCAACTTTACAGGTTAAACAGCGCAGTCTAATAGTGTACTGTCGCGATGTTTTTCTTTCACTTTCTTGCTTGCATTGAACAAAAAACTTATACTATCCGATAGTATAAGTTCTTTGCATTACTTTCCCAATGATTATAGCTCTTAGCTTTATTTATTGTACATTAAAAAGCCTTTATTTCTTCTTCTATTCTTTCTTTTTCTGTTTTTCTATATATTTTTTATTTTTCTTGTATTATATTTGTATTTCTATTTAAAAATATTTTAAATAGGTAGAATATTTAGAAAATGTATTATAGGAATATATAGAAAATATATTATAAATCAATATTTGTTTCGGACATTTACATATATGGAGATTAATATGATAAAATAATTCATATTTCATATTTATGAGGTTTTTTTTTTTTTTTTTTATCAATAAAATATGTAAATTACAGATATTTTAAAAAATGTTTCAGGTAAATGAATCCGCGTTTGTAATGATCGATAGATGGCGCTTCCTCAACTGCAGTTGTTAGTAAATATTGCCACGTGCATTTATTATTGTGCTTTCTTGTTGTTCTATCATTGTTTCAGCGTGAAAGCTATCAGTGGTATGATAATTTCACCTTAGCCCACCAGAGGGGGAGCATTTCATTACAATCGCGGGTAGCATTATTACAATTGTTACTATTTGATAACATTTAATAAAACAATTATCATTTTTATTATAAATTATTATTAAAAAAAAAAAAAAAAAAAAAAAAAAAACCTGCTTCAATATTGAAATGTATATATTAATTTTTTCCTACACTTACTTACAATTAATTACAGTTTCCGGGAATTAAATATAAAATACATAAATCAACAGTTGCTGCTCTAAATTCTACGCAAACGCAACGTAAAAAATAGTGATCTTAAAAATAAATAAAAAATTAAAGTATTAACTATGATTAATAATGGTTAAAAAAGATTAATGATAAATACTGAAGGAGGGATGAACAGTTGATGATGAAATGTAATTAATGATTAAAGCGTAAAAAAATTCAAAATCCTGCGCGATCGCTGAAGATCACAGAATCTGTCAACGAACAACGAACTTGTTTACAATTACAAATACGGCGTCCTGTCAACACCAGACACTGTAACGCATGCGCATACACACGAATCTGATTTTGAGATTCTTTGCATGCTCAGCGCTCCTTGCTAGCTCAGTCTGTAAGTTAGCTTCTTGTACAGGCATACTTATAAAGTTCGCTAGGGAGCCACCGTTGGCAACGTTTGTGCGGAAGTCACGTGACGGTGGTTTTCCATGATTTGTTTACACGCTGCAAATGCGAAGTCAAAAGAAAGCAACATATGAAAAAACTGTGCATATTTTAGATCCACAAATAATTCAAGTAAAGAAACATGCAAGCAGAAACGTGTAAGTTTTCATGCATTTCCTTTAAATTCGTCTGGTTTATTAAAAGAATAGCTTATCAAACTGAAAAGAGAAAATTTTACACCGTCTGAACATAGCGTATTATGTTCAGAGCATTTTACCGAAAATGACTTTACTTACCAAACTTTTACAAAGAGAATATTTCTGAAAAGTGACGCTGTATCGTCTATATTTAGTTTTAAGTTAGTTACACCACACTTTTTAAAAAACATAATTCAATTTTCATTTGATGAAAGAAAATAAAAAAGTTTCACGACATAAATTCATATCGAAAGAGCTATCCGCGTTTGTAATGATCGATAGATGGCGCTCTCTGAACTGCAGTTGTTAGTAAATATAATAGCCACGTGGATTAATAATTGTTCTTTATCCGCCATTACATCATGGAAAGTCGATTGCATAATATGATGATATGCAGTGGTGTGATAATTTCACCTTAGTATTTTTAGTTAATTTTGGAACCCGTATTTTATAATTGAAA